>JAOTOL010001641.1:3417500-3452500 GCA_034440575.1 Imbricaverruca yamaguchii
GAGCGAATTAAATCTCTAGAGCACCATTTTTTCAATTTTTCACATCTGGTAATCTTCCCAAATCTGTTACATCAGTTTTGGCGATGAAATAGTGACAATGTGGCAAGACATTTTGACAGTCCACGGAAGACAAGGACACGTTGGGTAGGGGGATTGTTTCCCGTCGTTCTTCCGGTTGGTGCTATTCCCACCAACGATTGGAGGGAAATTAGTCTGGTCCCTACGAGAGGCACCAGTACTTTTTATGGTTGTGGATACCGTGAAAGTAGTGTTTTGGTTTCGGCTCATCGGGCGCCCCACCACATAGGGGCCAAACTGGAGGGACGCCTGGACCCCGCGGACGGGAGGTCGCCAGGCTCCCGAGGAGCTATACGGGGCAGGCGAGGGCATCCCCGGCCGGGGGGGGGGGAGACACTCACCACCCCGACCAGGATTCAGCGCCGCCCACCCCTTGACCCCGGCCGGCCGGTCCGGCAAGCACCAGGCCGAGACCGAGGCCCCCAGACCGAGGCGACCAGTCGCTTGACCCGTATGAGGACCCACGGACCCGCCCGACCCTCCGGGATATCGGGACCAAAGAGGTGTGTTGGTCTCCCGTCACAACTAGCACCGTGTGACGGGAGACCTCAACCTCCAGGACTCCGTCAACCCCGGGGGGCGGACAGAGGGGGCGCGGCTACCCGGATATAACTGAGCTGGTGGGAAGGATTGGGGAAAGTGTCCTGAGAGGAGGGAAGGCAAGAAGAGGAGATACACTTGCACACGACAGATTGGGAGATGCCACGGAACCGACCATATACTAGGGCACAGGCGGGGCCCAAGAAGTGGTGTACATCAGTAGAGGAGGAGGAAGTGGATGGAAGGAGAGGTGTGTGGAAGAGAGCGGAGACCGGCCCGTTGGACACCACCGGTCGGGACGGCCGAGGTTCGCCGTGGTCACCATCGACCCGAGCGTGCTGGCCGCCGGGTTACCGGGCGACACCCACAAAACAACAGCGCCCGGTGTGACGCACGCCTGCACAGACGGTCGCCAACCTGCACCGGCGAGCGTCATGGCTGACATCGGAAGCATCGTGGGCGGCACACTGATGAGCATCGGTGGGTTATCTATCGTCTATGGCGTCATCACCTGCTTCACGTCACCGGTGAGCGTTCAAAGTCACTAGCGGGTGTTCCATGTCACTGGTGAATACGCTTCGCTTCAATAGTGAGTGCTTCACGTCAGAGTGGGGAGCATTACACTTCACTGGTGTTCCCCACGCCACTGGTGAATGTCTCACGCCACTGATGAGTGTTTCAGGTGACTTACAGGTGTTCCACGCCAGTGGCGTGAGTCACACGCCACTTGTCAGTGGCGTCGGATTCTCAACTGGCACGCCATTGACGAGTATATCACGCCACTGGCCAGTGTCCCATACCACTGGAGTGTCTCACGCCATTGGCGAGTGTATCACACCACTGACGAGTGTTCCATGTCAATTACAAGTGTTATACGCCACTGGCAGATATGCTTCACTTCCGAAATGCGTGCGCCATGCCACCAGTGAGAGTACCACATTACTTGCGAATATTTCTTGTCACTAGAGCGGATCCCATGTCAGTGGAGAGTGCAAACGCTGTTAGTGAGTGTTCAATGTCGCAGACAGATGTTGAATGTCGCTGGTGTCACTAGTGATTGTTGAAGGTCATCGGTAAATGTCCCACATCCCCGGTGGGCATCTGACGCCACCGGTGTGCGCGGCATCAATTGTGATCTACACCACCAATGAGTACTCCACATCACTAGCCAATGTTCAATATCACTGGTATCTCCCATGCGGGACCGGAGGCATAGTCTGTTGGATTAAGTCATCTAGAACATTATCATCTGTGATAAATAATCAACTCCATTTTTTTTCGCAAACAAATTTAATCGGGCTGCTTGACAATAACTGCGAACTTATTGCTCTTTAATGAGGACGTCTGGAACACGAAAAAAGAAAAAAAATGTTCCATGTCAGGGAAAACAAGAAAATGCTACTCTCCGAATTTGAAGGCCAACAAATTTCCTCTCCAAGTTCTGGGGCACAAAGAGCAAATCCAACTCTGGCTCCTTGCCACTGATCAGTTGCCATGCCACTGCAAGCTCTCCATATCCTAGTCCAACGATCATTTACAAGTTGCGGTTTACTTTCCTGGGGCGAGGGCCATCATCCCGGCCAGCGTTCTCGGCCCTTTCAGTGGACTGACTGAACAATGTGTTTCACCCTTGCATATTCAATCACTGGATGATACAGCCCACCTATTCTGGGGGTGGGGGGTTTCGGCGTCGCCCCCACCTCCCCTTCCCTCAGTGGCGTACCTAGGATGTTCACGTCAGGAGAGGGAGCAAACGGATTTGTAGCGCGGCCAAATTACCACGATTTCTGGCACTGGATTTCGCCCACTATTTTTTAGAACGGGTCTATTCAAAATATATAATAATTAGTGACCAACTTAATTGTCCTGTTGAAATGGGCGCTATATGGTCAACATGGTCGATGCGCCCTAAAGCCCAAAAAACTAACTAATTGTCCTGTTGATGGGGCCCAATATATCACAATCGTTTCTGAGTTGCCGGATTCAAACCCTAACTCCCCATGTTCAAAGGTTTTTCCTTTGGTATCCCTTGATACTCCATCTGACACTGCCGAAATTTGACCTGCACAAATCGCTTAAAAATACACAACTTCACAATTTCGGGCATTTCAGTTCATAACGCCCCATCGCCACCACGCCAACGTTCTTGCACATGCACCCTCGTCTTGCACTCGACGCATTCGCCACATTTTGTGCGATTCTACGGTCTCTGCCAGACCTCTTATGCTGTGTTAATTGCTTCCACGAATTTGGAATTCTTCGTTTGGGTGTTAGCTGGGTAAATTCCATTCCGTAAATGTGATGATTATTTCCCTTTTACCACATTTCTTGCGTGGTTGAGAAATCCGGATACCTGCTGAGCTTCGATACACCTTGTATCCTTGGTTAAATATGATCTCTGATTGGCCATCGAACCGAGATCCTGGCTGTGTTCTATTTTGAACCCGTTGTGTTTCTCTTCGTCTACAGCTGTTTCAGGGTTTCTGACAATTTTTGTATGAGCCCGGTAAATTTTTGAGACCACGGCTCTTGTGAGTGTACTGTTGCATTATTTGTGCGCAGATGAAATTTCAAAGTTGTTTAGGTGTTTTCAATAGCCCCTATGTGTTGATCTAGCGCCCGGTCGGTTTGCAATCTTTTAGGACCATGTCGCTTTTTGTGGGCCTTAACCTCCTTTTTGACACTCATGCGGTGTCATGGCCCAGATGTGCTTGAGGACTTCGTTAGTTGGTTATTTGAGGCTAAGGGCGCTTAGACCAAAGCGTGATCATTTAGCGCTATACTTCAAGGGCTTCCGGTGTGTTCCTTTAGAGCTACTAGTGTGTTTGCTTAGGCTACAATGCATGTTTTAAGGTCATGCTGCTTTTTGTGAGACCCGGTACGCTTTGGAGGGTTCGGTGGACTTTTGACCTGTTGTGCTCTTAGGATCCCGCTGTTTACTTGGCACTCCTGACGCACATTTGTGGGCTTCGGCAATACTTTTCTGGCCCAGGTGGGATTTCTTAGGATCCTGGCACGACTTTTCGGGCCCAGACACGTGGTTCTGGGATCCGGCGCCAGTTTCCTGGACTCGACACGATTTCTGTGGACCTCTTCCGAATTGTTTTCGGTCCGAATCCCGGTCTGATTGATTAAGCCCACGGCGCCAAATGTTTATGTCCCGCCGCAATTTTTCGAGATCTGGTACATTTTTTTTTGGCGTCCTACACAATTTTGAAGGCATCTGACGCTATGTTATGCTAGGTGCTGTTTGGGGTTTCAGAGCGATTTTTCTGGCTCGGATATTTTTGCTTTTTGGAATCCCTGATTTCGGAGGGCTCCGGCTTCATTTTTTTTTCGGGTCCCGATGCGAATTGTGGCACCACGCTGTGGTTATTTTTGGGGTCCAGAGCTATTGGGGGAAGGCGGCGCGAGTTCGCAGGGTGTGTTGTACTTAACTGGGGCCCCAGCGCGATTTTGGTGGACCCCGGTACACATTTGCCAACCCTTCGCGAGTTTTCTTGGCCATGCCGTACTTAACTGGAACCGTACCTACGTGAATTACGGGGTCCGGATGCGAATTTGACGGATCCTAGTGCGATTTTTGGGGACCGGGCGTGATTCTTCGAAGTCCATCCCCCTCAGGAGGCGGGTGGGCCTTTTCCCTCTTGGTACGGTACCGCAGCTGCTCTAACAATTTTTATACAGCTCATGGCACCCTTCAGAGCAGCAAAGCCCGTCGGAGCATTTTCTTTCAGGACCTGTTCTTAATTTTCCGGTGCTTGGCTTGATTGCATCGAGTCTCAGTGTGATTTGTGGGGAGCGGGACAAAGTTATATTTTTTAACAGCCCCCTTTGCGATATTTGTGAGCCCTGGTACGATCCTCAAGGGATCGGACGCGATCTATTGAGTCCCCCACCTCAGCGTGATCTTCCGGTACCCCGACCAAACATTTTTTGTTTGTTCTCAGTGCTATTTTTGGGGCGCAGCCCCGACCTTCTGAGGCCCAAAGCGTAATTTTCTGGGACCACGGCGCGAGTCTATGGAGCCCAGTGCCATCTTTAGGGACCATTGAACGATCTGTGTGGGCCGCGTGATTTTCAGGGCCTCCGTGCGATTTTGTGGCCCCGGCGACATTTTCAGAGGCAAATGCACTACTATTTGGGGCCCTCAATGTGATTTTCAGGGAGCCCAGTGCGATTTTTGGTAGCTTCAGTGTGATTTGTATTGCGTCGGGAACATTTTTTTTCCAGTACCCGGCACGATTCTTGTGGGGCCGCAACCTCAGGGTAGACTGCCCCCAGCCTCCCCTTCGGTAAGGCAATGGTGGAAATACTTCCCTTTATTACACACGGACATCACAAAGGGGATGAAAGGAAGGTAGCACTAGGGGAAATGCTGTGCAAGAGAGCACATATCCTTAAGGCAAGCATCTAAAATGGTAGCCATAAGCCCCAAATGCAATTATGATTGTGAGCAAAAGGCAACAAATAAAGACAGCAAAGACAACAGGAATCACAAAACTAGGTAGGTACCTAGGTACCTACTGAGCAATTGGCAAAGCTTGTCTGGTGTTATCAGATTTCGGACTCTTCAGACAAGTGGTGAATCTTACCGAAGGATAATGCAACTTTCACACACCAGACTGGAAAGAAAAGACCGTCTTATCGTCAGAGTATTTTCTTCTTGAATCTGTTCGATCAAGTCGCCAGTTGCCCATAGTGGCTTAAATTTGTCCTGCCCCACCACCCGTATCTCTCCTACCTGCAAGCCCAGCATTTTTCTCACATTCAGGATCAAAATGCATACCTACTCTTGCTATTCCTCTTGAAGGAAAAAATCCAACAATTAAACCAGTATCTCTGTCAGTAACAGCGCCGGACTACAATCTTCATTACCGACATACAAAACTTACGGCTCAACTAAACTCAACTGGTCACTCGCTCAAAACAGCGGAACATCTTGTTCCAATTCGGCTTTCGAAATCCGACCCACTTGGTCAGCTTGTCCGTTACTGGCTAAACTAAGCTCAAAAGGAAATCTGCCTAATGGTTAATGAAACTGCTGATCCTGTCAACTCCTGCTGAAAGCAAAACTTCAGCAGCATAGAACTCTGCGTACCAGGATCTTCTGTGCTACCATATTGGGCTTCCAAATTATGCAAAGGATAGCTTTAAAATTGTGAGATTCTTTCATTCAGGGGACGCTATTTTTGCTATATTCAACTTGTCAGAGGTTCCTGGATTTTACTATAATTTACTCGGGTTGGTTTGGGTGGAGGTGGGGACGGAACATACCATGCCCCCTCCCCCACTTAAGCGCTTCGGGGGAGGGAGGACATAACCGGAATGACCACCCCATTGGATCCGCCAGCTTATTCAATGTTTCCATTAAAATCTACCCAATGCCAATGAACAGTGGCAATAGTAACGTTAAATGAAAGGCACACAAAAGCAATTTCCAAATGCAATGTAATATCTCCAGGTCATCCCGTCTCCTCTGTAGAAAACATCTCCACTTATCCATAATCATGGTTGGTTGGTTATTTGGGCTTAGGGACGCATCGACTGCTTCGGTCATTATCCATAATCATGAAGCACAAGTATAACATACTACGCAGCTATGGCTTCCCACATTTACACAATTATTCGGGATCTCCAGATCCATCCCAATTCAGGTTGAGCACAATATTAATTGTCCGATAATGAGCGGAAGACTGTTTGGGTCGGGTGGTTAGTTATTTGGGCTTAGGGGCGCATCGACTGCTTCGGTCATACAGCGCCCAATTTCGGTCGGGTGGGCGTGGGTGGCTGTTTCATCGGGTGACATGTGAAGGTACGATAACTAGTGTACTCGTGTGTCGACAGAATCAATACTACAACAAAGAGGACGTCGAGGCGATGGTAGCAGCCACCGTCATGGCCGAGAAGGCCTCCAAGGAGAAGAACGACTCATACTTTGACGATCCAGTTCAAAACGATGTCGCCCGCAAGAAACGCAGAGTCATGGTGACATCATAAGTGTGACGTGGCTACGACAATAATAAGCAGTACCTATAATTTTGAACTGATTTATTTGCAAGCGATGCCCTTCAGTACATGCTTCAAGACGGTCACCACTCACCAAATTTCCAAACCAGCATACGACTAGTACCATGCCTAACATATTGCCGCCAGATACCATGTCCAGCATATTGTTCAGTACAGCTGTTCGACAAGTGGAGACAATTTGCGAACGCATGAATAGGTTCACCAATTGGAACTGCATGACTTAAAGAGCACTCGTATTGACGATAACGCATTTATTTCCATCTCGGCACTTACATGGTACAATCCTTGAAAATGGATGATACATCAGTTCACGACTGCAGCGCGGTGTGTGTTGTGTAGTGTAATAGGTCAGTCACAATAAAGCAGCCGGCTGGCTAGCACGCGCATCAAATCATAGCACCCACTTGCTTGCATATGATCTTGGGATGAAAGCACACGACACGACGGTTGAGGGTCTCAAGAACTGGTGATCACCTCCAACGAGATGGGTGGAACACGATTTCGGCTGGCCAGACGAGACATTGGCTGGGAGCATGAGATCTCAGCATGAGAATGGTGCAGCGGACAGTACGTTGCATCAGTGCCGGCTGGTGCCCTGGTCCTGTTCAGCAGTCCACTCCTGTAACAGTACCGATGGTCTGCGGTTGGCAACATCGTCAAATGCACAAGACACAACCCTGCACCACAATCACATACCATGACAAGATCATGCTGACCACTTTACTGGTCACCAGACGCGCAGCGAAGGGGAGGGCCCGGGGCTCGGACACTCTCCCCTCAGCAACTAAAAATGTACTAGATGAGGCAAGAAATTCATATTTTCACTATGAGAAACGAAAAGCATTCCCATCGTTTTTGTTTCGTTCGCACCTAGTTCGTAGTAGACACTGCCCATTTCCTTAGGTTAGTGTCCTGCAATTCCTTACAGCTAAGTGGTAGAGCATCATATAAGGACATGAAAATAAGCAAATACATAAAATATCTAAACCGCAGCGGTTGTAACATCGTTTGACACGTGAAGCCACGTCGACAGAATGCATAGGACAGGAACGTAGCATGAAGCATGAACGTAGCATAAGACAGACAATGTGGTCAAAATACGATGTGTCCCTCCAACCCCGTGCTCTACAATGTTATTGAAATACACTGACAAAGTGATTGGTTGGTTATTGGTTTACAACACATCGACCGTTAAGTCATGTAGCGTCGCCAATCTCTCACGCCGATTGGTCGCGGGCGAAGAGTAGCGACAGGTGAGACTCGAACCCACAACCTTTCGATTGTGAGACTGAAATGCTGTGAGAGAAATGTGAGAGGATGCTGAAACCGATGCCGAGGTCAATGACGAAACATACGGAGGCGGAACAGGCCACGTACTCAGGCAAATCTGTATCAGGCACTCGGGCGGAGACTAATCACGAGTGGATATTAAACGACTCGTCTTCAGTACACTTTTCCACAAATAGCCTGCTGTGTCAATACCACAATATGCAGCTTCACATATCAGCTGTTCTACAGATCAGTTTGCCGTGCGACTATTGGTACGCTATTACACGTAGGCGTTGGTTTCTGGTTTCCTTAACTTCAAAACGGTACCCGTCTGCTGCGACGTGTATCAATATGTTGTGCTACACACCAGTCTGTTGTGACATATGTCATTATGTTGTGACATACGTCATCTGTTGTGCTACACACCAATCAGTTGGGGCATGGATCAGCCTGCTGTGCCACTATGGGTACATGCTGCTGAGGGGGCAAGCGACCCCTGAATGTTGGCTCTGCCCCAGATATGAAAATTTTAACATGGGACCCTATGGAGGGTGTCCCCCAATGCACGCGGGACTGTCCATTGCCATGATGTATTTTGTACCCTCCCCTCCATCAATTTCAGAAATCAATACCCGTGCGGTGCCGCATACCAGCCTGTTGCAACATACATCAGTATGCAAAGGCGGAGAATGCGGTATGGCAGGTATGGCCAAGGCTGCACCGACTGCAAAGTTAGTGTAGCATTGCCACACGAATTTTCTGTGATTTCCTGTATGTTTTAAAAGACTATTCAAACAATTTTAACAGTCAAAAGGTTGAATCCACAACACACCACAAGCCAGAAATAGGGAAGTGACAACCGTGCATACCACACCATTTTATATAATTTGCTACAATAATGCAAGGCCCATTCAAACGCTTGATCACCACCCCAGATTTCCAGAAAATCCTAAATTCTACATCCCCAAAGTAAACACAATACGCATCTCAGAAAATGGTTTTGTCTGAGAAATACCTAGATACATATTCAGTCTAACAACGACTATGTAAATCCAGGAATTGAAACATCGGGCATGATGTACACATATGCCTTGCATCTACATATACCTATATGACTACTCATAGACTGGACAGGGGTGTTAAAAATCATGCTGGTGGGCCAAAAATTTCCCATCGCATTTCCAGCTAAGTAGAGAGAGGATCTCCGAAAACTCGCATCGGTGCTAAAAAAAATCGCGCAACATCCCACCACTCCTCGCAAAAGCTTGTGCTAAGGCTCAAAATATTTCCGGCGGGTCCCCAACAAATTATGTATCGGGGCCCAAATAAATAAAGCGGGACCTTGACAGATCGCGCCAGAGTCCAATAATTTCAATCAGGGCACCTGGAAATTTCAAGTCGGGGTCTTGACTAAGTACGAGGCCCTGAAAACTCGCACCGGTGCCCAGAATAAAAAATCGTGCGGCATCCTCCAAAAATCACGCTGAGCGCCTAAAGTTTCCCGTCTGGGAATGTAAAATTGGCCTCTGGGTCTCAAATAATTATAGTAGAACCCGAAAACTTCCGCCAGGGCTTGGTAAATCGCGCCAGGTCGAACAAAGCAGATCATGCCCAGGGCACAGCAACCCCACGAGAACCAGAACAATCAAGCCGGGCCCAGAAGAAAACAAATTGAGCAGGGACCCAGGAATATCAATCCGGGTCCGACAAAAGATCCGCAAGTCTCACCTCATCAATTTCCAAAATTCGCGTAGAACCTCAAAGAAAATGTGCGGGGCTTCTAAAAATCAAGCAGAGATAAAAAAATGCTTGGTGGCCCACAAATATCGCACTGGGGACTAGTAAATTAATTATTGTGGCTTTAGGGCGCTTCGACTATCATTTTATCAGTCATGCCCAGACGTGAGAAGTGCCCAAATGGTTGCGCCGGGGACCGGTAACATCGCACCTTATCGTCGGGGTAAAAAAAATAGTGTGCCCGCAAAATCACATGTGGCGCGTAAGAAAACAATACCTCCACCGACCAAAAGCCCCTCCACTCACCGAAAAAAAGAAGCAGGGAACTAAAAAAAAACGGACGAGCCACGAAATTCGTCTAGAGGGAAGAGGCTACTTTACATAGACGACAGCTAATTTCCCTGCTAATGGCTCCTGGTCGGCAACCTGGCCAAAGCAGTCGCTGGATGCCAGATAGAGGGCTGCTCGACGACATCCGCTGCGCTTTTTTTCGTAGACAAAAATCAAAAGGATGGAATATTTGCTTAAAGCTATTTTGCATTCCTATGCAGGCCACTGCTAAACTGACACCCATACTCGGCAGAACTCAGTTTATCTTGTCCTATACAGGCACTGCCAATCTGAACATCACACCCGGAGGACCTCAACTCAGTTTGTCCGACACGCACTGTAAACATAGCGTCCGATATCGATGCTTGGCCGAATCGCAGATTGAAGCAGTTTTCAGCTCGCGATAACTTAGCAGTCTCCACGAAATATACAACTTCATCAGGGCGTAAATTTGGCCAGGAGACTAGGTACATCACTAGAGGGGAGGAGAGGAGAGGTGTGTGGAAGAGAGCGGAGACCGGCCCGTTGGACACCACCGGTCGGGACGGCCGAGGTTCGCCGTGGTCACCATCGACCCGAGCGTGCTGGCCGCCGGGTTACCGGGCGACACCCACAAAACAACAGCGCCCGGTGTGACGCACGCCTGCACAGACGGTCGCCAACCTGCACCGGCGAGCGTCATGGCCGATATGGCGGAGGTCGCTGGCGAATGTCTCACGCAACTGGAGAATTTCCAACGCCAATGGACAAGCTTCACGTAAAGGTTTTAGGTTGCGAAAAAGGAACCGTAATAATACTTCGTAGACAAAACTGAACCTTTTTCTCACAGCGGAAGCATTTACAGCATAATTGAATGCAAGCCCGAAAGTTTTTAAACCGACTCGCGTTAGTTATTTGGGCTTTCGGGCGCATCGACCAGGGTTGGTCATTCGCGCCCACACCGACTCGCGTCATGGATACTAAGGCGAGGGCTTGTGATACTGACATGGTACCAATTTTAACGAAAATATGAAGCTTGAATGGGAATGTACTATATCACGGTGGTAATGCAGCAATTAACATTTTGTTTGAAATCCGGCGCAGTGCGCTGCGTATACACAGCACAAACTTGTATTATGTTTATGGGTAAAATTAGTAAGATTATTGAAAAGAAAATTACATCAATATGTGTGGTTTAGCTGAACAAACACCATGGCTTCCCCTCAGCAACGGAAACTTTTTATACCTGGTTCCATAACTGGCATGCTGAAGTGAGGTAAACTGCAAGTTGCATCCGAATGTAAATACTTGATAAATGATGAATGAGGAGCATGCCAAGTATATTTTAAGTAGTGAATGAATATTGCGCATTTCACATCACATGATTGGTAAAATAATGGGCAACTACATTGAGATGAAGTTGAAATGTTGAAAGATGCATTGTGATCGTTCAAGATCTATATCATATCTATATCATATCATGTTCAAGATCTATATCATATCATATCTATCTAGCATATCTTCACGCAGTGCGTTCGCCTGACATCTTGCATACATTTTACCCCCATGAAAGCAAGGTGGTAAGGTTTTGATTATGTCAGGTTTGGTTAGGTATTTGTCTTGAATTTATCAACATATTACCAATTTATATCCTGGTATCAGTTCTCGGTGAAAAAAGATTAATGCTAGTGCGTTTTGAGTACATGATGTATCATCCAAAGAACAAACAAGACATGAATATGAAATCATGTTTCCTGTCCCCAATTCATAAGACTATAAAAAAACCAATAGGCGGCCATAACACAATGGAGGTACCCTTTCGAGTGGGGTAGGACCCCTTTTCGAGCGTTGCCCCTCCTAGAAGAATTTCGTGGCGACGCCACTTTGGGCGATCCGTCATCGCCTGTCACTGCCAATGACGTTATACCACCACGTGACCGGCGGGCCTCAAAGCTGCGCGGTGCCAGTTTCCAGCCAGCCGTCTGTCTTACTGAACCGATGTTTTCGGAAAAAACTGAACGGCATCGTTGTGAGATAAAAGGGAACATGACACGAACTGCCACCTAACTAATGGTACGAATAGGCACGGTGAATTACTTGCGAGATACGCAAGCCATGGTCGGCAGACAAGGCTGGAGATCTCACACGAAGTCCGGGTGAGGGTTCGAGGAACTCTTTCAACAGTCGTGCTCCTATGTGGGATGTGGATCAGGTATCTCGCTTTTATCGTACTTCATATTCTGCATGATTAGGCATATCTGGAGATTTCCAGCTAGATGAAATCTACACTTATTCTCAACGCATTCCAAAACGAAAATAATGGTACAATCCTTAGATTAAAAAATATAGATTAGCAACTAGCTCAGCATGAATTGGTATTTTGATGGAATGAAGCAGAGATTAGTGGTTAATGGAAGTCTCAGACCGGGCATCTGTCAGGTGGGGGACACCATAGGGCGGAACACTATCGCCCTTCCTATTTATTTTATACGTAAACAACCCGCAGTTCACAGTAAGAAGCTCCCATTGCCTCATGCTGGCGGAAAACCCCAAGGAAATACATCGAAAGGTTTGCAATGTTAGTGATATCATTGCAATGCAGGCAGATGCTGAGTTGGTCGTCCTCTGGGAGAATGAGAGGAAATTAAAATGAAATATATCTACATGAAAATATGTTGCCTAGCCATCAAATTTAAACCGACTCAGTCCGGTTACAAAATGCACGGAACAACTTCAGAACATTTGGCAACCATTCCAATGTTGGCATCGTTCTTGATCGACATCACATTTTCAGCTCAAATTAGTTCAATAGTATCTAAAACTATGAGCACTTAATCTATTCATCCGCATATTTAGTCAGCCGCCCATTCGGGTGGGCATGAGCTGAACAAAAACACACTTCGCAGTGTACACAGCTATCCTCGATCTGTGCTAGAACACTGTTCGTTATTTGGTCAGTTGCAGTGCATGGCCATATAGCCAGATTCGAGCATGTCGAACACAAGTTCTGCATGCGGATGGCTTGCAACACGAACCGAACATAACCATCTTTAGATTACCAGAAACAAAACAAAATTGATGGCATACAGCCAGTACGTGCGCCATATGTGCGGTCGGACATTCCTCGTACATTAAGTGTTTCGAGGAACACTAAAGGAGGAGGTGGATGCTTCAAACATGCTGGAACACTACACTCTGAATGTACCACATTGCACTTCGAGGGGAGCCGACCTGTAACACTACCTTTTGAATGAATGGTGTTGTGAACGGTTTGTCATATGGGTAGCATGAATGTATACTGCTTCTGTTGCATTGTCTCCTCAAACCGACATGCTGAATACCTTAGTGTTGTCAAAAGACAGGCCACAATTTCCACCGCATCCAGCGCCTTACACCGTTATGGTGTTTAAACCCTCATCGCATCATGTGTTTTTGGAAATTGATATATGTTTGCAAACAGTGGATACGCCATTATGCACATACATAATGTTTTTTAAAGTGTTCATTCTGCGTTGTGTTCCAATGCCTCGAAGTTGCCTATAACTTGGCTGACGCCTCTAAATCCCAATGAAAATACACAAAATTCCGATGCACTGTGCCAAATTGTTCAAAAAGGTTCTACTTTTAGGAAATTTCTGCCCTTCTGTATCAATGGGACGAAATAAGATGTGTCTTCACGAGCGCAGTTGATGTGGGTCCACAAGTTGCGTTTTGCGGTTTCGTGTTCGATCCTCTGCGTACAAAAATAAACCAGTACCACTCCCACGAGCGGGATTGTTATATAACAAACCACATACAGTTTGTTACATAATATACCAGTCACGTCAACGCAAGGCTAGTTATCATGGCGACAATCCGTTACGCATCGTGTTTCCAGCGACTTAACTTAGCATGTAAAGCAACACCAAGTACCAGCGATGGGCAATGTCACATGTGCTCGGCAATGGCCAATTCACGTACCAAATACAATCACAAAGAACAATTTATGCTCTTACTTTTGGTTATGACTATGAATAAGCTTTCATGCATAATATGCAAGGTGTCTATGCTTTAAACCAGTACCACTAAAATAATTACTTTATTTGCTTTGAGATGCAAAATTTCGCACGAACCCTTTCACTCGTGCAGTTGGCTGAAGTGCGCCTACAGGCGGTGACCCGGGCTGCCAGACTTGTGGCAGTGCCTACCTTGACACTGGCGATCACGTCCTCTGCCTGCTGCACCACATCCTTCAGCAGGCCGTTTTCTTCTTGCATTCGCGCCACCTGCTCGTGCAGCTGCTGGTTCTCAGCCAGCGTCAGCTCAAGGGCGTGCTGACGGCTCTCAGCCAGCTGACGCCAGTACCCGTCACTGGGCACTTCTATAGGGAGACACAGGGATAGTACCAGTCACTGAGTACATCTATCGGGAGACACGGATCTAGGCACCTGTCACTGGGTACCTCTATAGGGAGACACCGAGTTAGTACCCGTCACTGGGCACCTCTACAGGGAGACACGGAGTTAGTACCCGCCACTGAGCACCTCTACAGGGAGACACAGGTGTAGTACCTGTTACTGGGCACTCTACAGGGAGACAGAGATAGTACCAGTCACTGAGTACATCTATCGAGAGACATGGAGCTAGCACCCATCACTGGGCACCTCTCCAGGGAGACACAAAGTTAGTACCCGTCACTGAGCACCTCTACAGGGAGACACAGTGGCAGCACCCGCCACTGAGCGCATCTACGGGGGACACAGGGCTGACACCCATCACTGAGTAACTCTGCAGGGCATAGGGTTAGTACCCGTCGCCGAGTGCAGTGACAGTAACGATACAGGAGCCAGCACTGGTCACCTTGGATCTCTAAAAGCACACGGGTGCTAGTATTGGTCACTGGGCATTTCTTTACGGTGAAAAGTCGATTAGAACTGTTCAATGGGTGCATCCACATCGGGGATATGTGGGTGGTGGCCGAACTATTGCACGGTTAATATAGGGGTCACTAGTGGCAACTGAACACAAGTACAGTTGTTTTAAGATATCATTCATGGAAGTGCAACTGATTGATGTAAAGAAATACCACTTCACCCTGAACAATATATAGCTCACACTACGGGTCAGCAAAGCGATACTTTTACGTTTAGTTGGTTGGTTATTTGGGCTTCAGGGTGCGTAGACCAAAATTATAATTTAGGGCTCATTAATTGGTCCATTCATCGACATCCTGCAAATAACACGAATGCTGAAAAATGTCATGCGTATAAAAACGAGGAGATACGCCACATAGGTTATAGGAACAGGACGAAAATTATCCACATTTCAGGCAATTTTGCATCAATGTCGACCTTTGGACTTGGTTACCTCGTGCGTTCCACGACAGACCGACCACACATTTTCACATTTTGCACCCACTAAATTTGTATTTGGACTAAAATTGGTGCATCGTGTTGCAATCACGGCATGCCTGGCAGGAAAACGACATTTTCAAATTGAAGCGGTTCGGGTTGATACCTCATCGTATCTGAAATGAATTATAAAAGTTCAAGGAATCTTTTTTGTTCACAAATTCACAATATATCAGTTCATGAGTCCAACAAACAAGTCTTAGCTTTCATATGCGCTCGAATTTTGCGGGGCCAAACCGAATGAACACGCATTTTAACTTATGGTGTGCCCAGTTTTAATTGTTTAATTGTTCATGTTTTATGATTATATCACCTGATCAGTACCTTTTGTATTATTTATTCATGCCAGTTAATCGTACTACGTTTAGGAAATCGGCACAAAACAAAAGTTCTGCACTTCCCAACTCCCTGCCACGCCATCACAGTGGCAACTGGACAGTCCATATGCTTGTGTGTATGGCCACGTGGTCACCAGACTGGACGGTACAAACATATATGCGGCGAAAAAGGAAATGCGCAAATACCAAGGAGATAACTCTTGACTGAGAGGACTCTTGACTCCTCAAGGAGTCAGTGAAAATATAGATTACCTCTTCCAGTAGCTTTCTGGTGTCTGCGAGGTCGGCTGACCCTGCCAGCCATTGCCGTATGAGAACGATTGCATTTGTGTTTCAAGCCATGTGGCCACCAAACTACAGGAAATACAAACGAATAACTACATGCAACGAACGGGTAAATGCTAAAATAGCAACAATGTTTTGCAAACGGAAAAGCATAGCAACCACTTTTTACCTTGGATTTCAGAAGGCTTCGCCGTCCGTCCCACCCGCCCGTGTCTCACTAAGTCTGTATAACAATTAATATATTTATGTTTCAGGTCCTGTGGCCGCCACACTATAAACAATACAAGCGAATAACGAAATGCAACGAATAGAGAAATACTCGCACAACAAGAACGTGCGCAAATGTCGATTGCCTCTAAATGTGGCTTTTAGAAGGCAGTGCGAGAGGTTTTCTTGCGCAGTCTGCTTTGCGGCGTGCGAATAAATCATTTTCACTGTTGCACCGACAGCGACTGGATATTGTGCGGGCCATCTCATTGGCCACGTCGGCCGGATGAGTGACGTCACGACCGCCGACCCGTAGTGCTGGTAGAGGGACAGAACTTAATTTGCCGGCGATTCGTTTGATCCTGGACCAGACCTGAGAGACGGGCGTGGTGCGATTCAGCGTGCTAACGTAATCCCTCCACGAGGCACGCTTTGCCTCTCGAATAGTTCGCCGTGCGAAGGTCCTAGCCTGCCGGAAGGCGATGAGGTTGGCCATGCTACACGACTTGTAAAAAAAACTCTGAATGCGCGACGTCTTGCCCTGATTGCCTTGCGACACTCCTCCGTCCACCACGGGACGGGTGTGCGACGAGGAGCGCCAGAAGTAAGAGGAATGGAGTCAGCGGCGGTCTTGACCAGGACGTTCGTAAATTCCTCCACCGACACAGGTGTATCGTGAGATGATACGGAACAAAATATCCACCAGTTGTGCTTCATATTTTGACCAGTCATTCTTCCTAAAATTCCACCGGCGTGGTCGCGTCCCAAGTACAACGCCATCTTGGTAGTTCAACCATATTGGGAAATGATCGCTGCCGAGAGGGTCGTCGGCCACGGTCCAGTTAAACAGTTGGGTGAGCTGTGGACTGCATAGACTCAGGTCCAACGTCGAGGTACGGCCGGAGGGCAGGGTAAAATGGGTCGGGGTTCCGGTATTTAAAATGCACAACGATTCATTGCGCATCAATTATTCTAGTAGCTGACCACGTGTATTTGTGTCATCACATCTGCATGCAGTGTGATGGGCGTTGAAATCGCCTAGTATTAAGACCGGTGGGGGAAGCTCAGACATCAAGTGTCGTAGCTCATTGGATGGGAACCTAGAACCGGGCGGCAGATAAAGCGAGCAAATAGATATAGCCTGATGGCTCAAATGCACTCTTGCTGGAACGGCCTGCAATTTGGCATGGAGGACTAATCTTCGCGCTGCGGCGCCGTGGTGGACGGCCAGCAACACACCACCATGTGCAATTGTGTCGGATGGCGTATCGTTTCGAAAAACAGAGTAGCATTTGAGGTTGAACAAGTAGTCCGGTGCCACCTTAGTTTCCTGCAGCCATATGGCCGCCGGAGTGTGGCGATTTAAAAGAGCCTGCAGCTCTTCGATGCTGGTCCTCAAACCCCTGCAGTTCCACTGTAAAATGGACCGAGGCTGATCCATTTAAAACGAGTTAAAGTAGGTATGTAGAAATATCACAGTTACTATCACCAAACAATCGCACAAACCCAAGGGTCCATTGTAAAAACAATGAGTGCATGGGTTGACAGCGTATGTGAAATATGTTGTGTATACTTTTTACAGGGAGGTAAATAGGTCATTTCACGGCGAACTTAACTGAGCCGACGAGTTAGTCGGTGCATCAGAGGGCACACCGGCACTCGGTCCAAGGGACTGGGTCCTAGGGCGGGAGCTCGGCGATCCTTGGTCCGGCGGAGAGCCAGACGTCGGCAGGCCTCGCTTCTGGGCGCCCAGTCGGGGTGGGGGTGGGGTTGGGGATGGCTCATGCTGTAGGAAGCCGGTCCCTCCACTCGCCGCCTTGGCGACGGGGTGGCCGGCCTTTGGGGTGGAGCCTTGTCAGCCCCTTGGCGACTCATCGCTCGGGCCTTCTCCATATCAATGAGCCACGCTCGCTTCGCTTCACGAGCTCGCCTTTCGGCTTCTTGATGAGTAAGCCTAGCCTTGGATATTTGAAAGGGTCGGTTTGTACTACGAGACGGCGATGGAGGTGCAGAAGTAGAGGTTGAAAGTGAGGGCGAGGTCTGACTCGGGGGAAGCGTGAAGGGTTCAAGGAGGGAGGAGGTGGAGAGGAGGGATTTAGAGGTGGTGTCGGTACATGAAGGAGGTGAAGGGGGATTGGAGGAAGGAGGAGGCGGAGGATTCGTGGTGGGTAGGTAGGGGGTGGGCTTGGGTGGAGATCGAACGGGTCTCTTTGACCGGTGGACCTGTGTTCACTCCCCATCTCTAGATGTTGTTTGGGATGAGGTCTCGGACGGCTCGTTGGCGGCCCCACTGGTGGTGGGCGGGGCTATGGTTTCCTCGGCAATGCTTTGGATTGGCCGCCCCTGCCTCACCGGAGACGCAAGAGGAACGCCAAAGGCTCGAAGGAGGGCAGTCGACTGAGCGATGAGATCAGATGTCTTTTCGGGCTGTATGTGTTGCGGAGGTGTCAGACCATGGACTGGTGTATTTTTCAATTTCGAAGCGTAAGACGTTTTGGGATGCGATCGATCATATAAGTCTCTTGCTTCCCGAAAGGTTATTTTTTGTGTGTGTTTGATCGCTATGATTTTTTCCTTTCAAGTAGGACGGGCAGGTTCGGTCAGAAGATGTGTGATGGCTTCGTTCTCTCTCACAGTTCACACACTGGGGGGTCGAGAAAGTGCAATGCTCGAAAATGTGGTCATTCAAGGCACACTTACCACATGCTGGGCGATTTCTACAAAATTGAGTCGTATGCCCATATCTCTGGCACCTAAAACAGCGCATTGAGTTGGGGAGGAAGAGACGCACCTTCACACGCACGTACCCCACACATATTTCTGATGGTATGTCTGTTCTGTTAAAAGTCAAAATTATGTTATTTGTGGGGACTGTGTCCGGGCCTTTTCTCACCATCATCCTTTTCGCTTCCGTGACTCCAAACCCGGACAATCCATCAACAATCTCGCCTTCAGGTACGCCGCTCAGGTCATAGCAGTTTATTATTCCTCGAGATGCGTTTTTTGTTCGATGGGGTTCTACTTTAAATTCAATACTCTCATCAACTCTCGTGTCACCTCTCCGCACACTGTACACGAACTCAGATATCCTCAAGGCAATCTCCGCCTCCTTGGCCACCACAAACTCCACCTCCAAAGCACCATCCTTCAACCTCTCACATATAGCAATGTTCCCAAATCTGTCGCATCCGTTTCGTCGTTGAAATGGAGATAAAGATGCAAGGTTCATCGTAAGTCATCTGAAAATGAGGACCCGAGGTGTAGGGGGGACATTAGAGCTGTCTGTGTTAGGGGAGCCCCCACCCACGACGGGTGAGGGGCAGGTCTGGCCCCTACGAGAGGGACCAGGGGCGTTTTTGGTTATTCTGGTTGCCATGTAGTGTGTTTTTGTTTCTGCTCCTCGGGCGCCCCACCGCATAGGGCCCTACTGGGGGGGGGACGCCTGTGTCCCGCGAAAGGGAGGTCACCAGGCGCCCAAGGGGCTATACGGGGCAGGCGGCGCCATCGCCCGGCCGGGAGAGAGATACTCATCACCCCGACCGGGACACAGCGCCGCCCACCCCTTGACCCCGGCCGGCGGGCCTGGAAATAGTCCCAGGCCCCCTGCCCGAGGCGACCAGCCACTTGGCCCGTGTGAGGCCCCACGGGTCCGTCCGCCCCTCCGGGATATCAGGACCAAAGAGGTGTGTTGGTCCCCCGTCACAACTAGCACCGTGCGATGGGGGACCTCAACCTCCAGGACTCCGTCAACCCCGAGGGACGGGCCGACGGGGCGCGGCTACCCCGATAAAACTGAGCGGACGGGTAGACCAGGGGAAGCTGGCCTACCAGATCGTGACAGGAGAGGGCTAGTTGCTTGGTTGGATGAAGGACATCCAAAGGGACGTAGCCACAGTATGGATACTGGGAAGGGGAGAGGGGGACAGGTGGTGGGAACTACGTGAGTCCCCGGAAACACCTCCGTGCTTCTAAGCCCCTTATCGGGGCGGCTGTGGTAACCCGAGGGAGCGCCATTTCCATAGCCAGCCTTGTGACGAGGCTGACCCCACTGCGGGAATCACCATAGTGTTGTAGCATATTTCTGTGAAGCCACGTAACCTTACTTCAGAACATCTGGTGGTTACTTACAGCACGTACTGAATGCCATCAAATGTGGCAAGGATGCAGTCTGCCCATTTCGGCCATGCTAACATCACAACAAGAAGTACAACAATGCATTATTTCCACCTGCAGAGCATCATATGGAAGTATATCCGAACACATATTGCAAGCCACTCTACTGTCACAATGCACGTAGGCTGCGGCCGAAAACATCATTCTGACAACCTTCATTTTTTACGTTACTAGAACACTACGCATGTGGACATTCCGCATGGGACACTGCTGCACAGTGGTGCATATGTTATGAAAATTATAGCAAATCAAAAGGCGTCGGTTTGGCTTTGAACCACATCGTTACAAACGGCGTCGATTTCGAAGTTCCCCGGAACCGAATGTTTGGGGTGAACATCTTGAATGTGGGGCCGTGGGCACCTTAGGAATTGTTCAAATGTTATTGGAAATTCGGAAAAAGAGAATTTTGTTATGTATTTTTGCGTGTGTACTTGTAGAGCGCTTATGACTATATCTTTGTATTTGTTTTTATATTCATAATTTAGGAATAGCTAGATTTGTAATAGTGTGGAAAATGCCTATGATATAAACTGGTATTGTACGCCATATCACATTATAGGTAATCCATTTACCTGAAATTGCACTGCGAAATGTTCGTGTATCACCATTCCTAATCGCGAGCATGAGCACGACACCTACACACGATATACTGTTAGAAAGGAGACACGAAGACATTCCCGCCTTTTATTGATGAGATATCCATCATCAAACCAACCCATGTTATTTGACCTGCACACGATGCTGGAGGCCATGGCTCAAAAACCGATTACCAAGTCGGGCTGAACTTGGCATAGCTGTATTCAGAACCAGACTACCCTGTGAGCAATTTTTTCTGGTTAGGGGCACATCAACTGCATAGGTTATGCGGCGCGTGTATATTTTTGTCTCAATCAAAATGTATGGGGTGAAGTGCATTGGTCGACCTGTCGTGGAACGCACCAGCTAGAATCAGTGTCCAACCACATCATTCCCGCTCGGGTTTTCTTGCCAGCCTTCCGCTAGGACAGTGACAGTGCAGAGTGTCATTGTGAACCATGCACGTATCTCACCCTGACACATGTCGGCTGCCGCTGTGTCAGCGCCGTACTCGGTCATGTCCGTCTGCGTCTGGGCATGCACCAGCACAGCGGAGCTCTCCACTGGCTTCTGCTTAACGGTCTCCTCATCAGCATGCACCGTGAACCTGCAAATAGGTGCACATTTCAGCATGAACAAACGATCCTGTTTTCTGGCTATCAACACTCATATGTCGTGGTTCGATGGAAGACACGTTAATGGCCAGGTAGCTTTCAATAACCAATAGTGATTGATTGATTGATTATTTGGGCTTAAGGGCGCGTGGACTACTAAGGTCATTTTGCGCCCATAATAACCAATAGTGAGCACTACGAACAAAGCACAGGGAATATTCACTACTTTGCTGATACCCATTAAAAAAAAACTATTAGCAGCAACTGCTGTTTACCCGAAGGTGATTAACAGGCGCGGCGGAGATAAATTGAGTGGAATTTCCTCCTTTATCCTCCTTGCCGGCGTAGCACGTATATAAATGAGCATTGCTTTATATACGTGTTGCTCTAGCATTCTATCTTGCATCAACAATGACTATGTCCAATTAATTAACTAATTAACTATTTTAAGTCATAGTCATGAAGTGTTGAGGCTTAACACGCGCACGTCCGGGGGGCAGATATCTGACCCCTGCGGTTTTTCCTAATTTGCCCCCATTCTAATCGGGTTAGCAAGGCCAAACCTCACATCGCTACTCACTCGTTCTTTCCGCATACCCTCATACATTTTTAGCCTTGGGTCATCCCAAGTCAGGTCACCAGGTCAGGCGAAGTGACCCAACGTCCCTAGGAGTTCTAGGTGGCATAACGTCCACAATAATTGGGCGATTGATTTCAAACTTATTACACGTCATGATCTCATCAGGGACGATAATATATACATCTCATTTTTTTTGTAGCATTGACCTGAGGTCAGGTCGTGACCATGGCTTCCCCCATTATAGGGCTATGGTAAAATACATAAATGTTCCTGGTTACATATTTGCCCTCGGAATGGTCTTACAACGGTTGTGGCGTGTAGTTGGAAGCTATGCTCAAGGTTACCGCTGACATTTTCGTTCAGTGACCTCATCAAACTCATCTGAGGTTACTTGAGATCACTAGAACATTTCTGCGCGCTATATCGCACGGGAATGAGCTAGAAGGGTCAAATTGTTGTCATTATGCTTGTATCGCCAAGACGTGTTGATTGATACATTACGTGCCCTCCCTAGACTACTTCCTTGACCTAAGGTCATAGTTTCGGTTGGCCTGAGCTTAAATCACAATGCCTATTGTCGACAGCACATTTCAAGGACTGTCGAATAGCGTTTACCGTTTGTTTCTATCTATTACAGGTCCAGAGATATGTGTCAATATCTGAGAGTCCCATCCGATCTGGTCGAATTTGACCTATGATGACCCAGTGACCTGAATATTGGCCTGAGCGAAAAAAAATGACAAACACTTTCGATAGAGCCTGTTACTATCTATCCAACGTCGTTTTCCGTTTGTCGCTAGTTAGCAGTTCTAGAGATCTTAGGGGGGGGGGGGGTGGCAGACATCTGATGCCCCCCGGACATGCGAGGTTGGCGCGGACCGCCGGACGTGCGAGTGTTAAAAAAGCCACAGGGGCCACTTAGGTTAAGCCTATACAAATGTTTAAGATACTATATATTTAGACAGGATAACATATTTAAGTTACACAGGATAATTTACACAAGATTTGCACAAAATACTATATATTTAATATTATTTGAATAATTTTAGAGCAATAAGCTTCGGAAGAGAACTTCTCTTTTTCGCCTGAGCTGAATTTTGTATTCCCGAGCTTAATGGTATCTGATTTCTGGTACAAACAATTAAATGAGAAATCGCAAGTGGAACGGAAGCCCAGCGATCGGCAATGCAACAGCAGTTCTTTTCCACAACTGTGTATTATACTTCTTCACAAATGTAAGTCTGAGTATCAGAGAGCCTAGAGGACAGGTGTATCATCAGAGGAATTGTGCTCATATTCATTTAATTGCCACAGAGCATAATCTTCAGGACCTTAGAAGAAGAAAATCAGAATAATTGTCTGCAATGGATACAACTTTGGACAATAAAAATATAGTACACAGTTCTTCGAAGCAGGCACTACCTTTTGCATAGCTAGAAAAGCAACCGGAATCTGTTAAAAGAGGGACATAATAACAACTGTCAGCACACAAGATACACCACTGTCCAATCATTTGCACGTCACCAAAAAACAAAGGATGAAGCAAATGTATGTTTGTCCACCATGCTAACCAACCCCAACACAAGCAATACATGCATGCCATCCAAACGCCAGCTGAACAGTCTAAAACCAGAATGAACAATGCAGTACAATATGTGTGCCGTGCATGGTGAATGAGAAGTGCTTCTTTTGCATGCACTCCTTTAATCTGGTAATCAATTCATCACCATATCATGTAACTTAAATATAAACGCAAGAAATCGTCATGCTACGGAATAGTGTGAAATGGTCTTCACCCGATACAGACAGGCACACTAATTGTTCTGCAAAACACATGGTGGCTGATGTCACAAGGAATAAGATGAGGAAATCCGGTGCATTTATGATTGCCTTGTACAAATTTATTTCACGACTTCGCTGAGACTAGTCAGCTGTCTCAAAGAAGAGAGCTGCTGCGCTCACATTCTGCTGAATGTGCGCATCTAGGTGGGCCACAGCTCGGATCATTGTAATCGTGCCACTCGGACGAGTACGGGTACTTGCAATGTGCCGTGCAGTGACCAGTGAAAAGTGCGCCAGGGTGATTGACCATGCCATGTAGATTGTACTTGTGGGTGTGCGCCGCCAATTAGGGCAACATGTTTCCGTTCGCGGGAAGGCCTACGGTCGTGCAGAACTTGCCGATGTCGCATTCCTGCGGCGAAAATCGCTCCAAGTGCACCACCAGAATGCAGGGAAGTTTTGGATTGAAAAGATTGGTGCTCCTCTCGTGCTCCTAGAACTTACAAAATATCGGTTTTTCATCTCCGTCGAGCACTTCCTCCTTGGTGAAGGGATCGAAGCAGGCCTGCAGGCTCACCTGTCCAAATTTCGACGGGATAGGAAGGCTTAATTCCCACAATGGGTTTAAACTGTTGGACGCAAGGCCGAACGCGGTGCATTGCAGAGTGGACTTGAGCTGACGGACAAATAGGTTAAACAAGCTTGAAGTTCTCCTTTCGGAAAAAAGCGGTTCCACTACTCGCTAAACCTCTGGTTCACACTGACGTTGTCATTAATGCCAGCGATGATGGGCTTCGATTTACAGGTACCAGGTTGGTAACCTCGTGTAGGCCCTCCAGTAGAGTGTGGATACACTTCTGTGCATCCTACTGTCGAGAGCCTACGAAGCGTTCATCGAAACGCTGCACCTGCAGCGCTTGAGGGGCGTCGTGTTGACTACCCGGTTATATTTATTGGAGTTTCACCGCAGTTCGCACATGAGCGTTGCGAAAGACTTTATGAGTGCTCCCCTCATGACCGACGTTGTGATGATGACGTCGGACGAGTACTGGTCGCACAGGAAGTAGCCGTGCAACACACGCGTGCTACTCAGACACTGCAGCACAGAGTTCATAAAATGTGCGTTACCTATGTTCCGCAGCTCTATGAGGCCAAGCCGGTGGATGACGCTGCCACTGCCGCCTCCGCCGCCGCCACTGCCGTAGTCACCACCACCACTGCCGTAGACATCACCGCCGTCGTCATGGCTACTTCCTCTGCCTCCACTCCCACCTCTGTCGCCACCGCCAGCACTGTCACCACCTCCGCCGTCGTCACAGCTGCCACCGTTGCCGTCAAGCAGGCTGTCGCGACTCCCCACAGCGACACATGGCAGACGTAACGACCACAGCTTGACTCGGAGTCCGAGTCGGAGCCGATTGTCGACAATGGCGCCGCCATGCGGTCAACCGAAGAACTATATGTGGGCCGGGCTGTGGCAGGCACAGAAGCCACGTTGTTACGTGCGATTGCGGCAGAAATGCGATGCCGCAGCCATGTTTTCTCGCGGCGTTCGATGGTGCGGGCCGTTATGAGCCACCCGCGCATTCGTACAAATTATGAGACGGCAGGCCCTGGGACGCCAGTCGATTCAGTGGCTAGGAGCTCGAACCTGTACTGCGAGCGCAGATCGGCGTAGTGGCGGCGTTTGCGAGCTTCTGCCGCATGAGCCGCGGCCCCGGGCTCTAGCAACGATTGCACCAGTACAGTGACTGCGAAGGTATCTACACAGGTAACGTCCCATGTCAGAGACCCGTCCCCACTGTATGGGAACGGCGTAAACCCATCTGGCCGCTTCCCGTCGACCTGGTTGATATCTACCAGCTCCAATATGGCAGGATGCCCGCCAGCACTTGAGGGGCCGCGTCACTATGTCATTCAGGTGGGCGTGACGTTTGAGACCGCCAACCAGGCGGTTGCATCGGCGACAGCGGTGTAGTTCGCACACTGCAGCCACGGGGCGAAGCGCCACTGCCACAAGGATTGTTTCGTTGTCTAGGTGAAGACAGTGGTTGGGTGCAGGAACGAATTGTCTCGTTGTCCAGGTTAAGATCGAGGATGGGTACAGGAACAGCCAGGCGACGGTGTGCGGCTGAATGGCGGCAAGTAGGCGCGCTGTGCACCTAGTTCGCTCCGTCGATCAGCTGGTGGCTAATCATGGTGGCGCACAGGCTGTCCCATGTGTGCTGATTAATGGCAGATGTCGCGTCTGGTGGCTCTCTGACCCCTTCAGCTCCGTGAAACACCGCACCGCTGACGGCGGCAAGGACGGCGCCTCGCTGTCGGAGATCTGGGTAGATACTGCAGACCGGAGGAAGAGTGGCGTTCAGTGAGGCCATGTAACAGGGTAGTCTCAAGACATCGACTGAACGCACCCGAGGACGCCCAGTCTGAGCGCCAGCGTCACCTGCTCTCACATCTTGCCAATGACGCAGCGGATTCGACGTTGGAAGCTGCCACCAGTGTCTCGCAGACCAGCTCATGGATTTATCTTGTCAGGTTACTTGTGCGGGGGTGCTCAAGTACAGGATCCTTGTACAGTGCAGTAATATGACAAGCGTAGCGCTAATACGTGGTGCACAAGGAAGAAGACAGTTGTGTGGCTGTATAACTAGTGAAGGTGGCACACAGACGTGCGATGGTATGTGAGGCGATGTTGGTGGTGGCGGCAAGGCCGGCGTCGCACAGCGGTGAGCCGAGGAGCGTGAGGACACCCAGAGGGGTATCTACTACCTCCAGCAGTGCGTGGCGTATTGCACTCATAACTGGGTCCAAAACTGAAGAGAACGGTGCGACCAGAAATACCACGTCGCACTTAGCGAAGTTCAGCTGAAGTGCTAGTGCTGTGTGAAATGCATGGGCGCGCGACACTAAAGATGTGTCGCGCGCCCATGCGCCCAGGCAGACCGTGGTATACATTGCCAGCAGTTATCGGTCGCAGTCCGTCGCCTTTTTTCCCATAGTGCGCGGCGATGTTCCGTACAGCTCGTCACGTTTTGACGCAGCCACCCAATACTAGGTTAGTCAGAGCAGTGAGCGATACGAGGAGGCGACGGTCAGACTCTGCTGCATCTCGGGACATCAGCTCACGCAGATTGAGATGTCGTATTCCGCCGAGGCCGGCCCACGTGTTAGGCGGTATGGTGGAAATGGCGTCATGTACTCGCTCTTCCGTGATGGTCAACGATAGCGAGTCAGATACAGTGGGCGGTGGAGGAAGCTCCTCGTCCTGTGCTGGCGGGTGCTTTCAGCGTAAGGCAGCAATGACCTCGTCTGTTGGCTCCGCGAACGTGTCACAATATGTTAGGACGCGGAGGGCACCGGGGATGTCTCCTCTGCACATTGAACAGGAACTCTAGAGCACGATCGAGTCGGCAATTGCTATCCGGGGAATTGCGGCATTCCGCTACTGTGTTGGCTGCGAGTTCATCCTGTCCATCTGAGCGACCCGCCGTCTCGTGTGAGGCGGCGGTGAGGCGGGGTCTTTCGCTCTCCGCGGCATCCGGGGCACGTATCGCGGTGAAGGCGAAGGATCGAAACCTCCACCAGGATTGTGGGGTCAGGTAATTCAGGGCCTCGTTCAGCCGATTGGATAGCGAGTCGGCGACCCATGAGCAAGCTGCCTTTGGAATTCAGGCGATTACCTTGGTGCTCGATCGGAGCCCGGCCGAGCCCGAGGGAACATCGCATGCCGGGGCCTCAGACAATTGGGCGGTTAGGTAGATGGATAAATTAAAAGTAGATATGACGGCAACTGAGCGGGCAATACACTGTTGACAGTGCCGCAGGGGCAGGCTATGCGACTGGACAACTATAAGCCTGGCGCTGGAGGTACACCAGCGCTGGCTACAGGAGTTGCATGTGATCGCGGCTCTTCGCGGACTCCAGCTGGCGCAGGCCGCGCAACCGACTGAGGCCTCGTTGCTATGGGCGGTGGCCGTGGTGTCCGCTGCTGCATGTGATTGTCTTTGCTGGTGTGTCGTAGAGCTGAGATTTAAGCCGTCCGTCGATTCGCTGTGTTTGAGGCGGTCGTTCACACCTGGTGGTTACGTTGATACAGCCCGCCGGCCGCCATGGCTGCATAACTGTGTTGGTGCTAGGGTAGGCTGCCGTGGTTGCAGGATTGTGGAACAGGAATTTTATGACAGCTGTCGCATCGCCAGTTGATGTTAGCTACTGTAATCTCCCGCAGGTCTCGCCGTCTCAGTGTAGCACAGCGGCCATGAAATCCCTGTCCGACCGGTAGCATCGTGCGGAGCCACGACCAGCATTCAGTTTGCACAAGGTGCATGGGTAGGCTGTGCTTTGGCTCATCAGGTACAAGCACAATAGATACATTCCTTCAGTGGACTTGCTTGTGTTCAATGAGGTTTATGTTTCTTTTGCTTTAATTTTGAATAATATTGACAGTTTGGTTGCGATTATTTGTTTGGCGCGTCCGACAGTGCAGACGTCACGTCACATACATGAACTTAATTTTGAGCTGGTTTCGCCATTCATAATACTCTATTCTGATGAACGAAAACTCATCGTCTTGTCGGTACTTATCTCTAAAATGCATGATGGCCTGATGGCCTGATTCTGGTCTATTTGGAGTTCTCCTGTAGCATGTGAATTTAATTTTTGCACTGTTCATAATGCAACCAGCGGTGAAACTCAATGTGTCAAAATAAAGGAACAAATAGCACACAGACACAGAGCTAGCGAAAGACCAACCGCCGGCAAAGTCATCAGTCGACGAATTCCGACGAACTTTGATTTCGTCTTTACACCATGGTGCAATACCAGGTGAAACAACCAAATTAACGAATGAGTAACAACTGTTCAGTCATCGCCGACAAGATAAGGACAGGAATATAAACAGTACCCACATACATGCAGGGTTCATTGAATTCGGTCCGGCGACAATCACTTACCGAACTTGACCATGCCCAGACTTTTCTGCAATGTCTCCACCTGAAACTGTTGGGGCCTGTCGGATCTTCTTCTGCACCTTTTGAATCTGTTGATACAGAAGTGGTTATTTAAAAGCCATTGAAATGAATATGCTTCCTTGAATAATTATCACAAAATATTGCAACTTTGTCAGGTCATGCTAATCCTGTAGTGACATGTTTGTACAAAGAAGGCATGACTTGATCACATAGACACCTCTTTGATGACATACTATATGCAGGTATCCTCATTTTGATGCCATAATTATGGGTTGGATGATGTTTGGCAATAGGAATACAGGACATCCTTTAGGTGAATCTTGTACACCAAATACAGGAACACCAAGTTCTCTGATGTCAGAATTTCATGCACATACATGCATTTCCCAGTGGAAAATGTGGTCTAATTTGTGCTTTGTGGACACAACTCCCGGTGTAATGTCAGGTAAGCATGACATGTAGAAAGTGTCAACCAATGTTGATGGAAGCCATTTCATTTTCATTTAAGCTTAATTCACTCAGAATTCATTTTATGAATGTAAACCATGAAGCCTGCCAGAAGTTTCTACAGAAATGAATGATTTACGACTAGTCTGACATTTAGGGAAGAGATTGCAGAAACATTTTTCTGAATGTTATTTATACGATGTGACAATTCATTCCCATAGGTTGGTTGGTTATTGGATTTTTAGGACATGTTGACCAATGAGTCAATTAACATAACCAATCCCTCATGCTGATTGGCATCAGGAGAAGAGTAGTAACAGATGAAACTCAAGCCCACAATCTTTTGATTGTGAGACAAGCAATTTACCCCCAGACTATCTGTCCTCTCATTCCTGTAGGAAATGACATAATTTTCTTCTTCAAATGGTCTTTTTATTTTCTACAATTATCTTTCCTGAAGGGTGATGCTCGGTTAGGAGGCTTGTTTGTTTGTTTATTGGGTGGTTCATGACACACTTTATGCACATTCATGGCTAATTGCAGAACCCGCACTGTTTTGCAGGTAGCTGTGGGCTTTGGAAATATCCTGAGTTGCATAAGTGTTGAACTCAGGACCTTTTGATACCCAGAGCTCAACATGTTAATCAATCTGTCATCCCCACCCAAAGGCTAGGCTTAATACACAGGAAATAATAATACAACAGAAAATGTAAGGTCATGCTAGGTTCAGAAGATCAGATTATGCTCGCTTAGATAGACATTATGCAATGGTTTGTTGCCAGCTGTGGGGAAAATACAATGAAGAATAACACAGAATTACAATATACACACACAACATACAAAGCACAATATAATTACAATATTACAATAGAATTACATGAATGCAGGTCTTCAGCCAAGGGATAGTTTGTCAAACTAGTTTAGGTTGCAAAATCTTATTTTTGATGATGGGGTGAAATGGTGATGGATGGGGTGAAATATATGCTAAGTGGGTGTGCACTGTACCCCCTTTATGTGGGTGTGAGACATCCAAAAATTAGTTTTGATCATGCTGATAAATTGAGTATTATACTAGCCATATAATGCATATTACACTACTAGTATTATATTACAATATATAAAGTGTACCTAGCAGTGGATTCCACACTGACCTTTGGGTATGTGATACTGATGAGATTGGCTATGGTAGCAAAATGTGGCATGATTGGAGGAGTTCAAAGTGTTGAGAAGTGTGTTATGGAATATCAGGGGATATCTTGGGGAAATGTTTGACTTTAACAGAAATGATGCAATTAGAGGTCATAAATTCAAAATTAAAGTTAACCACAGCAGAATAAGGTTAAGGCAGACTTTCTTCACCAACAGGGTAGTAGAACACAGTAATCAGCTGCCAGAAAACATGTCAGTAGCAGCACATTGAACATCTTTAAAACAGCATAGACAATAATTGTAAGAATAGAGGGCTTGCTTTTCAGTATTACAAGGAGGGCTGATTGACAGATTTGGTGGGCAACTGGTTCAGCATACAGAGTGCAACAAAGAAGGGCCCTTGTGGCTCAATGTTGCACTAATCTTTTATGTCTTTATGTCTAGGTGAATGGTGGTAGATAAGCTTGGAACTTGAGATATTGGACTGATTTGGAACTGGGCTTTGTGCATGTACTTTTATGGTATCCTTTCCAGATTGGCTTGATCTGGATGGGCCCCTGTGCTCTTGCTGAGCCTTAATACTTTATGACTTTATGACTATGACTTTACAATATAAAAACCTTATCTGACCTATCCATATTTAGAGCCTAGAACCTACTGATGTTGGATCACCTACAACCTACTGATGGATCACCTACAGCATACTGATGTTGGATTGATTAAAACCAACTGATGTTGGACCACTTAAAGCCCAATGATGTTACATTGCTAAAACCCATCTACCCATGTTAGATAGTGTGATATTATGGCACTAAAGGAATCTGCAACATCCACTTCCAATGAAAAGTGATCCAACTTCTTTTACACAGTGAATACCTACCTAGGAAAGAGTAGGTAGCTTGCCTACAAATGATTGCCCAAAGAAATGGTAGATAAAGACATTGTGGTATTATTGCAGTCTACAGCATCCACATGTCACTTCTTACACACATTCTACCTCCATGAAGGAGACAGAGGTTAAGTTAGGCTAGGTTAGGCTAAGCTTTTTTATATTTATAATTATCTAGAACAAAAAATATGCTTGAACTTTCCATGCAAAATAAAGGTTTTCTTGCATAGAAGAATAGACTACAGATTGTTACATTTTTTTTCTTTTGAATACTACATCTTATGCTGTCTGTAATGACCATGCAAAATACAGTGCATGGTCACAACATGCTTGATGTATAAAGACAGGATGCTCCAGAAAACGCATCACTGCCAAAACATCACCATGAAAAAATGTAATTGGCTGTGAATGATGTCATTCACAATTTGTTCATGACATATTTTTTTAAGCTTACTTGCTGGTGTATGCCAGGGAGAACTGGGGACAAGCACCATCCCCTCCCCATGGATGTTGACACCCCTCTGAGAAGGCTTGAGTGCACAGATTTGGCAGCCAGGGGCTTATCCAGTAGGAAGAGGTGCCCCCTTGGAAGGAAAGGTAACCCTCTGGAAGGCTCAAGTGCACCCCATCCCCTAGAATTGCCCAGCCAGAAGCATGCTTCTAAGAGGAAGAAGTACCCTTCCAGGCAGGCTGAGTGCACACCTGTCCCCTCATATTCTTCCACCAGAGGCACCCTACAGATGCTTTTGTAGTGACACCCCTCCAAAGAAATGTCCCCATGACAATTCTCGGATCCACACTGATACCTTGGCCATACCAAATCTTGGCTCTGGAGGTTCAGATGGATATTCATTGCATGATTAGGCTATAATTGAGTATTTCTCCCCTTACATTCATATACAAATATTAGTACATCAGGGAACATATATGACTGCATAAACTAATATAAAGTGCAGCATTTGCTAACAGCCCTAACCATCAACAACTGTGTGATCAGGTTAAAACAGACCCATTCTGAAATGCAAGCCCTATCACAGGTATAGAAGATGAATGTCTTAACAAACTGTGCCAATCATCCAGATAGCATATACAGGAACAAGCAAAGTAGAGTTAGTTATTAGGGCTTTAGAGTGCATTGACTACATTGGTCATGTAGGGCCCAGAAGATGTAGAGCATGCCAACCTGGAGAAATGTCAGAAATGCAGATCTCACTCCAGTTTTATTGCTTCACAGATCTTCAACAAAATAGGAAATCTACAATGAAATAGGAGATTGACCAAATTGGATATCCAACCAATCAACAATGTTCTGAATCAACAACTTTCTTGGGTGTGCAGTGTTGGCAGATGGAGGTATCTGTAGCATACTATCTCTGCAAATGTGCAGAGACAATAAACTTAGTCTTTAGTTGCTAGATAAGCTTTAGCAAGTACAGTTCATTAATTTTTTCGCCAATTTATGTTCTTGCATTCTCCTGTATAAATAACTTATCTCCTTGCTTTCCAGTGAACACCCACACTCAAAAATCATAATCAGCAGTTCATTACATACTGGTTTTGGTGATGGATATCTTTTTTTCCAAGCTTATGGCATCTCCTTACAGACCTGATCTTACGGCATGAATATATGGGCCTTTGTGGATCTTAAGTCACTGAATAACTTATGACAATAGTGTGCCAACTACCCAATAACACATTGAACTCACCAATTTGTTGGTTTTGCAGGTGAGAGGCGGTCTCTCCTTTCCACGATTAACCTCGTTCACGCATGTACTTTTATTCACAACACCTGTGACCATTTTGTTCTCATTCCGAAATTTCATGTCCTTCATGCTTTCCTCCAAACTGATGCCCAATCTTGTGCCCAAGTCTCCGCTAGTCCCAATCAGGATAACTAGAGACAACTGATCCCTAACACAAGTTCCCAAATGAGACGCCTTAATAAGTACCAAGTATCACAAGTACCAAGAGTCATAAGTTCCAAAATATACCGGACTTGGTTTCATAAGTTGAAAAAGTTGCCAGATAATTTCCAAAATACCCGATACAGGGTGAATTCACAAGTACCCAAAGTCATAAGTACCCGGTTTCATAAGTTCCAAAAATAGTTCTGCATTCGACCGCTAGATGACACCGTAAACGCTCAGCGGCACCAGAGCTTACATGCGTGCCGGCAGACGGCATCACATATACGATAACAAACGGCTTAAAAATTGTTGCTATTTATTGTGAGCTAAGAAATCACCACAATTCCTGTCGACTTCTTGCAAAAGGAAAAGCCGTTGGTAATTGGACACGTGGAAGCGTTCCTGCGGTTGCATCATGATCAAGTGGGTCCGTATCACAAGTACCAAAAGTCATAAGTACCAAGATTCATAAGTTCCAAAGTTGCCAGATGACTTCTAGAATATCTGCAGATAGGACGGATTCACAAGTACCCGGTGTCATAAGTTCCAAAAATAGTTCTGAATTATACCGCTAGATGACATCGTAAATATTATGCACCAGAGTTTACTTGCGTGCCGACAGATGGCAGGCCGCATTTCCTGTGTGCTTCAAAAAGGTTACCAAATTCTTGAGCCGGGAAATTCTCAAGAAGTTATAGAGATTTTGTGTCTAGAAAAACCAAGTGTCCCCAAACAAAGAAATGCCGCTGGTTTAGTTCCAGCCTGCCGTAAATTCGTCAAAGTGACGACGTATTCATATTCATATTTATTTCGCAATTCTCCGAATATCTAAGAAATACAGACTCTTCAGAATTCCTTCAAAATTGGTATACATGCAGTACTGGATGAACTGATCATCATGACTATAAAAGCTAAGCAGGGCGCCCTTAAACAGCTGAGATATTCCAGGTAAAACGTCTGGGTCATTCAGGTCGTGAACTCCTCAGAATTCCTTCAAAATGGGCACAAATGTACTCTTGGATGCATTGATGACCATGAGCATAAAACCTGAAGGGACGTTCATGAAAGCAAAATTATGTGTATCAAAACCTCTCCTGGAAAAATTATCCTGGACCAAGGCAGCGATTCAAAACACAAAGCTTTTCTTTTTCAACTTGCACGTCAAGTTAGATTGATATTTGATCCCTACATGTGGAACATCGTGAAAACGAGCATGCTGGTGGACCTCGGTACACTGATTATCGTGTGCACAATCAAGAAGCCGCATTGCTGGTTGGTTATTGGTTTTACGACACATCGACCGTTGATTCATGTAGCGTCGCCAATCTCTCACGCCGATTGGTCGCGGGTGAAGAGTAGTGACAGGTGAGACTCGAACCCACAACCTTTCTATTGTGAGACGAGCAACTTACCCCTAGGCCACTCGTCCCCAAGAAGAAGCCGCATTGCAAAACACCACTGGGATATTCATGGTCAAAGGTCAAAGGTCATCGAGATTTCCTTCGAAATTGGCAGATGGGTAATACTCGATACACTAATTACATGAGCATACAAGCTAAGAGGAGCATTCACGATCAGCTGAGATATGCAATGTCAAAGGTTAGAGTTTTTGAGGTTGGATTCTTCAGATTCCGTTTAAAATTGGTGGAATAGTCATAATTGATGCCCGGATCATCATGAACACAAAGACTAAGAGGGCCGTTCATAAACAGCTGAGTTATTCAAGA
>JAOTOL010001641.1:3457500-3592500 GCA_034440575.1 Imbricaverruca yamaguchii
TTCATACATTATCGGTGCAGATATGATGGACAGCGATGCAAACGAAGAAAAATCTGGAAGTAAGGTTATGTTGCTTTTTGAGTATTGCGTGTGGATCATAGAACATGATACTCTAATCATGATGAACACCATATATAATCGTACTACAATACGCAGAGAAGATATGCTGGGTTAAAGTACAAGTGTCACCGTCGTCGGACTACTCAGATTTCGTTAAAATTGACATGCAGATACTCCTCCATATCCTGATCAAGGCACATAATGCACATAAAGACTAAGAAGAGTGCTCATAAATAGCCGTTAACAGACGCCAAAGGCCAGGGTCACGGAAATCGGAGTGCTCATATTCCCTTAAAACACACCGGTAGATCTTGATGTGCTGATCGCATGAGCATGGAACCAAAGAGTTCATAAACACATGAGTCATTCAAAGTCAAATGACAGGGTCAGACTACCCAGATTTCCTTCAAAATTGGCACGCAGGTGGCCTTTGACGCGCTAACCAGCATGACCCTACACGCTAAGAGGGACGTTCATAAGCAGCCGAGTTAGTTAGTTATTTGGGCTTTAGGGCGCTTCGAAAAGAATTGATAATTCGCACCCAAGCTGAGTTATTCAGTCAAAACTTCGTCTTTCATTGACGGTATAGATATAACTTACGGCGATAAAACTAATGTGAATCTGTACGTCAACGACTTCTTCAACCGTTGGCGCTCTCCAAGAGGAGAAAAGGCTTTCCTTTCCCCAGAAAATTCCTCTCCACCTGCCGATCACTATTCCAAGATCTCCTTTATGGTGCCGTTATTGTGGTGTGATGTGTCCTGATCCCAGAAGTGTTCAGTGCATGCACTTTCTTTCTTCACGTCTGGTGGGATGCCCTGCCACGATCAACATTAATGAACCCGCCTCTGCCAACAACAGTTGAGGCCTGGAACCCTGACAGAACCTGGGTCGCATCCGCTAATCTAAGACTCATCCATGCGGGTATTACGTGTGACTCGCGCTTGTGTTACTAGACTACTCGTGTTGCGTGATATCGGGGGGATGTGGTGTGGATGTACTCGGGTAGATAGTGCCTGTGGAACTCGCGATGTAATCTTGATTGGGTGTTTTTTTTTCGGTGTACGTTTTTCCTGTTTCACATAATCTTGTATATATAGGCTTAACCCAGATACGCCCCTGTTGATCTCACTTGGCCTCAACACTTTATGACTTCATCCCACGATTTTCCCGACGATGCCCGATCGAATTATAGTACCGTGAGGTCACACGAGCGCCTTATTTGCCCTTGGATGCTGCCACGATTATTGTTTATTGCAATACGGCTTATTTATGACGCATGTTGAGGGTTTCCTCCTATCCGTTTGCGAGCTATTTTTTGCATGATGATACACGCGCAATAATCGAAGATCAATATAACATGGCCAGCGGCGGATCTAAGATTTGGTAAGAGGTCGGCACCCATAATTTGTGTGCACCGTCTGTAGGTGGAAGTGTCCCTATAATTAAAATATGGTCTCACGAGGATGGGATGCGCTTCGAAAACTGCGTGTAGTTTCTGACGGCATAGAACCATAGCAGGTATTAGTCTTTGACATTTATCAAGGTAGTTTGGAGCGCATATCTCCGAAAACATTACACCGCCTGAGGAGAGTTCATCTCGTTTCCTCTCCGATGATTTATAATTCGTCACATCGGCCACCATGTGGAGGTGTGGCCCCACATATCAGTTCAGGGATTCTCACATTGGTCCGAGGCCTCTCATGTCGGCTTAGGGGCCCCATCACGATAGCCCTGCCGTTGGATTTAGTGATGAATGGTGTGGTAGAATGTCAACCGAGAAGTTCCGCGTATCGGATGTGCATTCAAAACCTTCTAAGAAATGCGAAATAAAGAACATGTCTGCGTCTTTTCATACCGCGATGCACTTCATATATTGCATTCGATATGTCTTAGTCAAATAATGCGGCTTATAATCAACACGCAATAGCATTTTACGTGCTTATGTGCTCAGTGTGTTTGCGAGGATACCGTCCATATCTTCGGACACTTGAGCCACCCCAATCATTTTCATAAAACGACACACCTGGGTGAAGGTCAAGGCTTGTTTTGTTTGTGTAGATGTCCAGCTTTATTAGCCTGACACATGGATATACGATAGCAACCCGAAGCATAACAGGTTGGTGTGAACAGCAGGGTATCGTGAAGTGCAACACACTAATATTCGGTACATGTCCCCCTTGGTTTTAAAGCTTCGCGGAGTTGCTGCAGCTCACGTTATACGCACAAATACGGCGAAATGCTCTAGTCGCTTCACGGCTACGGCAACATTCCATCATAACTAGTCGGGGTGAAAATAATGGTTTTTCGTTAGGTGTGAGATGTCCAAACTGGCATGGAAGGATGTCGAAATTTGCCATATAATTAGTATCAATTAAAATAATTTTGATGTCTTTCAGACTCAAATTTAAGCCAATGGTGTAGGTACTTACGACTGTACATTTGCCATTTGCTTCGATATTCATAATTTAGAAAGAGCTATATTCGGGACAGGGAGAAAAGTACCTATGCTATAAACTGATACCGTACCCCATACTTCATCATAGTTAATCCCTTTACTCGAAATTGCGTCGCGAAATGTTCTTGTATCACTATTCCTTATTAGGAGCTTTTGCATGATACTTGCAAGCGACATACAGTTAGAAAGGTGACACAAGGACTTCATAAGCACGCAACATGGAGCAGGATGTCGATACTTCTTGGAGAAGGATGTCGATTGAGTGTTCGGAAAGTGGCATTTTCCACCCTATTTTACGAATAATTTATCACTGTAACTAGTATATATATATATATATATATGCCATGTGATCACCGAAGCTGGCATCATATGATTGTGCCAAATGTTCCTGCAGTCGCATGCCGTGTGACGGCAGACGCGGACACCGCATAGTGCGCACGAGCTGCACACCTGCCGGGCACTGTTCAGCTGTATAAGCTAGGTCACAAAGTCAAGAAAAAGACACGAGACACAGTATTATTCAGCTTGACACGATGGGTGGTGGAAATAAATATATAATGGAACAGCGGATATGGACATAATATCGAGCATATGGACACCAACATTGTTCCATGTCAACTAGATCACTCTCTGGATAGCACAACATGGATGCTGATTGTATCGCTGCCGAAAGCCGGAATAAATTGTCCACAGGTACGGCACATCACGAACAAATCAAATCAAATACATTGCCAAGGTAACCATTTCATTTCGCAATGGGTGTGATCTGTGGTAGACGAAAATACTACTGTATTTCACGCCACAGGTAACCCTAGCTCAGCACGTGCGATCATGTTCACCGTGTTTGTTGCGACATGACGGGTCGATCGCTATCAGCCACATGGTCATGTTCTACAATGCTAGGGCCTTACAGCGCATCTCCCTGATGCCACCACCAATGGGACTTGCACTCAACAACGCTTCGAGTACTTGACGATGGATTCTGACGCTACGGTTTAGACATCTACTGACGCTGCGGGTACAGCGTCCTCGTTCGCTCACTAATGTTGCAACCGTACAACGATGGCTCCCGTCACTGGCATTGCGATGGTGTTCCACAACGCTTCCGTCAGGTGGCGTGCGATCACGGAGACATCAGCCGTGCGACGTGTGATCCAATCGATTCAGTCCCAGGGCTCGCTCTCATCGACGCCGCGTCAGAAGACGCTTCTTGGCACTGCCGACCTTTTGACACACCATCAGTGACGATGCATCCGCATCATGTTGGCTAACTGACCGTGCGAACGTTAAGCGTACGCCCTGCGACGATTCGCTTGTAGGATGTCAGCGCATTGCTGGTGCAGCCACGTGATTTCCTCTCACTGCCAATATGACTGTATGACATGCGTTCAGTGAAGCTGGCATCATATGACTGTGCCAATGATCCTGCAGCCGCAAACCGCGTGACAGTAGCCGCGGACACCGTATAGCGCATACGGGCTGCACACCTGCCGGGCACGGTTCAGCTGTATAAGTTAGGTCGCAATGTCAAGAAGACACAATACGCAGCATTATTCAGTTTGACACGAGGGATTGTGAAAATAAATATACAATAGGATAGCGGATATGGACATAATATCGAACATATAGACATCAACATTCTTCCATGTCAACTACATCCCCCTTTGGATAGCACAGCATGGATGCTGATTGCATCGCTTGCCGAAAGTCGGAAGAAAAACTTTTTTTTTGGAAAGGGAGATGAACGTATGAAACACTATAATTATCCTGCCCATGAGTATGTAGAAGATAGGTGACCTTAGTTGACATCATACAGCATTTCGGATTATGCTAAGACACACAGAGACGAATCACAGGGAAACACTGGTCTCTGAGGGTGATCTAAGTGAAGAATAGTTTGTGGATTTAAAAAATAGGCGAATAAACAATAAGCCGTAAATCACATACACATGCACACACATGCATACACACATATACATATATATATATATATATATAAGCATGCATATGTATATATACAAGCATGTGTGAGTGTGCATGTGTATGTAATTTATGGCTTATTTGTGTGTCTGCCTACTTCTTTTAATGCACAAACTATTCTGCTTCACTTAGATCATCCTCAAAGAGACCACAGTGTTGCTCTGTGACTCGTCTTTGTGTGTCTTAGCATAACCCCAAATGCCATATGATATCAACTAAGGTCACCTGTCTACTTCATACCTATGGGTATACACATGCATGCATGTATGTATGCATGTATATATGCGGGTATGCACATATGTATGCATTTTTTATTTTGCTTGCATACACAGAGACGAATCACAGTGCATCACTGTAGTTGAAAAAGAATGGATTAAGCAAACCCATGGATAGGTGGTGCCATTCTCATGAGCATCGGCACTTCTCTAGAAGGCTTCAGTGCATCCCCTCTCCAGTCAACTGATTTCAGCCTTACCAAAAGGCACCCTACATACATTACCAAAAGGCACCCTACATACACACAAATTTATGGATCAACCTCTGTAGAAAGCCAAGGCATCAGCAACAGCCTAAGACTGGACCAACAGTCATGGGCACAGAAGAATAACCTTGGGTTCTTTTACGACACATTCAGCTGGTAGGTCATATAGCATCACCGACTTGTCACTGTGCATTACAAGATCCCATCTAAATGCTTTACAACCGACCTTCATAGTCATGGGCTAGGTCTGACATTGTCGGATGATCAATTCTCTCATTTTTCCCTTGCATCTGATGTTCGTTTTTATCTTAATATATATATATATATTTTCATTCTCTCAAATTGCCCACATTCATCCCATTGGCATTTTGTATGTGTTGGATGTGGTCATTATGCGTGACCACCAGGTACGTAGTGTTATATGTTGTTGGGGGAAATTAGTTATATAATGACTTACAATTGCCACAATGTTGGCTTTGTTCCCCCGTAAATAAAACTATCAAAATGGGCCATATGGAGTGTGCCCCAAATCCATTTGGACCAGATCATTTCCTTCATGTATTCTGACCCTCCCCTCACCCCAATAGTACTCCCGATGTGAAATAGTTGGAAGAATTGTGGGTTTTATGATATGAGCACAACTTTTTATGCCTGAGCACTAAAGTACATATCACAAATGTACTCATGGTAAAGATACGTGAGAGGAAATGTACGTAATATCAAATGTACATACAGTATATGCACCTAAGCAATGTGTTTAAACGCAGACACGTATGCTCAAATGTACGTACATTTGCTGTTGCATATTTTACGTTTACGTACGCATATACGCATACGCATATGTACGTTTGTCCATGCATACATTTGCGCTTATACACTTTGGCGCCTACGTACGTTTGTGCTTAGGTAAAATTACGCTTACGTGCATTTGCACATACGTACATTTTCACTTACATACATTTGTACACATGCAATTTTGTACTTTCGCACTTTTGCGCTCATATACATTTGCGCAAATCAGACTTTTGCGCTTACGTACATTTGCGCATACGTACCTTTGTGAATACGTACATTTGCGCTTACGTACATTTCCACATACATACATTTTTCATGAGAGCATTTACGCTCACGTACATTTGTCATGCGTACATTTGCGCTTACGTACAATTGCCATACATGCATCTGCGCTTATGCACATTTGCATATTTGCGTATTCATATCCGCCATGCGTGCTAGATACGTGCTAGGCTACTAAACCTATATTAATCACGACCTAGACGACCATAATTTTTGTCCTGAGGTAAATTAATTTTTGATGCAATTATAACACATAGACACAACTATACATACATGGACCTGAAGCACTTATATCCCAAAATGTAGTTACCATTTGAAAATAAAAAATATCAAATTAATTCAAGCCACATTAGAAAACAACAAAATATATCTGGCAAAATCAGCTACTTTGCACCTATGTATCAAAACATATTTAGATAGGTCTCGATATACATGTCTTATGATTACTGTACTTTGAAGCCTAAATAGCAACCTCGGTACTACATTCATAAACATTGCAACATAAAAATAAATTTCAAGAAATCAGAAGTTACCAGTAACTACAGATGTACCACCTTTTCAAGGTATCATTCAAACATAATAATTTTAGTCTTAAAAAAAACAAGTCAGGCTAGGTTATGTTGGTGTTTTTAACTTTACAATTGTTCTGGTGGTGGTGGTAGATTGGAGTTTAGGGGCGCGTCGACAACTAGGGTCATTTTGCGCCCATAACTGGAATGCAATCAATCTACGGTGCTGCTATCATAGCTCACTATCCATCTTCACGGATGGGGGTATATCACGTCAAGGCGAGCTTGTCGAATGAACATAAAAATATTCCCAGACGCAACGGCCTCAGAGTCGTTCCCTATAAGCATACGTAAAGAAGAGTCGGTGTTCAACCGTCCTAAAATCTGACGTCGTAGAGGTTCTAGCAGTGTACAGCCAACTAAAACATGGTACACGGTAAGTGGGTTAGAACAGCGCGGACATATGGGACGGTCATTACCGGTCAACATATAACTATGTGTTGCAAAGGTATGGCCTATTCTCAATCGACAGAGTATTACTTCTTCCCGACGTTTGGTTCGGTGAGAGGATAGCCATTTTCCTAGTGTCGGTTTTAAAACCTTGAGCTTACTACACTTCGAATTCCAGGATCGTTGCCATTCTGAATGTATACTTGACAATATGGTAGGGTGTATATCTCTTGGAGGGAGCCGTAGATGGACCACACCGCCATTGCTAATGGCGTGCTTGGCGGTTATGTCAGCAGCCTCGTTTCCGGCGAGTCCAACATGGCTGGATGGTTCCGATTTTGAGCAACATTGCATGCGTATCACGCGCCCAATAACTTACAGCGTAGCGCAAGAGGTGGCTCGTCTACCTCTACCACTACACTAGCAGCCGGTGAGGTGCGAAAGGCTCCAGTAGCGATGCGAAGAGCTACACCGTGGACCACATCAAGGCGACGCTTGGATGTGGCACACGCTCCGTCATAAATAAAACAACCATAGTCAATTTTAGAACGCACGAGCGATCGATACATAAGAAGCAAGATAGATCTATCTGCTCCATACGAACATCTAGAGACTGTACGCATTACCTGGAGTCGCTTTGCACATTTATGTGCAAGATCGTTGATATGGGTGGTGTATGTCAGTCGACGATCCATCCACACACCCAGAAACTTGGCAGCTGGTTTGAATGGTATATGGCGTCCATTGAGCATAATCACGGGGTCAGTACAAGAGCGTTTGCGACAGAAGTGGACAGCGGTGGTTTTCGACGTAGACATTACGAAACCGGTTTTGTTGCACCAATTCTGCACCTTCCGAACAGCCATCTGGAGTTGTCTCTCAACCGTATGCACAGAGCGTGAAGAGGACCATATGGCGAAATCGTCCACGAAAAGCGCTCTCCCTACGGAAGTTGGCAGCGATGTACCCACGTCATTAATTGAAATAGCAAACAATGCAACGCTCAGTACGCTCCCCTGCGGAACTCCGTTAGCTTGTGAAAAGGTGCCAGATAGGGAATTTCCTATTCTAACGCACGAGCAATGACCATGTTGATCATATATCAGTAATTTGCATTCTAGCATGGAAGGTTGGGCCAGGTTAGATTAGGTCATCCTACATTTTTTCTTCATTTTGAGCATTACTTCTTATGGTATAGTACCCAGCTCCATACCCCTTTTGGGAAATATTTTGCATCTGAACTGAAAAGTATGCATTTGCAGAGGAAATGTGTGGTTCCTTCATATTACGCACACTTATAAACTAGCATGGTAATACAAAATTTGAGAAAAAGGAAAAATTTCCTTAAACTGCAAATATGCATTTGTTCCAGTGACCTCAGTGTTAAATTATTCCTAAAATATGGTGCAATATACCACTTTCTGAACACTCAATCACAATGTGTCTCCAGAATCCTGCATCCGAACCACCTTGTAGCGGGAAAAATTGTTGACTGATCCTTTGCTTTGCATTCAGCTATCACATCCAACTGGCATGTGCAAGTCACGCGAAACAAAATTGTGACAACTTGGAACATAGGCATAACACGATGAACAGTGCAAAACTTATCTTCATGAAGGAGGCTGGAAGATCCGATAAGCCAGACAAGTCTTATTAATGCTGATTACATCCCAAATGAGGAGAGCAGCACGAGTCTCCTCCGATACTATTTCGTGCGAGCGGAGCCTTGCGAAGATGACAACTCTTTTCCTGGAAAACGGATACCCAGTATATCAGGTACACTCCGCCGCTCGTGCTGTTCACCCTCGCAACAGGAGTAGGATAAGTGGGCAACGTCGGGATCGAGCGGGTAGCAATCCCAACTATGTCTACATGAGACTTCCTCATGTCGATGACCAACTATGTCGACAGGTAAATGCAGCCATCCGTTCGTCTCATATAAACCATGTTAGGGTAGCCTGGACTAGCGGACCTGCGCTGAAATCTTACCCGGTCCGCTCAGCCCTGGAATTGTCGCCATGTCCTGCTGGTAGACGAACGTGCCACACCTGTAGCAACGGGCTCAAAGGTAGATGCACGCGGAAAAACGTAATTTATAAAATAACGTGCAACCGCTGTCTTGGAATAGTTTATGTCGGAAACCAAGCGTAGCATCAGGGATAGGTACAATGAGCACTTGGGAGATGCCAAACTTCGGAGAGAATACACACCTTTAGGCGAACACATGATCGACAAACATTCTAACATGGAACACAGCGACACTCGAGGGGGCAAAGCTGATCTGAAGGCGAACACAGCCAGGGGCAAAGCTGATCTGAAGGTCCTCGAATCTCTACGCATACGTAATCTACGGCCCCAACTAAACACGCAAACGACGTCTTGGTATATCACATAAAATTACATAAACATAAAATATACTTTATGTATTACGCGTTATATTGGATATATATCTATATATGTGCGTGCATGTATGTGTCGATATGTATATGGACCATCGGCTCAGACTTCCTCAGATGATTCTATCTTGACCTAGTTGATTTCTGGTTTGGAGTTTCTTGAAGTATCTGCACCAATGAGGATGCTTTTCTGTGATTCACGTGTATTTTTGCACGTTTTTTTCCCGCGTGTTTTTTCTTCAATTGTTAACCCTGCCATTTTTTATATCACTCCTGACGATGGCCCCTGGCCGAAACGTTGAGTAATATAGCGTAATCCCTAACGTTACTTTTGATGTAAACTCAGCACCTCCTGGTATATTGATGGTCGTACATTTCGTCTCACGCAATGTCTAAAACCCAGGAGCACTGAAGAGCCATTCTTCGTTGTAATAAACACTCGCCAGCTCTGCAGAGCAGCGCAAGGAAGTCGAAGAAGCTGCAGCTGGACTTGTTGCACAGCACCAGTCACCAGGCCGGAGGCCATCGGAACCAGCGCGACTGCGTCTTCTCGCCAGAATTGCACTGTGCCAGAATGGGGAATGGTAGCTCGCTCCTGATCGCGGCGGCAACACCACCATCCGTGCTCCCAGCTGCCGTAATGCAGCGCTCGCTCTCCACCAGGAACAACAGGAACCTCGGTCGCAGCATGGAATGCAGGACCGTTGGGAGCCCAGACAAGACAACTTAAAAACGTATGTCTAGTCTAAAAGTTCTCTTGGCTTACTATTTTCACTGAATGTGCTGCCAACTTCCGTTTCTTACCGAACGGCCACCTTGAAGCAGACGACAAAAACCCCGCATTTGTTACAGTTATGGCACAGCGGCAAATCTATCATTGGCGTTCGGTGTTTATGTAGCACTAACAGGTATCTAATGAGTGTTGTTTCAGGATGTCCATGATACATCCATAATGTTAGAGTGGGTGGTGTAAATAAATCGTTAATATGGGTGGCCAGTTCAACTTTACGTACCTGCATACCGAGCGAAACCCTGGGGAGAACGAGTTAATAGAGAAAGTAGAGCCCAACTCCTTATATCAAAGCCTGTCTCCGAAGTGATGTCCAATGATGTCGCAAGCTACCTAAGTTAGATAGTCCTCCAAAACGTTTTGAAAATGATATATGGAATCAACAGTGAAAATATTCATGAAGCAGCTTTAAGTGCACTGATTAATATTTTTGCTGTAGCTTAGTTTTAAAAAGTACCTAGGGGGAGAGGGATCTGAACACCTACATTTGGATGTCTCGCATCATGCTCGGTGCATATATAAGAAAAAGATAGTAGTATTCATAAATGATGGACCTGTCTGCACCAAAATATGCAAGTTTGATCACAGTTATGCTGATTCTTTGTGTATGAAGCTAACAAAGTTAAAGGCCACCATTTTTAGGCTTCCAAGAGCAGTTGGATTAAAGAAGTGACTTTGAATATTTGTTTTCCAATTGCACCAACATTTCTACTGGCTACTAATAACTTGTACCACAACAGCTACAGTGAGATGATCTTGCACAGCAATGTTTTTGTATTCAAAATACAGCACTCAACTACAAAATAGTTATCTGTTTTAAAGTTGCTCTTTGCAAATGGTTAGTTTTCTCATTGAAATGAACTGTTTGAATATGGATAGCTTGCTATTTTTTGTGTTCAGTAAACAGTACAATTACTGGTTCAGCCATACAAAAGCAGCAGTAGAGCTATTTGTTGCACGATGTCTCAAGTGTTCAGAAACCTCCATCTTCCCCTACCTACCCATGCACTGTTGATTGACTTCAGGGATGCTCATTGCACATTTTTGTACATAAATATATATTTGCATATATCCTACTGGCTTGTGGGATAATTTGAACACAGTAAATGGTGCTGAACATTGTAACATGATCTCTTACCTTCTTTTTGAGAACAAGATTAGTAGGTTTAAGATCCACAAAGGGTAGGGTTGGATTTGTGCTTTGGAATCTCAGATGTGGAAAGATAATTTACAATCATTTTACAGCAGATAAAATGCAGCCTGAGATAAAATGATCTCAGGCTGCACTTTCCAGAAGATTATGAGCAAATTATCACAAGGTATAATCCATTACCAAACAAAACCATTCAATTCCAAATAAGCAAAGTTATAAGATATTTTTGCTGAAATAAGCAAAATTAATCAATTGAGCAAATAAATCAATATCATATGATGACATTTCCTCAATGATTATAAAATGGCATTGCTCTTTCACAATAATCAATTTGCAGGTCCTTTGGTGACATGTCTTTATGCTGTGAATTTAACTGTTTCTTCACATTCTTCCTAGTTTTCAAGATGGATGAAGATCCTGTTAGGCACAGGCAGCCAAGAGCTTTTGGAGATGATACAGCACCATTGATCGGCACAAGAACTGAGACTAGGCCAATAATGTCATTTTGGGAAGCTATCAAGTCCAGTCTGATTATCTCACTAGTGGGTTTCATCTTATTCTGTGGTGGTATTGGCCTACAATTCTGGAATGAGGTAAGCCTTCACACAGGAAGTAGGCTGCATGTTTCAAGCTGCATGTCAGTGTGCATATGCAGAAATGAATATACCAGTAGCCAATATCAAACCATTGGCACACATTACTTATTGTATCCAAACCAGCCATAACCAGCCACAAGTAGTTTAGGTTTAACAGCCTTGACAGCCATCAATATTATTGATGAAATCATTTTCTGGTTCTCGTGATCAAATCTTGATGAGAGATTGCACACACAAGAATACCTGTCCATCTTTGGCATCCAGCTGAAGTTTGTGGGCATATCAACTGCATCTGTCATACAGCAAACTGGAACCTCAGTATTTACATTGCAATCAGCTGTTGAGTTGAATCATAAACCTCTTCCTGTAGTGAGTTCCTATGGCCATTGGGGGTGGGTCATACTCCAGTGCCAACATGGATCTGAAGGAAATTCTACCATATGAGGTATGCAAATGATATAGGTTTTCATGAGGAATTAAAATATATGTTTGATAAATTAAATAACTAACCCACATCATTCATGCATTCCTAAATCCCAAATTTTACCCTTTTCAACCTATAAGATAATACAAGATATCAGGAAAATCATGTATATATTGACAAAGCCAAATCAAGCTTGTATTTTTATTAGCAGGAGAACTGTATGTATATCACTGAATACCATTACAGTGAACAATTCTTGACTTCCTAAACTTTGTTAGTTTGCACAGTGTCCGGGTTGTTAGGTGTCTTGGTCCTCCTCCCTGATGGCGACTCTATCCACCCTTCAATCCTCTCCTTTTGATCTTCAGAGTACAGCAGTGTTTGATCATGGCTTTACTGTGGGCATGCAAAGCAGATACTCTCAACAAGCATCATACAAATCAGCACCTCCTTCCTTTGGGACTTGAGACAGTCCAGCTGAAATTGGGTATACCTAGACCCTTTGCTCCAGGAGTGCTTGACATTCACTGTGAGACAACATGGGTAGTGCAGTCCAATGCTGAATTCCACAATGAATCACATATTCTTCAGGTATTTCCCTTTATGTATGTGCTTTGACACCAGGAGCCTGAGAAGCCTGCTCACTTTAGTGAACCAATGGCTGTGGTTCACTGGTCCAATCTTCAACAGGGCCAAACACGCAGGAAGCACTCTATCTCTGACTGCACAGACAATCTTAGAGCCATAATGTTGATCAGTTGAGATATCTTTAATGACCTTGTTAGGCAGCTTGGTCAGTGAATGACCAAAAAATATCCGGGGAAGTTTGTATTGATATCCAAGCATGCAACAAGATCAATGAGCTTTGCTATTGGCTCTGAAAATGTGTTATTTGACAGCGTATGGCTATCAAGGTCAACAATGAGATGGCATAGGGAAGTTGATCATTGTGCAGGCTGCACATCAACCAGAGAAGCTTTCTCCCCAGGTGCAGCTCCAGCTTCATCACTTCAGCATTCACACTAGTGTTAGCATTTGTTAAGTCTCCTCCAATGGCCCACAAGGTCTTATCAAAACCTATCTCTTTCAGCCAGGAAAGCAGGACCTTAGTAACCTACTCAGCATGTGACTCATCTTTAGTTCCTTTCTCTGAGGTAAAATGGAGCAGATAGCAGCTGCCAGGCTCACTAGCAACACTATGGTGTTCTCTTTGCAGGAAAAGATTAGTCATTGCCCCCAGCTAACATCAAATCCATCACGACACTGGTCAGATCAATCTGCCCATTAATGGGAATATAGGTTTGGAATCTCATAGTTATTTTGTACCTTTGCTGCAGGTTCAGGGTCAGTTTCAGGGAAAAGCTTAACTTCAAGGGCAAAGTCATCATGAGCATGCACCACTTCGCTTCAGTCCCATATCCTGATCGCCACTTGCCAAAAAGATATCAGCATCCTACCTGGCTGTTTTCTCCGAAACGTACTAGTTTATTCATATATCAGACTGCTGTGTGTAAAATAAAGATCATATGTAAAAGATCATGTTGTTTCTAGTCCCTTTAGACATTATACTCTGCCTGAAAATTAAGGCGAAAAACGTCCTTCAATTGTGAAGTATTCTGCAAAGTCCTGTTATTTCCTGTTTTCATGTGGTTTTATTTCTTTTACTGACAAAATTATAGAACTTATGCTAACAAAATTATGCTAATCATGAACATATCGTTTCTATATTTTTGAATTCCTGTAAAATCCAGGTGCCCATCTCCTAGTATTGGTACAAAGAACTTGATGTGTTCATTGCAACCACATGTTAGTGTTATGATTTGCATTATGTGAAGATCCTTGTCAAATATATATTTTTTTTGCATAATTTGCAAAGTGCTTACCTTAGATGACAACTGAACATCCTCATTTCCATGGGTATTCATGGCTAATGCTGGCAGTTCAATACTCAAATTCAATCAGCCATGACTTGTTTTTGCTATGTTGTTAGTGTATCAGTTCATGCCATCACTTAACATTGCTCAAAAGTACAAATGTCAAGTGGTGTACGTTACCGCGGTAGCGTAGACGACGTGACGTAGCAATGCAATATCAATGCATACAATGTGCGCCCTGCGCACTAAGTGGTATTGTGCACAGCTCTGGGACTCCTTTTAGAGGTGTTACATTGGCAGTGTGTTGCAGGGTCGGGCTGTGGACCGTGCGCGAGCTCTAAACGAGGGTCTGACTAGCGTCGTGCCACTGTCGCCGACACGTCTGCTGCCCGAGAACGAGGGCAGACTGGTGCACCTGACCGGCCAGCTGGACGTGCCGCAGCTGCTGCGCGATCCGCCCTACGGCATCGCCGTCGCCGCCATCCACCTCAAGCGCAGGGTGCAAATGTACCAGTGGGTCGAGGAGCAGACCAGCAGGTCTGTGCCGTACACCAGTATACCAGACACAGAGTACAGGCGGTACTACTATTGTGACACGGTGCCAAATTGTCGGCATACATTGTGAGGGTTGGTGGGGGAGGGACAGTAGCTGGCTGTTCAAATGACGAGGCCCAAATTCCACCATGGTGATTATTTGAGCTTGGTGTTGATCGTATTCTGTCCGTTGATGCGGAGTGAACGATTTAATATTAAGTCAGACTCCCACCGGATATCGTTTGCTCTGGTTGCGAATAATCGGCTACTTTACCTAGCACTTTCAACATTGCTCAAAGAGTACTGGTCTATAGTAGTCCAGGCATAACCTCCGGTATTTGGATCTTAATAATCCGTCGTTTTGCTGGGTAGCGTGCGCGGAATCAAATCACGGATCTAGGGCGTGGCCACTGTTGGCTCATGTCTGCCTGTGCGGTACGCGAAGTGACGACCACGGGCGTAACGAGCGCCTCTCCACGGCAGGACGGTGGAGAGTGCCGACGGCCAGCAGACGGAAACAGCCTACCACTACTACAAGCTGTGGAAAGATAAACTGATAGATAGCTCAAGCTTCAACTCGCCGTTCAACCACGATAATCCAAGGTCGGTTCAATATCATGTCTGCTTGGTCCTATTAATAATAACTAACTATAACTATAGCTTAAAAATCCGATAGGGAATACGGACAGCTAAGAGGTAATTTGGGGGTTGACTGGTTGGTCGTGGCTTCACGACCCGTTCGGCAGCTAAGGCCATATGTCACCCGCCTCTCACCAAAGAGGAAGAGCGGGCACCACGAATAGTCGAACTCTGTACCCTTGGCATGCCAGACGCTCAGCTTTACCACTGAGCTACCGACGCTATAATATGGAGGTTGTTTGACTCCTATGGATTCAAATATAGACTTGAACAGTTTGCTAACAATGAGGAAGATTCATTGCCACCAGCTTTCATCACTGTTCACGTCAACTTCTCCCATCCTTTGCTGAACATACCGTTTATGGTGCATACCCCATGCGGATAGTTATGTCATCCAATTAATGACCTCATGCTCGTGCATCATGACCCATCCTATCTTCGACCATGTCCCTTTCCCACTTCCCCTTCTAACATCTTCGTTCCCCAAGACTTTCCTTGCCTTCTACCTACCTTCCATGCCTGCCTACCTCTGCAGAGGCAGTGTGGTGATCCCAGAGCTCTGGGATCATCACCCTGCCACCAGCCGCATCCCCTTGACACCGAGTCACGGGGAGGGGGAGTCTGTGGCTGCGCGTCTATCTGTGACCGAGTGGTCGCGGGTTTGAGACTCGCTGGTCACTCGGACTCTCGACTTCCCGGCGAACATTGGGCGTATGGAGTGGCGACGCGAGCGATAACGAGACACGGCAAACCGACATAGAAAAGCCAAACGTTCTTCTTACGTTTGCTGATCCTGTCCCCATGGTCACCGACCTCGCCATCCGTCCATGGGCGCTGCGTGATCCGTGCCATGGACGTGACACATATCCTGTGGTCCGTGACCGTGTTGTCTGCCTGTGACGTCGCACTTGTCACCCGGTAACCGATCTGTACCATGGACGTGACCTGTGACCCGGGATCGTGTTGTCCACATGTGATGTCGCACCTGTCACCCGGTGACCGATCTGTACCATGGACGTGACCTGTGACCCGGAACCGTATTGTTTGCCTGTGACGTCGTACCTGACATCTAGTGACCTGCCGGCCAGGTCGCTGCCGTTCGAGTCCCGTCTGCAGGAGGCGCCGCTGGCGCACGTGGGCGCGTTCCGGGTCACTGCCGAGCTACGGCAGCTGTTTACCAAATACACGGTGTTCGCCAGCGACGAGCGGCCGGCCGACCGCAGCATCAAGCTGCACGGAGACATCTTCTACCACTGCGACAACATCGAGACTCCGCGCGTCGGCGACGTGCGCGTCCAGTTCGCCTACGCCGGAAAGTCTGGCGACACCGTGAGTCGCCGCTCCCGCGGTCTGCGCAATCATGCTTGTGTTGGCCGGTGCTATTCGTGGTTGTGGCATATGTATGGACATTTTGTGAGCCCAAGTTACGATGCTTGTTACGGAGAGTCGGCGGTATAAGAGCAGATTAGATTATTATGGACGTGATCGTCGGCTGTTGAGCTGGCCCATATTCTGATGGTGATACGCCACTGGCCCGTATTTATTTTTGCTTTCGAACCTGTTCGTGAACGCGGTGAAACTAAGGCGATTGCAGCTGGGAACTGATAGTATTAACGTTGATCATTCACACTCCTGACCACGAATTCACTACACCATGCTTAGTATGAGGAAAACAAAAGTCAGTAGCCCCAACTTCTGCAGCCAATTCATGACATTATTGTTTCGTGGGTGAGTGTAGTTTCGACATTGCAATTGGTTAATTTTTATCCATCCCCCGTGAGGGAACGTAGAGTAGATGCATCATGCAAGGAGGGAGAGAGGGACGAAACCCCCATAAGGTTTTTCCCATAGATGTCTTGGCGATCACGAAGAAGCAGTTCGTGTCAGCGTATCGCCGTTTGGTATAGGAGATGGTCCATTCTTTGCCGACCTCATGACATAAAACCTGAATATATTGTATTAGGTCATCATACATGACATCGTAAAAAGGAGCATGCCGGGCCATATTTCACCGACATCGCAAACTATCAGCAAGAAGCATCACTTCTTGCTCCCCCGAAGTGGTCCATGTTGTATGTGATAGGGTGATAAATTAGCGAAGTTATTGAATAATCCATTCAGCCTTTCAAGGCCATCGGAGATCATTGGCCACATTTGACCTGGAATTACCTTTGTCGTAATCTGATTTTTCTGGAGTCATTTTTAACACTCAAGCTGAAGTTGACATATACTGTCAACGCTATGTGCGGGAAAATATTGTTTTCGGTCCTTATCTCATAATGTTTTAAGGCTAGGCGAACACCTCATCTGACCCTCGATCTAGGTCAAAGTGTAACAAATCCCACATCACTGGCGACGTACTGTACTGAACATTTCAAGGGCTATCTGTTTTGTTTTCTACATAGAAAGCGATTCACATAAATATTACTATTTTTGTCACAAAAACAAACAACCCTTAAGCTGACCTGGGAAGTCGTTCGTTGACTGCGGACCTAAATCATTGACTGCGTACCTAGAAGGTAAATGTATTAACAGTACCTGCAGGAGCATGTGGTGTTACAAATAATGAACTTTGGCGATTTAGCTGTGCAGGAGAAAAGGGGAAATAGTTTGTAATAAAGACTATCGGACTGGTCTCGAAAGCTGGCACTCGTAAAATTGGTCGTATTGATCAATATCCACAAGCATGATGTCCTGCTACGCACTCAATTATTTCAGACTGGATCAAATTGAAATGCAGGGGTATGTCAAAATATAACTAGATTTTACGTCAATGGTCGCGAACAGTGCGGGTTGAACTTTAATAAGGAATCTGCTCCGTACTCTTTCAACTGTTCTACTGTTTCGAACATTCGCAAACATATGGCACGTAGTGCTGTGGTCGGGAGATCATTGATATACACACACCAAATAGCATAGGATACTGAAGTGGGATCGTCGGAAGCAACAGGTATACCTGTGAACCAATATCTGTTTTTTTTTCCGCTGACGACCACGTGTTGGTATCATTGGCAGACGTATGCTGCGAACGAGCCTAAGGATGACTGATAATTGCCGAACAAATTTAGCACTTTCTTAACCAACAAGACATGATTTGCGCTTCAGAAACCTACGTCTCGTCTGAATAGTGCTGTGACATATGATTGATACCCGTATCTAATTCCCGATGGTTGTTCTTCATAGTGCCAGACGGCTGGTCCCCACATTGTCAAACGGCTCGTCCTCACATTGTCAAATGGCTGGTCCTCACATTGTCAAATGGCTGGTCCTCACATTGCCTAATGGCTGGTCCTCACATTGCCTGACGGCTGGTCTCCACATTGCCTGACGGCTGGTCCCCACATTGCCTGACGGCTGGTCCCCACATGCCATGTGTCGACAGGTGAGCGTGGTGGGTCAACAGCAGGGTGACGCCATCGTGGCGCACGTGACCTCCAACGGCCACCGTCTGCTGCTGCTGCAGCCGGGTCGCCGCTCCCACCACGACATCTTCTCTGACGAGCTGTCGCAGAACCGCACCCTCACCTGGTGGCTGCGCGGCGCCAGCTGGCTGCTGGCCTTCATCGGCCTCAACTGCCTCACCAGCATACTGAACGTGCTCGGTGAGTTTCCTCCTCCCAACGTTGCTTGAATTCGCCCTAAAAAAAAACAGGGCGGGCTCAGATTAACTAATAGGGTTTTGTATTCACTGGGCAGGATTCACTAATTCACAGTTTGTTCTTTGCTTCTCCTCGGACCTCATTGCTTCACTCTGGTTTACATGCATGAGCGCCTAAGTATTCATAGTGTATATGTTCTGACTATTAGTTGCTGTGTACATCTACAACCGTATCATTGTAATGGCTATCATGATGAGCAGGAAGTCAGGTCAGTACTCGATCCTATCGGACCCTGGTGATTATGACTGAACATCACGTGATGGGACAGGGTGTCGTCTGTCGTTCGGACATTCAGTGCATGCAAATGAAATGTAAGCTATGCTTTTGGATGCACAAACTATCGGAATTCATGATCTCCGAGTAAGTGACTCATTTGAAGCACCACGCGCAGAGTTGAAGTCACTGGAAGGCTGGAAATGAAATAGATGAATTACCGTAGAGGTAAAGGCATTCTGGAAGTGGCGCGAGTTTGATCTCTAATTGGATGTTCCTGAATTACTTATTTGTGTGCTTCTTATTAGGCTATAGGATAAATGCACGGACGGGTCTACTGCCGCATATATGGCACAAAGTTCTTGGGAGCGGCCAGGTCCGAGAGTCACGCCTTTGAAGCCGTAATAGTGTGTCATGTCCTAAGCGTTTCAAGCAACGTTTTTGGGGCGTTTCATGTTCTATTTTCCTCACTCAGATTTGGACCTGGTGTGATTATTTGGACTTTTGTCAGTTTTCACCACAGCGTTGTTTGAAATTCACGGACTCTGTTCAAAGAACGTATTTTCTGGTTCAGCTAGGCCGGCGGCGGTCAAGCCGGCTTTGGCTTTGGGACGGCCAGCCAGACGCGAACTACGTAATGCGCTATGACACCATGATACAGGTTTGAAATATCCACAACATATAGAGCAGATGAGCAGGTGGCTTTACGACGCACTCAACGCCCGAGGCCATATATAATCACCTGCCGCTCACACTGGCAGGAAGGGCGAGCATATCTGGGAATCGAACACCGTACCTCTGGCATGGTACATGTTCGGCTTAATCAGTGAGCTACCGATGCTCCCGTGGTCCATTTCGACACCCTATCTGCCCAGGACCGTGTGCGATCCCATTTGGGCAGCCCTCTGATCCAACTGTCTGTAACTGCCGACAGGGTGCTCCGTTTGTACACCCGGCTGACACTCCTTCCACACAGGACCGTTTGTGACCAAACGTTCTGCCCAGCTGGTGGTGTGTGACCGGGCGGCCGCTCTCCGTTGCAGTGAGCCGGTTTCCGGTGGTGCGGGAGGTGGTGGCGCTGGGCGTGGTGTCGCTCAACTTCAGCGTGTCGGTGGCCACGTGTCTGGTGGTGACGGCTGTCAGCTGGCTGTGGTATCGGCCGCTGCTGGGCTGCCTGCTGCTGCTGGCGGCGGCGCTGACCGTCTGGTGGCGCGCCCGCTGGACGGCCGCCGACCAGTGGGAGCCGCGCGGGCCGCGCATGTCCGTCACGCGGCCGCGCGGCCTCTACCGCCAGCAGAGGGCCGCCTCCTCGCGGCCGCCGCCATACGGCTTCAGAGCGCCCAGCTAGTGAACGCTGGCGTGGCGCCGACGTTGCCGATAACCCGGCCTCCAGCCCGCTGCCGTGGACCAGGCATTATCTCCAGCGGTGTCAGTTGCGCTGCTCAGGGCCGAACTCGGAGTCCAGTCGGCTGATGCTTGTGTTGGGTAAGAAGTCGAAGTCAGTCGGTGCCGTGTGGAATGCAATTTTTCAGTCGAGTCGGTTATGTTGCGGATGGAACTTCAATTTTAGTTGCGACAGGTACGACGTTGCGACATCCTAGTCGCCTCACGATGTTCGTCGTGATCAGCAACAAGGCTGAAATGTACGGCTGTTTGATAGGAGTTATATCTTGAGTGCGCGTGTTTGATTGAAACTCATTCGCTGCGTGTCAATTATGGTGTATACGTGGGATTCCGTCTTATACGCAGACTTCCAGACGAGTTTGCACTCTAACATGCCCGTTCCCCCGCTCACTCCTATCATACCCTGATCTATCTCGTCCCACTTCCCTGTTCTGTTCTACTTGTCCCCCTTTCCACTTCCCATGCACCTTCCTATCCATGGCCCCTTTCTCGCGTACAGACATAAGTGGTAAGCATTTTGTATCGTATTCTGAGATGTTAGTGCATTCGTGCTTTGCAGTACATTTGTGGTATGTATTCATGTTGCATTCGGAAGTAGTATTTAACGCGATCCCCAAGAGGTTGCTGTAATGTATTCACCCGGCATTCGGTGTACTTGTCGATACATCTATCCTGAGATGTATTCGTGATGTCTTTCCCCTGTTTGATGCATAGTCACATGTACTTCCGTGCAACGCATTGTGTGACGATACCAGCCCCACCACCAAAAAGCACGATTCATTCGGATTTAGGAAAGACATGCTGAAGCAGCCGACGCGCCCTAAAATATATCGTGTTTGAAGTCATGTCAACAATTCGTGAATAATAATGCGGTATCTGGAACATGCAAACTCAATAAAATAAAGCCTTTCAAGTCATGAGTTGAAATTATATGCGTGCTAGTTCTATCTCTGAACGAACTTTTCGTTCCACAAATAGAACATTATGTGCTGTAATGCAGAATATTTTGGTACCATGTGGCCAGCAAAAAGATGCTGATTTACGCCAGCTATAAGTACCTAGTTCCAGTGTTTCCATCACCACGTGTTTTCCGTTTGTAGCTAGCTAGCATAGTTCTAGAGATTTTAGGAGGAGCAGACATCTGCCCCCCCCGGACATGCGAAGTTGGCGCGGACCGCCCGACGTGCGAGTGCTAAACTACCGAAACCAAATTATATCTCCACAAATAATGGATGGAGCAAGGAAGCGTAACGGGAAATCTTAGTGTATTTCAATGCAAATGTCGTGATAGGAGGTGCAGTAGGTGATCAGCAAGGTATAGTCAAACGGACCAATGCGCGTTATTTTAATGATCAATACATTCAACCAATGCGTTGTCGACGTTGTCAACGTCAACTTGAGTCAACGTGCAGATGAGTACCCAAGTGAGCACATCCAAGTATTTCCAGTAATGTCAGGACATGTCCGCTTCCAGACATGACCAGATGGTGGCTTGTGACAATGAAATGGTGCTTAATTTTAGTGAGGATGGTTTGTGTAAAACCTGACTGGACTAAAACCTGTTGCCTGGACGTCGCAGCCGCCAGCGTCCAGTCACTGGAGAACTTACAACACGTTTACCCAATACAGCGGATATACCGTATTTCTGCCAATCTCATACAAAATGCGGTCCAACGAATGGTACAAGGTGCGTATGCGTCCATCGCACTGACAAGTCTCCACAATATACCCTGAGCCAGCATCTGCAACACATGCGGACCAACAACCCAGCAATAGTTCACCTGCGGTACACGACGTCCGCCCCAGCAACGATCGACTCGTATGCAAGCGCGAGCACAATGCCAGCCTCTTGGAGCGGCTCAGAGCGTCACAGTAGCAATCACGGCCACATGATCCACTGCAGGAACAGCGCCTGTCTCGCCAATATATCCTCCCTCCCAAGTTGATCACGGCAGGCTTGTTACACATGAAAGGCACTCTTTATGTAGTGATACGTGTGGGTCTGCAAAACATCGCACTGCCAGGTGAGTTCGACAGCACGCACGTCAACACGGGCCCGGCCGGAACCATTGGGCCCTCGGACACGCTGCCCGCACTGCCCCGTCCTCCGATTACCGACACCCCGGCCGGCTACAATGCTACTGCAGCACCGCAGTAAACCCCACCACGACACAACCCGCGCGTGTAAATAAACGAATATGGAACCGGCAAACCACATGGCACTCCGGGGTGCCGGTGCGGCCAGCTCACCTGACCGGTGGGTCAAAGTTCCCACCGGCACCACAATCCTCCGCACCATCTGTCTGTTGGCCGTCCGAACGCGCGGCTCGCGGCCCACTCCCGGCACGCCGGCTACGGCACGATGAAGCTGGCCCACATCTGGTAGCAACAGCAGTTGACGAACTGCTCGGTGAGTCTGTGCAGCAGCTGCTCGGCGTCCGCCGTCGACTGCGACGATGACGTCACGTCCAGCTGGTCGGGCGTTGGCTCGCGTGTCACCAGGAACAGTCGCTGGTGGTGAGCGGGCGCCGGGTCACCGCACGTCGGCCAGAACACGGCGAGCGCCATGAATGGCACGAGCACCAACAGACAACGCACCAATCAATATAATGCGCGGGAGACATAGGCGCTGAAGCTGAACACCGTGATTGTGAAGGGACAGCTCGACAGGATTTTTTTATCGACACATCCAATCCAGACAAAAAGAGCAGTTTTGCACGCACAGACATTGAGAGCCAGGTGTCTCGGGTCTAATGCTGATGCCAGAAACCGAGGCATGCAAAAAATCAAACTGTTTGTTTATTAGTTGTGGGTAGTTGTTCCTAGCAGACAACTATCCACCTCACATGATTAAAATAGCAATGTTTCAGGTAACAAACACCCCATGAGAAGTACACACACACAAACGCGACGTTTGAACCCCAAAGACAACGCAACTTTCGTCAGCCTCCCTTACATAGATAAGCTAGCCAAAAAATAACTAACAGGGACAATCAAAACCTCATAACTAACATTACGTGTGGCATGGCAGAGTGGCATAACGCTTTCAGAAACTCTGACCAAGTCCGCGCTCAACCTACAGCCATGTCCTGCTGGGAGGAAACAGAGTCACTGTTGTCTGGCAGGACTGCAAGGCAGATGCCACACACGGAACACCGTCTACCCCATAACATGCCAGCTATGCCTATCATTGGCTATCACATATACAGGGGAAACAAAACGCATTGCTAGGGACAGATTTAATGAGCACTTCAAGACACCAAAAGTAAAACAGCTAACACTCCATTTGGCGAACACTTCAAAATCACTCACGCGAGCAGCACTTTCGACTCTAAAACATTCAGCATATCCACTCTGCAAGTCTGCAAAGATGTAGCTCTTACATTCTCTGCACCAAAATCCTGGCAAAACGTAATTTACCAAATATTTCCAAGTACAGAACAGGTGGCGAGGAAAAAAGAAGTGCAGAGACGAAATGTATTAGACGCTACTTTACGCAATTATACCCATCAAATGTGAATTGAAGACAGAATACGGTTAATATAACTGACACGGTTAACTTTTTGTATTCAAATTTCACCTAGTCATAGAGGGCCACAGTGTTTATGGTATGTGACAACATGAAAAGTTTCATGGTGCGTGAATAAGTTTTTTGTTGTTGCTTACCTTTTGTGATGGAGAATATTGGTAGGTTTGCACATACTATGTATATTCTGCATGAGCTATCGCTGTATGAATATATTTTCATCATTTCCATACTCCCCATACCACCTACATCTTGTGACCCTGGGAATTCTGTGCGTTTTACTAGCTTGCTACCTGCTCACAGTTTTCCCGGGGTCGCATTCATTACTATTACTTTGGTGGTGGCCTACAAGCAAAAGGAAGATAAGGAAGGGATGGAAATTGTACTGTTGTGATCACTTTCCTTTATATCTCTTGTTTGCATCACGCGGCACCCACGGCACGAGGCACGAGGCTGTCATAATCTATGGGCAGCTCACCAAGGGAATCCTCCACATTCAAAGATCCGATAAAGGTGCATACAGCCAAATGAGATAGGCTGCTGCTGCGTCTGATGAGACGATAATAACAAAACTTGAATTTTTGTCCGCTAGTTTTCTATCCCGGCACCACAGATCGAATTTCAAAATTAAGTCATGGACAGAGTGTCAGGGGGCAGCGACGGTAGCGGTGATGATTGCCGGAGGTGGCCCAACCGTCAACATGGTACTGAGGCCACACGGGGTGTCAGGGGGTCAGCGACGGTAGTGATTATGATTGCCAGAGGTGGCCCAACCGTCAACATGGTACTAAGGCCACACGGGGTGTCAGGGGGTCAGCGACGGTAGCGGTTATGATTGCCGGAGGTGGCCCGACCGTCAACATGGTACTGAGGCCACACGGGGTGTCAGGGGGTCAGCGACGGTAGCGGTTATGATTGCCGGAGGTGGCCCGACCGTCAACATGGTACTGAGGCCACACGGGGTGTCAGGGGGTCAGCGACGGTAGCGGTGATGATTGCCGGAGGTGACCCGACCGTCAACATGGTACTGAGGCCACACGGGGTGTCAGGGGGTCAGCGACGGTAGCGGTGATGATTGCCGGAGGTGACCCGACCGTCAACATGGTACTGAGGCCACACGGGGTGGGGTGTCAGGGGGTCAGCGACGGTAGCGGTTATGATTGCCGGAGGTGGCCCGACCGTCAACATGGTACTGAGGCCACACGGGGTGTCAGGGGGTCAGCGACGGTAGCGGTTATGATTGGCGGAGGTGACCCGACCCTCAACATGGTACTGAGGCTGAGCAGCCAACAAACATCCACCGAGTCATTCCTGTGTATGTCACAGTCGACACGGCATCAGTGAGTGTGCATACTAATGTGCATATTGAATGTGCAAATTGAATATGCACACTAATGTCCAGATGCAGTGCTGTCTGAACTCCAGAAACCCAGAAGCTGCGACTGGCTCAAGGTAAGGGTGGATCTGGACTAAGACTCAAAGAACAGGTAATTAAACACATTGGCCAGGCCATCGAAGAACTGGCCACCTGGACAGAAATGTTAAACTTCCATCAGCACAGGCTACAGGGCAGGCAGAACAATACACATCTCTGGGAACATGTGTGTGTCATGAGCTAGTCTGGAATGCTCCAATTACTCTGCCATAATTCATAGGTCATCACGGAATACGTTACGGGCTCCGTGTACCAGAATGGAATCGCAGGTATAATGTTTGCAGCCATTCGCGCTCACAGCGCACTCGTAAAAGGCGCCATCTGGGTACCGGAAGAGGAAAGACAGGCAAATTTTGCGGCTCCTCTCCTGCACACGCAATGGTGGCAATATACGTGGCATGGCGCACGAAGTTAGTTTCCTGAGAAACGTTACCCTTGGACCCATATTGCGAGCACCTGAACGCAAATATTTCCATGTCAGTTGATGCAAATGCAATTTTAAGAGTTTAACTCCCATTCTGAATGAGGGAAGCACAACTTCAGAGCGCATGGCAAAATGTGTGGCTGAAAACGTGAAGATGAAATAGGTAGTGCAAGCGTCACTTCCTCGAAATTTATACAAAATGTTTACATATATATATATATATATATATATATATATATATATATATATATATATATATATATATATATATATATATATATATGCACAATATATACACAAGAGTATATTCGCCCTGGCCCTCACCTGAGCTCGGCATGGCTGTAATTGACCGGCATCACATAATCATAGCCTACAGATACCACAACCAATCACACCGTCGGAGTGTAAAGGCACGGCCGGGAGTGGAGCCGCCATGTCAGAGTGCCACTCACGGCAGCCGGCCGACTCGGCTCTGAGTCGACACTGAGCACCAGTAGAGCGCTGGAGTCCGCCGGCAGGATCACCACCAGGTACCGCTGGTGGCCAGGCTCGCACTGGTAGTAACTGTGTGCCGGTCACACGGGTCATACACTGTCATGCAGTCACACACCGCCGCACTGGACACACGCCGTCACACCGGCTACACGCCGCCACGCTGTACACACTGTCACACATCGTCACACGAATCACATGCCGTCACTGATACATACCGTCATACTGGCCATACACCGTTGCAATGATCACATGTCGTCACACACAGACACTGATCACATGCCGTCACCGGCACATACAATTACAATGACTACACGCTGTCACATACCACCACGGATGCATACCACCACACGGCTCACACATCATCACAGCCCAAAAAACAGAACAACCGATACACAAGTGCCCAACAGCCAACACTCCAACAAGTGAAGTAAAAAATAACTTTTGGAACTTTGGCACGCCTACGTGAACTTTGGTTGCAAGTAGGCGTGCTAGATAAAACGTATGCAAGTAACCATCACAATACATATCCATTTTTTCATGTAGCGTGAGGAAGATCAAAGCAGCTAATATAAGCTAAGTCAGCACACAACAGTGCTTCAGCCAGTCTAGCATGTCTGCAGGTCGGTCCTGATAAAATTTGTCGCCACAAAATTCGCTATCCAAACTTTACAGGAATGTCACTCACAACCATGCCTACACCAGTCCGCAATATACATAGTATTAAGGGCGGATCCTCGGTAGCTTAGAATGAAGGAAGCCTACCATGACACATGCACATCACAACTCTTGATCTTTCAAGCCTGTCGCCAGCTGAGCCCAGGGCCGACGCCGAGAGCCCGGCCATGGTCCGCCGCGCAGCGACAGTCAATTAGTCAGTCAGTCAGTCGACAGACACCATCTCACCGGTGTGAGTCGGGGTATCTGTGGGTAAGCGTGCGGATGAGGCCGGTGTACCAGCTAATAGGCTGGCCCATCAGCGGAGCCAGCCGTGGGTCAATGTCCTCCAGCGGCTGGCAGCACACCAGCGTCAGCAGCTCCGTCATTTCGGCACAGCTCAGGCCACCGCAAGACTGAAACCCAACACTTATCAGACGTACATAAATGCATACAGATTTTCAGTAATATATATACATATATACATATATAAATATATATATATAAATATATATACATACATATGCATATATTTGAGGTATCCATATGACAAATATGAAGAACGATGATTGGCGAAGAAATACGACAAATTAACAGATGACCTTTATTGTATAATAAACGTTTCGACCTGGAGGGTCCTCTTCAGTATACTGAAATATACAGTATACTGAAGAATACCCCAGAAACGTTTATACAATATTGATTTGATTATTTGGGCTTAAGGGCGCGCCGACTACTCGGCGCGAGGTCATTTAGCGCCCATGTTTAAACAACAAAGGTCGTCTCCATTTAATTTGCGGTATTTATTCCCCAATTACCGTTATATATATATATATATATATATATATATATATATATATATATATATATATATATATATATATATATATATACTTTTTGTTTTCCCCGGTGGTTATTGGTTTTACGACACGTCGACCGTTGAGTCGTGTAGCGTTGCCAATCTCTCACGCCGATTGGTCGCAGGCGAAGAGTAACGACAGGTAAGACTCGAATGCACAATCCTTCGATTGTGAGACGGGCAACTTACCCTTAAACTACTCGTCCCCAGCGTATTATTTTTTCAAACAAGATGCTAGTACATAGGAACTGAACGGAGTGCGGCCGATTTTTGTAGAAAATCAGTACTCAATGTCGACAGTGTACGGATGCGCCATGCTACTATCGACATGGATGTAACGGCAGTAGAGGCGTCCACCGGGTGTGCGGCAGACTGTTTTGCCGCTGTGTGACAAGTTGCCGAGTTTTGCGAGCACGTACCGAGCCGCGGTTCCGGTCATCTTCATCCTTCAGTCGCTGCCACAGCGTGTCCCGTCTGCAACAGCCGACAACACCTCACTACACATCGCCAACAGCACCAGTCTCGAGCGCTGATATGGGGATATGGGCACGATGCAGGCTTCGTCCGCACCTAGAGAACTCAGTGCTTGCAAGTTTTTGGCAAATACCACACGACAGTCTCACATGACAGCCGAATCATTATGTGTCAACCATGTTTGGCTATTGCACCCATGGATGACGTCGGGCTACTATACCATATGAAGCAATATTTGAGTGGCTTCCCGAATTACGCCGATATTGTAGGCTACTGCTGTTTTTATTCAAGATGTTCTAAAGCAATGAATCTTCCATGATGCAAGACGTTTTCCGTTCATACGGTAACCATGCACCAGGCCAGTGATGACCCCAGTGGCGTTAAAAAGCTACATACAGATAATGTCAGCATACGCTGGTATAACACATTGTGTCTATTTTTATAAGAAGGAAGATCAAATCCAGACACGAAATGCGAGGAGTTCCCGGATATTATATGTTCCATTAGGATACCATTTCATAAGAACCACATATATGAACCGTCAAATTTTCCCTTAATATATATTTCGCTCTTTGCGAGCGTCTCAAAATGAACAAAATATATAAATATCCACAATGAAATTCCGTGCTCTGTGCTGTACACATTATCCCGAATAAAAAATATAGAGTAACCATGGCCAGAGTGACTGTTGCTGACATAAGCATGCCCGTGAACGTCAAACGTTCTTTAATTGCGTAGCCAAGCATGAAAACTGGGGGGGGAACTTGGCGACCGATTTTCTTTACAATTCTGCTTAGCCTTCGCTGCAATTATGCACATTTAAGTATTGTTCATGTCACACTCCTAGCTTTACGTCATAGAGACCGCCACTGATCACAACAATGCACTATAGTTTCAGCTTACCAAATACAATACAGCACTACATGCATGATGAGTCGGGCGTACTCAAACGCCACCTTTTGCAACAGCAGCAAAAATGTCCAGTGTGTCTTCGAAAACTTCTCTTGATAATTGTTTTTCTCACAAAATTAGTTGCACAATTTACACGAAATTTTTCCAGATCTCGATTGCATTGCAACACACCTCTAACTTCAGCTTTGTAGGCTTCAAAGTTTTCAGAAATGATTACTCCCTGGTCACGCTACCCGATCCCTCAGACATGATACAATGAAGTACGAGGCGACTAAGAACGACATCTACAGTCACCTGTCGTATATCACGCCCCTCGCACAGCACAATATCGATTTTGGCATTGTCTGACTTCACTTACAAACGTTGAAACGGACAAAAAGCTGACCTATCTACATCCACTTCTGGCAAGGTTTGGCTCCCTCATTTTGACTGACTATGTAAAATACATTCAGCCAAAATAGCTTATCCAGGATATTTATCATTCACCAAGCTTCACTTATTCCTCTACCACAACTGCTCGGAAATGGACGGGGTAGACGGCGCTACACCTCAGGGAGGTTTGGGCCAGTTCCGTCTCACCACGCGCGTGAACAGGGCGATGGGCTAATTCATCTGACCAGCATCGACTCCAATTTCTAAGAAAGAAAGTTTCCAAAAAAATTTAAGTAATAACATTCCATAAAAATAAACCGCCAGATGCGGATACAATACCACAGGCAAGCTAACCTTCCAGACTGCAAGGTACCCTGGAAGGCATCTAAGCAAGTTGTCATAGCAAGCTCAGAGGTATATCATTAGCGCTACGTCTCGAGATTGTAAGTGTGCACTGCTGCTGGCCGTCTCCAGAGACCTTCCAATTCTGTCACTCCAATCCTCTTCCTTGCTTCATTGTGAGCCGAACATTTTAGAAGGTAGTGCTCCACCAAGTCCTCTCCGTGACACCGGGAGTACTCCGCACGACTTCTCGCGTTGGTTTTCTTCTGGTAATCTTCCAACGAGGGGTGGCAGTTCGACTTTGACCTAGCTAAGGTGACTCTTCCCTTCCTGGGAGCGTTACTTCCTCCGCGTTTATATCTGAAGGTTCTCGATCCAGGAGTCTGGACAACTCCAACCGTCCAATTGCTACTCCTTGCTATAGATATGTGGATACCTCTCTTTGAACTCGCTACTTTTTCGTCACCTCTACCGAGTTGTGGAGGAAACTGGTTTCCGAAGTACCCCGCTGCGGCTTTTTTCACTCTCCTTTGCGGTTTCGGTTTGTCCACGAGCGTGTGTAGAAGGTGTCTGTTAATAGGTGTGCTCGCCATGAACTAGGCGCCTATCATGTTTGTGTGGTCGGCCAGCTGAAGTATTTTGATCTCTCTGTGGAGGTCATCAACTCTTGTCGTACGAGTACAACCAGTAGCCACTCTCAAGCATTGGCTCTGTATTGTCTGCATTCCGTTCCAGCCATTTAAGCAAGTCAACACCATCAATGGAACCTAACCTAAAACAATGATTACCATGAACCAAATGCATCATGGAAGATAAAGCACTGTTCGGTTCATAATGATGTACTAATAAACAACTTGTTTTTGTAGCTGACATGGACGGCCACCGGCTGTATTGGTGCATATCTGGCGCACCTGTCATAGACATGCACATACAGTGCACAGTGTGTGCTCCAGCAATGCGACCCATGCATGATAAACTCGAGACGGCATATCAATATCGGCTCATGCCAGTGTAATACGCAGTACCGAAGCGACAAAGAATACATAACATATCCCATTTTAATATGCAGCAGTTAAATGTGTACCATGCAATATAAGCATCACGCTCCGTTATCACGCGTACTACGCTGAACTATAACTTAGCAAAAGAAGTAAAATTCATATTACTGCCAAAAAGTAAACGCGCAATGAAAGCATGCCGTGAAAGAAGTGCAGTCGAGAATATGCGTGACTAGTGCAGGGTGAATGTCATGTCAAACCTTGACCTACGAGCTGGAAGGGTATGCGAAGGCAATTTTCAGCGGAATCATTCCGCAAATCATGGCAACCGAATGTCTCGCCATGTCTAATCATCGGACCCGACAGAGCGCCTGAGGAATGCAAACCGCAGGCAGCTACGATTAATGTGGAGTGTGCCGACTGAACGCTGTCCACCGGCCTACAAACGGCACACATGCGGCCGCGCGTACGACAAAACATGAGTTATCAGACAACCAGCCGACACAGATGTACAAGACAAACTGAGGCCACAGACAAGCAGGACAGGTCAGCACAGATGACTTTAGTGCCACATATGTGACTGGCCGACACGGGACTGGCCGACACCGGGGTGGCGACACGGGACCGGCCGACACGGGACCGGCCAACACGGGACTGGCCGACACAGGACTGGCGATACGGGACTGGCCGACACGGGACTGGCCGACACGGGACTGGCGATACGGCACTGGCCGACACGGGACTGGCCGACACGGGACTGGCCGACACCGGGGTGGCGACACGGGACTGGCCAACACCGGGGTGGCGACACGGGACTGGCCGACACCGGGGTGGCGACACGGGACCGGCCAACACCGGGGTGGCGACACGGGACCGGCCAACACCGGGGTGGCGACACGGGACTGGCCAACACCGGGGTGGCGACACGGGACTGGCCGACACCGGGGTGGCGATACGGGACCGGCCGACACGGGACTGGCCGACACGGGACTGGCGATACGGGACTGGCCAACACCCGGGTGGCGACACGGAACTGGCCGACACGGGACTGACCGACACGGGACTGGCCAACACCGGGGTGGCGACACGGGACTGGCCGACACCGGGGTGGCGACACGGGACCGGCCGACACGGGACTGGCCGACACGGGACTGGCCAACACCGGGGTGGCGACACGGAACTGGCCAACACCGGGGTGGCGACACGGGACCGGCCGACACGGGACTGGCCGACACGGGACTGGCCGACACCGGAGTGGCGATACGGGACTGGCCGACACGGGACTGGCGATACGGAACTGGCCGACAAGGGACTGGCCGACACCGGGGTGGTGGTACGGGACTGGCCGACACCGGGGTGGCGACACGGGACTGGCCGACACCGGGGTGGCGACACGGGACTGGCCGACACGGGACTGGCCAACACCGGGGTGGCGACACGGGACTGGCCGACACCGGGGTGGCGACACGGGACTGGCCGACACCGGGGTGGCGACACGGGACTGGCCGACACCGGGGTGGCGACACGGGACTGGCCGACACCGGGGTGGCGACACGGGACCGGCCGACACGGGACTGGCCGACACGGGACTGGCCGACACCGGGGTGGCGACACGGGACTGGCCGACACCGGGGTGGCGACACGGGACTGGCCAACACCGGGGTGGCGATACGGGACTGGCCGACACGGGACTGGCCAACACCGGGGTGGCGACACCGGGGTGGCGATACGGGACTGGCCGAAACGGGACTGGCCGACACCGGGGTGGCGACACGGGACTGGCCAACACCGGGGTGGCGACACGGGACTGGCCGACACCGGGGTGGCGACACGGGACTGGCCAACACCGGGGTGGCGGTACGGGACTGGTCGACACCGGGGTGGCGACACGGGACCGGCCAACACCGGGGTGGCGACACGGGACTGGCCAACACCGGGGTGGCGACACGGGACTGGCCAACACCGGGGTGGCGACACGGGACTGGCCGACACCGGGGTGGCGACACGGGACTGGCCAACACCGGGGTGGCGACACGGGACTGGCCGACACCGGGGTGGCGACACGGGACCGGCCAACACCGGGGTGGCGACACGGGACCGGCCAACACCGGGGTGGCGACACGGAACTGGCCAACACCGGGGTGGTGGTACGGGACTGGTCGACACCGGGGTGGCGACACGGGACCGGCCAACACCGGGGTGGCGACACGGGACTGGCCAACACCGGGGTGGCGACACGGGACTGGCCAACACCGGGGTGGCGACACGGGACTGGCCGACACCGGGGTGGCGACACGGGACTGGCCAACACCGGGGTGGCGACACGGGACTGGTCGACACCGGGGTGGCGACACGGGACCGGCCAACACCGGGGTGGCGACACGGGACCGGCCAACACCGGGGTGGCGACACGGAACTGGCCAACACCGGGGTGGCGACACGGAACTGGCCGACACCGGGGTGGCGGTACGGGACTGGCCGACACGGAACTGGCCGACACCGGGGTGGCGACACGGGACTGGCCGACACCGGGGTGGCGACACGGGACTGGCCGACACGGGACTGGCCAACACCGGGGTGGCGACACGGGACTGGCCGACACGGGACTGGCCGACACCGGGGTGGCGACACGGGACTGACCGACACGGGACTGGCCGACACCGGGGTGGCGACACGGGACTGGCCGACACGGGACTGTCCGACACGGGACTGGCCGACACGGGACTGGCCGACACGGGACTGTCCGACACGGGACTGGCCAACACCGGGGTGGCGACACGGGACTGGCCGACACCGGGGTGGCGGTACGGAACTGGCCAACACGGAACTGGCCGACACCAGGGTGGCGACACGGGACTGGCCGACACCGGGGTGGCGACACGGGACCGGCCGACACGGGACCGGCCGACACGGGACTGGCCGACACCGGGGTGGCGACACGGGACTGGCCGACACGGGACTGGCCGACACCGGGGTGGCGACACGGGACTGGCCGACACCGGGGTGGCGACACGGGACTGGCCGACACCGGGGTGGCGATACGGGACTGGCCGACACCGGGGTGGCGACACGGAACTGGCCGACACCGGGGTGGCGACACGGGACTGGCCGACACCGGGGTGGCGATACGGGACTGTCCGACACCGGGGTGGCGATACGGGACTGGCCGACACCGGGGTGGCGACACCGGGGTGGCGACACGGGACTGGCCGACACGGGACTGGCCAACACCGGGGCGGAGACACGGGACTGGCCAACACCGGGGCGGCGATACGGGACTGTCCGACACCGGGGTGGCGATACGGGACTGGCCGACACCGGGGTTGGGACACGGAATCACTCGAGGGACATGTCGGGTGGATGTGATTATAGGGCAAATGTACGTAAGGACAGATGTACGTATGGCAGATGTACGTGAGTGAAGATGTAACAAAACGCAAAAATACGTATGGCAAATGAATGTATGGCAAATGAACGTATAACGTATAACAGAAGAACGTAAGCAAATGTACGCAAGCGCAACTGTACATAAGCACAAATGTACATACGCACACATGTACGTAAGAGCAAATGTACATCATCGCAAATTTACGTACTTGCAAATGTACGTAAGGGCAAAAGTACGTTAGCTCAAATGTACGTGAGAGCAACAGTACGTAGGCGCACATGAACGTAAGCGCAATTGTACGTGGCCATAAATGTACGTAAGCGAACATGTACGTATGCGCAAATGTACGCAAGCACAACAGTACGCAAGCGCAAATGTACGCATGCACAAATGTACGTATGCACAAATGTACGCACGTAAGCACAAAAGTACGCAAGCGCAAATGCACGTATGCGCAAATATATGCAAGTGCAAGTGTATTTCAGAGCAAATGCACGCATACACAAATTGTACATAGACACAAAAGTACGTCAGCGCAGTTGTACGTATAAGCCAATATACGTCAGTGCAAATATACGCACACGGAAAAGTACGTACGAACAAATTTGGTTCAATGCAAATGTGTGTAAACCTAAATGTATGTGCATTGGCCCATACGCACATTTGCTCTTACACGCCTTTACGTTTTCGTACTGCTACGTTTACGTACATTTCAGTTTGCGTACATTTGCGCTTACGTACATTTGTGCATATGTACTGTTGCACATACGTACATTTTCACTTACGTGTATTTGCGCATATGTACATTTTCCATACATACACCTGCGCTTACGTACACTTTCCATACGTACGCATGCGCTTACGTATCATTACCAAACGGACATCGGCCCTTATATACATTTGCATAGGTACATTTGCATACGCATATTTGCCCACGTACACCTGCCATATGCACATTTGCTTTACATACATTTGTCCGGTTACTGGAGATGTAACTTCCGGGTTAACAGAGGACCGCAGGAGTGAATCATAGGCCTGGCATATCTGGAAGACAGAGCTTTTGAGAGCTTTAGGTTTGAGAAAGTGAGAGTGTAAGTGAGTGAAAGAATGAGCGTGTGATAGAGTGAGGATGTGCTCGTGTTATATATATATATATATATATATATATATATATATATATATATATATATATATATATATATATATATATATATATATATATATAACACGAGCACATCCTCACTCTATCACTTATATATATATATATATATATATATATATATATATATATATATATATATATATATATATATATATATATATATATACTGAGAGAGTGCGGTGCGGCCAGGGGACTGGGTGAGGACGTCGGCAGCCCCAGCGGAGCAGACAGGCAGAGCCGGCTGTGGTAGTGGGAGCGGCCGGGCGCTGTGGCGCTGGTTACCTGGTGAAGGCGTCCGCCCGGCTGCAGCACACACGTCCGGTCAGAGCAGGACCGAGACACGACGGAAGGTGGCATCGGTCAGCCGGCGTCCGCGCCACACACGGCAACAACGACAACGGCGCTGAAGAAGTCACGACAAACAAGGCAACAACCTGCCAGGTCCAGGGCTAGCATTTCGGCCGGCTGAAATTATTTTCCGCTGCATGCCCGTTTTAACGGGGTTGAAGCGGCAAACATACCAAAGCAACGATGAAGATCATTTTGAATAACATTTGTGTTTAATTAGCTAAAGTTGGAATAAACAAATCGCGGCATGAAAACAAGTTCTTTGTTTATTTGTTGGTTCACGACACACTTTATGCACATTCACGGCTAATGGCGCCGCCCACACTGTTTCGCCGGTGGGCCGCGGGATTGGGAAGATAACAAGTTCTGTTGCGTATTTTAAGCTATACATTCTGTAAGGAAGAGCATAATTTAACTACCACAAACACAAAGGAGAACTTCGGTAAAAAGTAGCATTACTATGCAAAGAGAAATACCGCGTACAATGCTTATATCAAGTGTTTCTAATCCGTTCACATTATTTGGCATGGTCATGGGAACAACCAGAGGACTACAATGCCTATCAATGCCATTGAAATAAGTATTTTTGAACATAATCCCCACAATAACATGTTTGATGGATTCATCTGGTGTCATTAGCCCGCTTTCCCTGATGTTACTACTACCGTGTTCGGATGCTCCTGTGGCTATTCTACTAATATCTGGTAGCGGAATATCTGGAACAAGAAAAGCGATGCATCTCTGAGCTAGCTGTTCTAATTCTTGAGCAGTTTGTCATGGGGAAAACTCAACATAAATCGAACCTGTAGTAGTCCGTGTAGCCAAATAAGATAAGCTGTTGCATCTGAAACATGAGTCGACATTAGGGAAGAAAAGTACTAAAAATTGCAACAGAAGGTGCCTGCTGGATGATACTGGGCGAATGGCACGATGGTTATACGTATAAAAATGTGAACGCATGTAACTACATCTAGCGTCAATAGTACATTAGCCTGTAACTTAACTAAGTCATTTCACCTATTGCATGCACTCAAGATATCCATATGAATGTGCTACCTCAAATGATTGATTTGCACTCGCTAAAATTTTGGCACACTTTTTTCGGATCTCTTTTCCAACATTGGAATGGGTCAGAATGTCAAGGCGCACCATATTCGATCTTGTTAGCAATACTGAATTAATTATCAGCTAACAATGACATTAAATCAAAGAAAGACGATTTTTTTCACTCCATGACCTGGAAATACTACTCTGTTTTTTTCTTCTTCGTTTTGGTGAAATGATTCAATGGCTTGATGACACGGATCCATGAAATGGGTCCAGGCCACTAATGATCCATGGGACCCATTGGAAATCATTGGATCCATCAGATCCATGGGAAATTGGTCGGTTTGGCAAACTGATCCATTGGTGAAATGCAAACATTGGGGCAGAATGGGCTAAATGTTCCTGTGAAGGAATGCAAATATGCCATTCTTTAAATTGTCATTTTTCCGTGGCTACCAACCTTAAATAGTAAAACAATGGATAGGAATGAGCAGTGCTCGATGTACATAAGCGTATAGCGTAAATATTGTCTAAATGAGTTCGTTATATTTAAATATTTTCTCCACCATTTTAGTGCTATTTTTTCGCTACTACATTCAGCCAGATGGTTTTAGCCAGCTAAAACCGGTGGCGGAAAATAAATTCAGCCGGCCCCTGCCAACCCTGTTTAGATCGTTTCACCACCTAGAAGTAACGCGTGACTAGTGAGTGTACACAAGGATACGAGAGCGCAGCGTCTGCAGTGGCACAGCACGGTCCAGTTAGCTTTAGAGTGCGTCACACCACCAGGGGGCGCCCCGTCACGTGAGCGGGCCGCTGGCATGACCTACCTACAGTGCACCTTGGCACGTCCGACCACCTCCAGGATGCGACGCCGCAGCCGCTCCACCTCGTCCACCAGTGCCGACTGCATGAACTGCTCGTGCGACGAGAAGTAGCCCAGGTAGTGCACCGACTCTGGCCTGCGGCCGACAGCAGATGGCTTCACACACTACGGACCAACGTGCTGCACTAACCGACGGCCGCAATATTCGGCGATAGTCCGCTTTACACGTGAAGGTCTTGCATGGATCGCTCCACATCGTCGTCCAACTGAGCCCAGATTATCATGTCAGCACTAATTCCTTCAGAGCATACCACGTCAAAACACGTCGTTGTCAGCGCCACGACGACCACGACCACTCGGTTGTCAACACAATTTTCAACCGATTGGTGTTACACTGTTCAGACAGCTAGTGGCCACGGACGCACGCCAAGGCTCAGTCTGACGGTGATGAAGCTGCCGTCCGACCACAGGGCACTGACCTGAGCGTGCTGTAGGAGCTGAAGAAGCCGCTGCCGGAGCTGCTGGTGCTGGCCGCGTGCTCACTACTGGAGCCACTCGTTTCTGCTGCGGCACGGTCAGGCCACATTGTGGTCATATCACGCCCACATGGTCACGGTCAGTGTCAGGCCTATATGTAGAATACTTTTCATTACACAAGGGACAATTCAACTTCGGGACGCCAGATTATTCCAAAATTGCGTTAAAGTGCCAGAAACGCTGGGATGCTGAAAATCCTGAGTCCATTCGCAAAGAATAGAACGTCATCAAATGCCAGGGTTTTCTTGGCAACTACACAATTTCCGCAGCTGCGAACGGTTCGTTTTCAGGCGACATGATTGGCTGGGAGAACAAATTTTCCGGGGACCGTTCTGACAGTGCTAAGAGACTCACCTGACCTCCTAGAACGCTGCTCCTTTGGTGGCGCACCTGAAGACAGTTAGGTGAGCGTCAGCACCGGAATCTGCTGCTCGTCCCGAGGTGCCCGCGCTCAACACACACCCCAGCGTCATGCCAAGCGAGATACTGTCACACGGCGACGGAGGCCGGCACCAGCATGCCATCCGTCTGTGACAGCGAAGCCATTGGCCGCAAGACGCACACGTCGGCCCAGTGTTATTCAGAGACCGCGTTGCCATGCCGCGCCGTCTGCCATCGCCGACCATGTCATTGGCCGCCAGCCACGGCCGACCGCCGCTCGCCAGCCGGTCAGAGGCCGACAATCGGCACCACATGACAGCGGCTGTGGCAGCGACGCACCCCACTACTACGCCGCACACCGCTGTCTGGCTGTCTCACGCAGCGCTTCTCAAACTGACCAAACACGTATATGGAGGGTGACAAAGCGTATCTCTCGCACTCACCAAACGTAGACGCTGTGGCCGATCAGGGAAGAATCAAATGAAAGGAATCAAACTCAGCGAAAAAGCGCGGTGGGAAAAGTGGCTCTTTAATTCCTCAAAGTAGCACTTAAATTCAGCTGCGGCAGGTCACGGCTGCTCTAAAATGCGCCAGCGGCAAGAGCGCGGTTCTCAAATCCCCAAGCGAAAACGCAACAGTACAGTGCGTTTCACACTCACCCGACGAGGACATGGCCGGCGGGTCGGAGAGCACTCCTGGTGCCGTGTCCACACGACGGTAGTTCTCGAAGCGCCGCTCGATGAACATGGTCGGATAGATCTCACTGGAAACGGGAGTGAACGCTTGGAATGTACCACTATCTGCTATCGAATACAGCGGGCTGGGCTGTGTGGAACAGCACAGAAAGGAACAAAAACATCTCTGGATCGCGATTGTGCGGTCCGATTGAAGTAAAATCATCCTAAATGAAGAGTATTTCAAGATTTGCCATGGTTTTACCACAAATGTTTACTGCACACAATGCAAACCATCATGTATTTCAGTATAAAAATTGAAACAAGTCCACAACAGTGGGACACACGTGTCAGCACGTCATTGCTGACACGAGACTGATTTGAAATTCCATTCATTCAATATTCCACAAACGCCCAGTGCAAAATTTCACGATTATTGGTGCTAGTCCAATAATACAAGCACACAACATGCCACTCATATTCCCATATTCTATCGGTTCACAACCTACATGTTTGTCTTGTACGAGACGAAGCTTGATTGAAGTTATACTTGGATCCAAAACACCCATCACACATACCATTAAACTGAATCTGTGCTAAAGTGCAATGAAGCTAACGGGGTGAAACGAAGCAACCAAGTGCATATTTTGCACGTGAGTGGAACTAGGGCAGCAGTAAGCTGCGCAGAAAACATGGTTGACAGCACGGCGGTGGATGGTGAAAAGATACCTGAACTTACCTGGCGATATCGCCGTCTGCTCATCAGATATCTGCCAATCCTACCATCTATTCACCACATATTAGATGATTTTACCACTCGCTCGCCATAGGCCGACATCTCACACTTCATTCGTCACAGATCCGACAGCCCCAAAATACAAATTTTCATATATCTATATCTCAAACCCAGCTGGCCACCGATCCAGTGATATTACCGTAAACTCGTTACAGATCCTGTGGTCTCACTGCAAGCTCGTCAAAGATCTATATTATCACTCGCCGTTAGTCACAAATATATCTCATCTCCAGCTCGTCACAGACCCTGGCAATCTCACCATCAATTCGTCGCGAACCCATAGCCCGCTCTCCACTCGTCACAGATCCGGGTAGTCTCTCCATCAGCGCACCACGGATCTATAGATAGTCAGTCCTCCACTCATCACAGATACGGGCAATCTCACCCTCAATTTGTCGTGGACCTACAGCGCACCCTCAACCCGTCACCGATATGGTGGCCTCACAGCCAGCTTGCTATACAATCATAGCTCACCCACGTTCGTTACAAACCTTGTGATCTCACCGCAAGTTCGTCCCAGATCCGGTGGTCCCACAATCGGCTCATCGCGGACCTACACCTCGCCCCGTTCGTCACATATCCGGTGGTCCCAGAGTCGGCTCATCGCGGACCTACCCTCGCCCCGCTCGTCACAAATCCGGTGGCCGCACAGTCTGCTTGCCACAGGCCTGACTATCTCACCGTCTGCTCGTCATGAGGACGTAGAACTTGAGTCGAAGCCGAGTGTCGGCGGCCGGGTCTGAGAGATCGCGCGACACTACCAGGGCCAGGTCGTATACCACCGACTGCTTGGGCTGCTCGGTGCGGTGTACCTCGCGTTGACTCAGCTGCACCAGCACAAACTCATCCTCCGTCTGTCAGCGCATCAGGACAGGACAGGTCAGATCAGGTCAGACCAGACACAACTTCCACTGACTTAGCTGCACCAGTGCGAGTCAATACTCAGTCTGTCAGCGAATCAGGACAGGTCAGGCACAACTTTCACTGAGCCAGGTGCACCAGCACAAACTCGGTATTCGCCTGCCGCCGGGTCAGGTCAGACCGCGTCAATGTGCGTCACGTCCAGCGGTCATCAATTGAACGTTTGGCTAGCATACTTCTTCCGATGTACAATGCAAAGCTTGAGGTGCATTTTGTAGGACTTGGACGAGCTGTAGGCGGTAGGTCATCGCAACGCATTTGGAAGAATTGCTTGAATGCCTATTCAGCCACACGGGAGCTTCAATTCCATATGCCACTAAAACCCCCCCAAAAATGCCACAGACAGATCTATTTGTTAACGCCGAGGAGTGATTATTCTAGTCTTTGATGGTCTTAAAGCATGTGTTATTTGCTAGCATTTTCCACAACCGCGAAGAGCTAAGGACTCGCAAGGATACCTACCACAATTGAGCACTAGAGAATATCTCTAAAACGAAGCAAGCGGCTGCTCGAACCTTCTCCCGATCATCATGCGTTCATCGTCTCCCGCTGTCGAGACTAGTCTAGCCTCCGCTCTTCTGCCCACTACGCACTGACTCGGTTCTTCTCCTCTCTTCCCCAGCCACCAACTTAGCGTCTCCTTCCCTTTGGCTGAATCGACTTACCGTTTCCGTTCCCCACCGTAATAATCAGCTCACCGTATCCTCTCCGCTGTCTTCGAAGAGCGGTATCATACGGAGCACACGCATTTTGTAGCGTTTCTCATGACTGAGGAGGTAGTTGTAGAGCTGGTCAGGAGAGGTGGACGTCTGCTCCTCCATGGTAACCGTGCCTGGGGAGGACAGCTGACGGTCAGGCGACGACAGTCAGCCAACTGGAGACGTCACTGTACCGGCCAGGCAACAGGAGACGTCACTGTACCGGCCAGACAACAGGAGACGTCACTATACTGGTCAGACAACAGGAGACGTCACTGTACTGGTCAGACAACAGGAGACGTCACTATACTGGTCAGACAACAGGAGACGTCACTATACTGGTCAGACAATAGGAGACGTCACTGTACCGGCCAGGCAACAGGAGACATCACTGTACCGGCCAGGCAACAGGAGACGTCACTGTACCGGCCAGGCAACAGGAGACGTCACTGTACCGGCCAGACAACAGGAGACGTCACTGTACCGGCCAGACAACAGGAGACGTCACTATACTGGTCCGACAACAGGAGACGTCACTGTACTGGTCAGACAACAGGAGACGTCACTGTACTGGTCAGACAACAGGAGACGTCGCTGTACCGACCAGGCAACAGGAGACGTCACTGTACCGGCCAAACAACAGGAGACGTCACTGTACTGGTCAGCCAACTGGAGACGTCACTGTACCGGCCAGGCAACAGGAGACGTCACTGTACCGGCCAGACAACAGGAGACGTCACTATACTGGTCAGACAACAGGAGACGTCACTGTACCAGCCAGGCAACAGGAGACGTCACTGTACTGGTCAGACAACAGGAGACGTCACTGTACCGGCCAGGCAACAGGAGACGTCACTATACCGGCCAGACAGCTGGAGACATCACTGTACTGGTCAGACAACAGGAGACGTCACTGTACTGGTCAGACAACAGGAGACGTCACTGTACTGGTCAGACAACAGGAGACGTCACTATACTGGTCAGACAACAGGAGACGTCACTATACTGGTCAGACAACAGGAGACGTCACTGTACCGGCCAGACAACAGGAGACGTCACTGTACTGGTCAGCCAACTGGAGACGTCACTGTACCGGCCAGGCAACAGGAGACGTCACTATACCGGCCAGACAACAGGAGACGTCACTGTACCGGCCAGCCAACTGGAGACGTCACTGTACCGGCCAGGCAACAGGAGACGTCACCGTACCGGCCAGGGAACAGGAGACGTCACTGTACCGGCCAGGCAACAGGAGACGTCACTGTACCGGCCGGGCAACAGGAGACGTCACTGTACCGGCCAGACAACAGGAGACGTCACTATACTGGTCAGACAACAGGAGACGTCACTGTACCGGCCAGGCAACAGGAGACGTTACTATACCGGCCAGGCAACAGGAGACATCACTGTACTAGTCAGGCAACAGGAGACGTCACTGTACCGGCCAGACAACAGGAGACGTCACTATACTGGTCAGACAACAGGAGACGTCACTGTACTGGTCAGACAACAGGAGACGTCACTGTACCGGTCAGGCAACGGGAGACGTCACTGTACCGGCCAGGCAACAGGAGACATCACTGTACTAGTCAGACAATAGGAGACGTCACTGTACCGGCCAGGCAACAGGAGACGTCACTGTACCGGTCAGACAACAGGAGACGTCACTGTACCGGCCAGGCAACAGGAGACATCACTGTACCGGCCAAGCAACAGGAGACGTCACTGTACCGGCCAGACAACAGGAGACGTCACTAAACTGGTCAGACAACAGGAGACGTCACTATACTGGTCAGACAACAGCAGACATCACTATACTGGTCAGACAACAGGAGACATCACTATGCTGGTCAGACAACAGGAGACGTCACTGTACCGGTCAGACGGCGACTACCATGCACACAAATTTTGATCTAAATACAAACTTAGTGGATGTAAAATTGGAAAAAATTTGGTCCATCTGTTCTCGAACGCACCAGGTGCCACCGGTCTATGCACGTGGCGCCACCCAGCACCGGCTCGCCTCGGCCACTCACCTGTGGCCATGAAGTTGCGCGCATGTGTCGGCCCCTTTGGGTAGTAGTTGTAGAAGTCCTCCAGGAAGGAGATGATGTGCAGGCCCTGTCGCAGCAGCAGCGGCCGCCCGCTGACGTACTGTTGCATCATGCGCAGGTGGTAGTCGTGCATGTACGAGTGCAGATGGGTGTGCGACCGGATGTCGTCGCACTCGATCAGGTAGTTCTGGAACGTCTGGGGGGGGGGGGGTAGGCGTCACACCTGACCCGTGGCGACTTCACCGGATCGCCCGAGCCCCGCAGTGGGGCCAGCTTAGTTACTCGGCCGGCAAGGGAAATGGATGAAAGCCCTCTCTCCCCTTCCCAGTATCAATCCCGTGCCGACACACTTTTGTAAGTCCTTCATCCAAACCTGCAACAACCCCTCCCCTGTCACCATTAGGTAAACCAGCTTCACCTTGTCTACCCGTTTGCTCAGTTTTATCGGGGTAGTCGCGCCCCCTCGGTCCGTCCCCCGGGGTTGACGGGGTCCTGGGGGCTCAGGTTCCCTGTCGCACGGTGCTAGTTGTGGCGGGGAGCAACACACCTCTTTGGTCCCGATATCTCAGAGGGGTGGGCGGGCCTGTGTGGCCCCATGCCGGTCAAGTGACTCGTCGCCTCATGCCTAAGGTCTGGGTCCCGGTCCAGTACTTGCTGGCCTGACCGGCAGGGGTCAAGAGGTGGGCGGCACTGGATCTCGGTCGGGGCGGTGAGTCTATCCCTCTCTCCCGGCCGAGTGACGGCTTCGCCTGCCACGTATATCTCCTCGGACGCCTGGCGTCCTCCTGTCAGCGGAGCACAGGCGTCCTCACAGCAGGGCCCTTATCGGGTGGGGCGCTACGAGAAACCGAAATATAAAACAACACATGACAACCATTACACAAAACAACACTCCTGGTCCCTCTCGTGGAGACCGGACAATAGACTATTCTGCCCGTGTACATTAATCTGTCGAGGAAAGACGAGATGTCTCGCCTCATCATCACCCTTCCAGAGGAGAGATGGGTGTCACAGGTTTGGAAAAATTGTAAGCAGGGAAAAAATTGAAGGGTGGCGCCTTAGAGGTAGAATTTACACGGGCAGGAGACGCAGATAGCGCATTAAAGATGTCTTTAGATACTAGGGCTTAGATACAGTGTTCGGAAAAATTAGAGTGGAGTCGACGGGAATATTCCAATCACCATAGAACCCCACAAAACAAAAATACTTCACGAGGAATTGTCAACTGCTTTGACCAGAGGGAAGAGATTGTGGATGACTTGTCTGGGTTTGGGGTGACTGAGGCAAGGAAGTTAAAGCCAAGGAAAGGCTCTGAAATGATGATAACAAACAACGTGATTCAACACCACAAATAACCCCCCTGAAATACATGTAGGCTACGCCCATGTAAAATTCCGCGTATTTCACCCCAGCTCCATCAGATGTTTTGAGTTGCAAAAGTTCAGACATACCGGAATGAAAATTATGCCGGAATAGCCCTGCACCTGCTGAGTGAGCCTTCCACGAACATGCTAGCAAAAAACAGCACCTTGGAGACCCCTTTTGTGTGAACAGTGGCGCAGGGCATGATCCGCACACTCATTTCGACCGAACATACCCGACTCACACCAGAGAGAAATACATAGTTTATATCGAACACACACACAAAAGTAACGCTTCTTCGCGATGTAGTAGATCACTATGAACAACTCATAACATAATATTTATCAGATAACAAATCACAACTATCACCTCTATATATTTAACGTACGAATAGCATTATCAAATGGAATTCCAGAAGTTTGAGAACCAGCCTGAACGACATCGAAAACATCTTACAGTACCGCTAGTGCCGCTTTTGTATTTCCGAACTGACTGCAGATGTCAGTAGTCCGAAGAGTGTGGCAGATGGTCCCAATAAATTGCACAATATATCAAGTGTCTGCCTACCACAGCTTTAGAAACATTTCTTAGAGCGCTCAAATACATGTGGACAAAGGGCACATTTTCATCATCGTGACGGAAAGCAACCGTAGTACCTATACGCAAGCCAAATAAAGCCGGTAAGGACCCACTGCATTATCGCCCCATCTCGCTAACCTGCTTCTTATGTAAGTTCTTCGAAAACAAATGGTGAATGTCCTACTAATGTGATTTTTTATGAAGTAACAATCTTCTCACTATGATACAGATTGGGTTCCGAAAACAGCGCAGCACGCTTGATCACGTTTGAACACTCGACTCCGTTGTGCGCTCTAGATTTAGGAAGCAATGCCATACAGCTCCGATAAAAAAAAATGTTGATGCAGAATACGAAATTGCATGACGACATGATACCCCTATGTAATTTCTCCGCGTGCGTATCAGAAGCCACATGGTTCTTGACAAATGTTTTAGCTGCCAGAACTCCCCATGTCAGAGTAGGTTTCTTCTCTGTCGCATTCCAACAAGCTTACGGAATTCGGCAGGGAAGTGTACTGAGCGTTGCATTGTTTGCTATTACCACCAACGACGTGGGTTTCTCATTGCGGACTACCACAGGGAAGGTGCTATTCATGAATGATTTTGCAGCGTGGTGTTCTTCGCGTACTGTGCACACGGTAGAGAGGCAACTACAGCTAGCTGTAGGGAAGGTGCAGGATCGGTGGGATGGAACAGGTTTCGCTATGTCCACATCGAACACTATCGCTGTTCACTTCTACCGCAAACGCTCTTGCACCGATCTGGTGATTACAATGAACGTAAATCACATTACATTCAAACCATCTGCCAAGTTTCTAGGTGTGTGGATTGACCGCCGATTGACATATAGTACCCATAACAACGACCTTGCGCAGAAATGCGCAGAGCCTGTCAGTAATGGGTGCTATTTACATATGTTCGTATGGTGCAGATAGATATGCCTTACTTCTTATGTACCGATCTCATGTGCTCTAAAATTGACTATGGCTGTTATATTTATGACGGAGAATGTGCTACAACCAAGCATCGTCTTGATGTGATCCACAATGCAGCTCCTCGCATTGCTACCGGAACATTTCGTACTTCCCCGGATGATAGTGTAATGGCAGAGGCAAACGAGCTACCCTTTGCCCCGCGCCGTAAATTATTGGGGATGATGATGATGATGATGATGATGATGATGATGATGATAATTGGGGCTTTTGGGCGCATCGACCAGTATAGGTCATTTAGCGCCCATAACAGTATGCACTACCTACTCATATATATGGCCTTATGGTACAGTTTAGCACATCTTCACTGTCCCGGATATATTATTGGAAAACCTGCACTTACGACGAAGCGGCACACATTCCCTAAGCATTCTGAGTCATCTGCAAGAAGGCTGGAGAGCGTTCTGTTTGTACCACAGTATTGGGCTCTGTCCTGTGCGTAAAGGTGACATGTCAGAATATGATGCACTGTCAGGGACGAGTTGCATCGTGGGCACACTGGTCTGGTCTCATTTTTGAGCAGGTGACAATGTGTTGCGTACGTGTGTCCTATTCGCAGTCGTGCTAATGCAACCTCCTCGGCTCGTACCTTCCCGAATGACGACGGCCAATGCCATATGTGCGGCTTGATCTGTTTGAGTTTGTTTGTGCCCTGGGCGTCACAACTGCGTTGCCACTTCTCATGGATGTATTTAGAGATAGTCGGGTAGAAATCGTGTGCCGGGAGTGGAAGGGCACGGACGTAGGGTCTTCGTGCCGCTCGCCTCGCTGCCTCATCAGCGAGCTCGTTCCCACGGATGCCGACATGGCTCGGGATCCAGCAAAATTATATATGTCTTCCATCTCGTCTCAGTGAGGTAAAGCGGGACAATATGTCCTGTAAAATTTGTTCTTGGGGGTTAAAACCTTCCAGTGTCAAGAGCCTGCTCAATGAGTCAGATAAGAAAACACAGGTATTGCATTCGCTGACTTCGATGAAACAAAGCGCTTTGAGGATCGCCACGAGCTCTGAGGTGTATACAGATGCATTTGGTGGGAGCAAAAAGCCTCTGGTGACCGGTCCGCAAACGAACGCACATCCAACACCCTGGTTTGTTTTTGAGCCGTCAGTGTATATCATGGTGTGTCCATCGTATGTGGCGATGCGCTCCAATGAGTTCGCCCGGAATAGTTCGGTGGAGACGTCACTCTTCTTGGAAATGTTGAGGGATGTGTCGATTTCCGTCGACACTAGTTCCCAGGACGGTGTTTGCACTTGGGCAGCTGTGCGAATTCCGCGTGTGCGTATACCACTTTCCTGGATGGATGCTCGAACTCTCATGCAGAACGGATATGTGGTTATATTCCGTCCTCCACGGAATGGCGTGAGTAAACGGCGATAAAACACCGCGTCGTATGTTGGGTGCAAGCGGCCTCAGCTTAAGCGCGTACCGGAGGCCCAGCTTCATTCGTCTCAGTGCCAGTCGCGGTTCGTGGTCCTCTACATGGAGGATTGCCACCTGCGATGTTCGGAATGCCCCCGTAGCAATGCGCAAGTCTGTGTGGTGGACGGTGTCAAGAACACGCTTCCTGGAAGAGCTAGCACCATCATACACGAAACAGTAGTCAAGCTTGGAACGAATGAGCTGGCGGTACATGTTTAAAAGGGTTGTACGATCTGCTCCGTATGCCGTGCGTGCCACATATTTCATAGTATCCATTGTTTTGAAACAACGCTGGCGAAGAGAGTTAAGATGGTCAGAGTAGGTCAGACTCCTGTCGAAAATGGCCCCGAGAAACTTGGCGGATGGTAGCAGTGGGATAACTTTCCCATACAGCTGGAGCGTCGATTCGGGAGAACAAGATCGTCGGCGACAGAAATGCACCATAGCAGTTTTTTTCCGCGGAAAAGCGAAGTCCGTTTCGTGTGCTCCAATTCTCCAGATAGTGCATGGCCAGTTGAAGCTGCCGGTCCAAAGAGGGTGTGCGAGAGGCGCAAAGCCAGATCGCAAGGTCGTCTACGAAGAGCGAACGGCCAATATTATCTCGCAGCCCCTTTCCGATATCGTTGATAAGTATCCCGAACAGCGGCACACTGAGCACACTTCCCTGAGGGACACCGTTCATCTGCACAAACCTTTCTGACAGCTGGTTACCAACCAGGACACGGAAGAATCGGTTCGCCAGAAAATTATTGACGAAGTGTCCCATGGACCCGCGGACGCCACAGTCGAACAGCTTCCGCAGTATGCCGTACCTCCAGGCGGTATCATATGCGGCCTCTATGTAAAAAAAACACGGCGCCCATGTGTTTGTGGTCCTTGGAGGCAGAGCGGACGGCGGTGTCTAGAGCTAAAACATGGTCCGCGGAAGATCGTTTTTTTCTTCTGAAACCACATTGACCATTCGAGAAAAAGTCCTGCTGTTCTAAATACCACGTAAGGCGAACATTCACCATCTTTTCCATAAGCTTGCATAGTGATGATGTAAGCGAGATGGGTCGGTAGTGAAGTGGTTCCAGTCTGCTTCTTCCAGGCTTGAGAATAGGAATTATTATGGCTTCGCTCCAAGCGGATGAAAAGTTTCCTGTCTCCCATAAGGAATTAAAGGATGCCAGAAGAACATCATTCACACATGGTGGCAAGTGCTTCAGCATGGCGTTGTGAATGGAATCCGGCCCCTTAGAAACACATTTCATGGAATTAACGGCGTATTTCAGTTCGGGCAATGTGAATGGTTGGTTGCAGGAGAGATGTCGTGATGTGGAAAAGTCAATAGGCATTTCCTCGAACCTAGTCTTGTGTCGTAGAAACTGAGGGTCAGCTCTCCTGTCATGGCTACGTTCTGCTAGGGTACCAGCAATCTCATTGGCCACGTCAAATGGGTGGGAAATATTCCGGCCATGTATCTGCAACACAGGTAGCGGACGCGAGGAAAAGCAACCGGAGATGCGCCTTATCCGAGCCCACACCTGTGAGGTGGCGGTAAAACGGTTCATTCCGTTCACGCATTCCTTCCAAGAGGCTCTCTTCGCTGCTCTTATTGCACGTCTAGCCACAGCCCGTGCTTGCTTGAACGCTAACATGTTGGCAGTTGTGCTGTGTTTGTTAAAACGTTTTAGGGCTCGCCTGCGGGCGCAAATCGCCATTGCACACTCCTCGGTCCACCAGGGAACTGGGGTGCGGCGAGAAGTACCGGAAGTACGACGAATGCACTTGTCAGCACACTGGAGAAGTCGTGAGGTAAAATCATAAACACGGGTGCAGTGGTCTTCAGCGTCACGTGTAAAGATTGCCTGTGCCTCAGATCTAAAACGAGTCCAGTCCGCTTTTTTCAGATTCCAGCGAGGCGGACGTGTTCCAATAAATGAGTCTCCTTGAAAAGTAAGCCACACCGGAAAGTGGTCACTTCCGTGGCAGTCATCATCAACTGACCACTCAAAATGGTGCGTCAGTTGGGGGCTGGCGAGACTCAGGTCCAGTGCTGACGTGCGGCCGGATGGCAAGGTAAGATGGGTGTGTGGCCCCGTGTTCAGAAGGCAGAGTGGTTCCTGCTGGATTAAAGCATCGATGCTATAGCCCCGTGCATTAATGTCTGAGGATCCCCAAGCAGTGTGGTGAGCGCTGAAATCACCCAGAAGTAGTACAGGTGGTGGGAGCTCAGTCAACAGCTGTCTCAACTCCGCGGTGGGGAACGCAGCACCAGTAAGCAGGTACAGGGAGCAAACGCTTATATCGCAGTGGGAAAATGTCATACGCGCTGCGACAGCCTGTAGGGTGGTTCTGAGAGCCAATTTACGCACCGGTACACTATGGTGTACGGCCAGTAGGACGCCCCCATGTGCAATGCCATCAGATGGTAAGTCATTACGAAATACAGAGTGGTATTTCAGTGTAACCGCGTCCTCTGTTGCCAGTTTTGTCTCTTGGAGACAAATGACTGCTGGATTGCGTCGATGTAAAACGGTCACAAGATCAGAAATAGATGTCCTCAGGCCCGGGAGTTCCATTGTAAAATGGCAGTAAAGAGTGTCAGCTAAAAAGGGAAAAGGTGGGGGTGATACAGCGATTAAGTGGGTAGTCACTGCAACATGGATCGGCAGTGGGTCCGTGACCTTCCCATATGGCTCGCTCCGTCTGTCGGAGATACCTGCCAAGGTGGAGCTCGTTTTTTCCTCTAGTGGGGGATGGGCACACTCGAGCATCACACCCACGTGGTGGGACGGGTGGTTGGGTGTGCAGAGCCCCAGCCGATCGAGGAAGAGGAGCTCCGTTACTTCCAGGTGCAGGTGAGGACGGGTCGGGTGTTTGGGACGCAGGGGCTCTTTCTCGTACACTTTGGGAAGTGGTACGGCTCGCTGGCCTCACTTGCCCCAGGTCCGGGGCTCCTTGGCGGACACTGGTCGTTGCCTTTCGTGCCACACACGGGGGCGTGACAGGAGTGCGGCGCGATGATGGACCGGAGGGCGTTGGTGGGGGAGAGGTAGAGTAGGAATTGTTTGTGGAAGGGGGGTGGGAGGGATTGTTTTGGGAGTGGTAAGGATAGATAAGGTGGTGGATGAGGTATGAGGGGGTTTGACGGGCTTTCTGGCCCGCTGGACGAGGGTCCACTTGCCACCCTCCTCATGCGTCTTTGCTTCCGAGTGCCTCCGGCGGCTCGCGGGGCGCTGGGGATGGCATCACCGCGGTCTGTTCCGGCCTGTGGGGCCGTCTTGTGAGTGGCACCCCAGGAGTCTCTGCCCCTGCAGTAGGTGGAGTGCAGGCGAAGCCAAACGAGCGTAGTAGGGCACTTAGTTGGGCAAGAAGCTGGACAGCACTGGGAGGTTGCAGCTGTGCAACGGTGGCTAAGGCGTTGCGTGTCCTCTCTGCGTACGTCACTTTAGGATGGCTTTCCTCGTATGCCTCTCTGGCTTGCCGGAAGGAGATATTTCTGGTGCTTTTCAATGATAAAATCTCTTTCTCTCTCATGTAGGCTGGGCATGATCGGTCAAAGGTCGTATGGGGCGCCTGTCCAGTCCCGCAGTTAACACACCATAAGTCATGGGAGTCACACTTGTCGATGGTGTGTTCTGTTGACCCACATTGGCCACATGTTGGGCGACCTCGGCAGTGCTGGGTGGTTTGCCCATACCGCTGACACCTGAAACATCGCATTGGGTTTGGGACGAACACGCGAACTTTCACTCGGATATACCCTACTGATACTGCGGGTGGCAGGTCAGTACAGCCGAAAGTGAGGATAATGTTGTCAGTTCTGTGAAGCTCCTTTCCCCTTTTCACCTTCATTCTCTGCGCTTGCACGACACCATACTCCGCTAATCCGTCGACTATTTCGGCCTCAGACGTCCCTCAGGTAGAAACAATTGATTACTCCTTTGCAGGAGTTCTTGGTGTTGTTGGGTTCAACTTTTATTGGAATCATAATGTCCCTCATTCCATCGGACGTACGAATACTGTAGGTGAATATGCTTATTTAATTCATTAATTCAAGGTCCTCCTTGAATTAATTAAAGGTCCTCCTTGCGTCTTCTTCGTTTCGGAACTCGACTTCTATTCCCTCATCCCGTAATTTGTCGCAACGTATAATAGTCCGAAGACGGTCACATCCTCGCTTCCGCTGGAATGGGGAAAGGGACGACAGTTTTTTCCTCTGGGTCGGTTGATTTTAGAATTAAGATCCGCGGAGTGAAAGTTTTTGGCGTAGAGTTGGCACTCGTACGTCGGAAGTGTTCGTTCCTGTTATGGTTGTTGTCCGAGTGTGTGCCGAGCATTGTGGTCGCGTTCGGTCCTCGGCTTGCACCGTGGGAGCGGGTAGTCTGGTCCTCATGTGAGGAGCCAGGGAGGGGTTGTGCGTTGTGTGTGTCCATGGAAGTTATTTGGTTTCAGCCCCTCGGGCGCCCCACCACATAGGGGCCCTACCGGGGGGACGCCTGGGTCCCGCGGACGGGAGGTCGCCAGGCGCCCGAGGAGTTATACGGGGCATGCGGCGCCTTCGCCCGGCCGGGAGAGAGACTCACCACCCCGACCAAGATCCAGCGCCGCCCACCCCTTGACCACGGCCGGCGGGGCCGGCAGGCACTGGGAAACACAGGCCCCCAGCCCGAGGCGACCTGCCACTTGACCCGCGTGAGGCCCCACGGGCCCGCCCGCCCCTCTGTGATATCAGGACCAAAGAGGCGTGTTGGTCCCCCGACACAACTAGCACCGTGCGACGGGGGACCTCAGCTTCCAGGACTCCGTCAACCCCGGGGGGCGGGCCGAGGGGGCGCGGCCACCCCGATAAAACTGAGCTGGTGGGCAGGACCGGGGAAGTTGCCCTGCCTGCTCATAGTTGGGATAGGTAGTGTTACAGGGCCAAGTGAAGGACGTGGATGTTGGGATGAGATGGGCATTGGAATGGGAGCGTATGGATGGAAGGATGAGTGAGGCACTCTTGGTCTAACCCCTCGCCGGTATGATGGTCGCCGGGCCATTGGGGCACTCAATCCCCCCACCGCGTAAAGGCGGTGCATCATCGGAGGGGGGGTACATTTTTTTTTTGGGGGGGGGCCGAGATACGCTTGCAATGTCGCCCAGAATCAAAAGCATTCCAGCCTATCAGTTGATATTCTCTGGGACATCAAGGCACTTCTTTGTCTATATATTGTGATTATCAAAGTGCCCTAATCAGCGAGGACTGCCGTTCTCCACTCGCAGGACTGGACCCTACGGAACTGTAATATTAGGTCGGGTTGTATGGTACGTGCTACTACGCCTAGCAATCACCCCAGGCAGGTTGTCACAGTGCAAATTGACGCGACTTTGCCCTATTCAAAGAAAGGGCATGTAAACCCCGAGAAACTACGCACATTGGCATTATAAAAAATACATGAACGTCACGACTTCTAGCGGATTTACACAGACCGTTCGAAGTCCATTTCTGGTGTTGAATGTGCTTACATCAGCCGGCACGGTATTCGATCATTTTGCTTACCGAGACATACATCGATATTTGCTGCCGAATTGTTTGCCATACTGCAAGCCATCTTTTATAGCCGAAGATCGATCCACAAAGCACGTGATGTTTACAGACTCCCTGATCAGTCTCCTAGCAATGGAAGCCTTCAACCAAAACAGCAGACCTGTCTGCAGGATAATTAGAGTCGTTAAATCCCTACAAGATCTCGAAAGAAATACCGTATTCTGCTGGATTCCCAGCCATGTTGGACTCGATGAAAGTGAAGCTGCTGTCATAACTGCTAAACACGCTACCAAAACGTCAGGCTAAACGTCAGGCTCATTTACTGCTCCTCAAAGATACCTATATCCTACCATGTTGTGAAGTATATGGCCAGAATGGTAACGAGCCTGGAGCTCGAAGTATAGTAAGCTGGGGGTTTTAAAGCTGACACTAGGACAGTATCGATCCTCACACCGAACCTAACGATAGGAAAAGTAATGCTCTGTCGATTGAGGATAGGTCATACTTTCGTGACACATGACTACATACTAACTGGCGATGACCAACCTTTATGTCCAGATTGTTCTAGCCCGCTTACTTTATATCATGTTTGATAGGTTGCTTACGGCTGGCACCACTACGACGCCATATATTAGGACAGCTGAAAGCCGGCACTTCCTTAGGTACGCTAATATGGAACAACTCTGAGAACGTGGTGCTCGCCAGTGCTCACCAACAGGTGATATATCGCCATCAGTGAAAATTAATAACTGGCAGTTACAGTAGCATTGTATATCGTACATAATAATCATGGTCGCAAATAGCCCTAGTAATAGATGCGCCCCTAAACTCTAATTCATCATCATTACCGGATCGCATAGCATCTCCAAGTGACGTGACAACATCTCCGGAGACGCTTCTCCCCGTGAGGACGAACACTTCGCTTGGACCGAGCAATACTCACCAAATCATTCCTTATTTACTTAATCACTGAATAACGTAGCTGATATCGCACTGGACTAGCTTCGTCCAACCCCCAGCCAGATTATCAGGGGAAACAGCACGGTCACAACAATCTGATCTGATTTTCCCCTACACCGCGGCCCATCTAAGAGATGGGCGTACTGCGGCCGTTGTGACCCACCTGATCTCGGGAACACTGCCTGATCTCTCCAGTCGACGCGCGCCCTTCAGCCCGAACTACTAACCTGCGGGTTGACTGGAGCGGTGCGGCCGCGCAGTCGCACGCGCAGCCCCTCAAGCGCGTACAGCTTGACGTAGAAGAAGGGCTCCTCGACGCCGATCTGGAAGAGCAGGTAGCCGCCGCCGCCGAGGATGACCCGGTGCAGGTAGGCGACGACGGCCGGCTCGGCGGCGTCTGGCCGCCGGCCGCTCTGCAGGCCGCACTGCAGCGGCAGAAAGCCCATCGTCTGCAGGTACTGCAAGTACTCGCCCAGCAGCGAGGAGCACAGCGTCTCGTGCCAGCGCTCGTCTGCCGCCTGCCGGCGCAGACGCGGCGACGGCCGGCCACCGGAGCGGCACGACGTTTCCGACGGATGGCGCGGCCGCGAGCGACCGCGGCCCACGCGCGACGCGCCGGCAGCGGCCAGCTCGCGCGCCGACAGCAGCGCCTGGTCGCGCGTCACGGCCGTCTGCCACCGCCACGACGGCAGGAACAGCAGCGGGGTGAAGCAGAAGTGCAGCAAACGACCGGAGCCCTTCAGCAGGCGCACAAACGACTCCATGGTGGAGTCCTTGTCGAGCGACTCGGGGGTCTGACACTGGTGGTACAGCTTCTTCTGCTCGTCTACGCGCATGTGGACATCAGTTAGGATGCCGCCATATACATCAGGTCAAGTCAAAGACGGACATGTCACCGCACTTGCCACATTCCATCAGTCACGTACACATGGAAATCACTGCGAACTCATGATAATGATAATTATTCATCTGTCCCTGACCTGCTCCAAACTCCTTCGAACAACTTGGAGTATCAACTACATGCTCCCATGTGTTTGCGGAGCATATCGGAGGAGCCCCAATCTGCTGCAACTTACTCCGGCCGAGAGTAATTTGGAGTAACACAAATTTGGCGCAAATATAGTACAAATGTAAATATATTACCCTTGAGGATAAAAAGTTTCAGCGCACTAGCAGACACGGAGCAACTACTCTGCACTTGGCGGACAGGAGGGTCAGTAAAAAGGGATTTTTTTTGCGAGCAAATATGGAGCACAACTTGGGTTAACGGGCAGGATTAACAAGCATACGCAAAACATCCCAGCATCCATCGTGCAGAACTTTCGATTCGAAAAGTTGCCGTGAAAAACGGCAATCGCTGGCACCGAATGGACGCATCTTGCGAGCTATGCGTGCAACATCCGTCATGTGGGACGTTCGGTTCGAGCGGCGGCCGTGAACAAATGGTAATCGCTCGATTCGGAGGCACACATGGTAAGAACAGTGTGCGCAACAATCCTTGTGTTTCCCTCCTTGTTCAATGCACTCGGCTCTTGCACAAATGGAGAGAGAGTGGGGGAGAGAGAGAGAGAGAGAGAGAGAGAGAGAGAGAGAGAGAGAGAGAGAGAGAGAGAGAGAGAGAGAGAGAGAGAGAGAGAGAGAGAGAGAGAGAGAGAGAGAGAGAGAGAGAGAGAGAGAGAGAGAGAGAGAGAGAGAGAGAGAGAGAGAGAGAGAGAGAGAGAGAGAGAGAGAGAGAGAGAGAGAGAGAGAGAGAGAGAGAGAGAGAGAGAGAGAGAGAGAGAGAGAGAGAGAGAGAGAGAGAAGAGAGAGAGACAGAGACAGAGACAGAGACAGAGACAGAGACAGAGACAGAGACAGAGACAGAGACAGAGACAGAGACAGAGACAGAGACAGAGACAGAGAGAGAGACAGAGAGAGAGAGAGACAGAGAGAGAGACAGAGAGAGAGAGAGAGAGAGAGACAGAGACAGAGACAGAGACAGAGACAGAGACAGAGACAGAGACAGAGACAGAGACAGAGACAGAGACAGAGACAGAGACAGAGACAGAGACAGAGACAGAGACAGAGACAGAGACAGAGACAGAGACAGAGACAGAGACAGAGACAGAGACAGAGACAGAGACAGAGACAGAGACAGAGACAGAGACAGAGACAGAGACAGAGACAGAGACAGAGACAGAGACAGAGACAGAGACAGAGACAGAGACAGAGACAGAGACAGAGACAGAGACAGAGACAGAGACAGAGACAGAGACAGAGACAGAGACAGAGACAGAGACAGAGACAGAGAGAGAGAGAGAGAGAGAGAGAGAGAGAGAGAGAGAGAGAGAGAGAGAGAGAGAGAGAGAGAGAGAGAGAGAGAGAGAGAGAGAGAGAGAGAGAGAGAGAGAGAGAGAGAGAGAGAGAGAGAGAGAGAGAGAGAGAGAGAGAGAGAGAGAGAGAGAGAGAGAGAGAGAGAGAGAGAGAGAGAGAGAGAGAGCGATGAAATGAACACTTCGAAGGCACTAGCTCAAACCAAATGGTTCTTTGACCGCAAAATCCCGTTGGCCCCTGTGACACAGTGGCGGAGACGAGCTTAGAACCGCCACAAAAACCACAGCACTTCAACCCCTCCCCCCAAAAAAAAATATACCCCACACTAGTGTATATGGGGGGTTTCGCCCTACACCCCCAGTGCTGGGGTGGGTCTCGCCAAAGGCAGAGATACACTCCAGCACTAGTGCCAAACGTGGGGCGACACCCTACACCAACCAGCCACACACGACAGCAATCCACACCCCCAACCCGCCAAAGGCAGGGAGACCCACACCGACACTGGCGTCCAACGTGGGACTTTTCAAAATTAATAGCCACAACACCAACAGCCATAGTCACAGCTCCCCCATACACCACGACGGCATGTCATGTCGACGTGTCGATGTTCGTGTGTGTGGGAAGTTCGCACAGACCCCCTGCTCCTCTATCGCCTGACTGACCTTCCTTGCGATTTGCGCGGTACACGTCGATGAGCTGTTGGCCGTGGCGCAGCACGGCGTCGCCGACTGCACTGGCCGCCGCCAGCTGGCCGGGCTTGCAGTCTCGCAGCGTCTCGGTGAAGAGTCGCGTGCGGCCGGGCGCTGGCCGGTGCGGCCCGGAGCCCGGTGCCCGCTGACGGATCAGCTGTGTGATGTGCGACATCTGGTTCAGGTACACGTTGGCCGTCTGCAGCAGCACGCAAGTGACGTCAGTACTGATCCACAGATATGTCGGCAGGCTGCCCGAATACATCGCACCGCACAGCAGGGATTCATTGCTGGGAGAAAACGATACCGATTGCTTTCGCCCGGCGGTAATGTCAGACACATCGGGCGTCGCCATCAAGAGGACATACGCCGGATAGCAAAATCAATTTAGAATTTAATACATCACTTTGGTTGATTTCATTAACTCTTTACCGTAATCAAAACATGAACGACAATACATGACACGATCACGTGTCATGTGGTGAGTTATGACGGCCTCCCTTGTCTGATGACGGGGCATGCATCATGCGTGTATGTGCGTGTACATGTGCGCGATGACGTCATCGCTTAACTGAAAACTCATGGCATAGCAAGTGATGGCCGCTTACAGTGTCTGATGACTCATGGTGCAATGAGTGATGGCAGCCTACCTTGTCTGATTAAGGGCGCATCGACTGCGTCGGTGCCTACCTTGTCTGATGAATCACGGTTTAATGAGCGGCGACGGCATACCCTGCCTCATGATGGATGGTGTAGTGAGTGGTGACAACCTACCTTGTAGTAAATGATGGCAGCCTACCTTGTCTGATGACTGATCGTGCCTCCGCGTGAATGGCTGGTGGTGGAATAGGCCCATCTTCTGCACCACTATTGAATTCAGCAGAGAACAGCGCGCGTTCGTCCACTGACAGAGGTCGGAACACTTGAGGTGCAGGTGCTCCCATTTTTCCTTGGGCCAGTTGTACGTATACAGTTGTACCTGGGTTGCACAGCAATATGCGTCAGTGGGCCATAAGCGTTTGAGACGATGGAAAGACCAACATTGCCTGGCACAGACAATCAACCGAGCGTGCACTGGTGTGCTACATTGCATGGATTCATCTTTCAATAATCAATCCACACATGTCCTCGAAATCTAGTTGAACATAGCTAAATTCAGCTAAATTAGTCATTCAATCTAGCTTCATGTCATAAGCAAGCTTAAATGATCATTCCTCAGTGCTAGGACAATTTCACGAATACGATAACGAGAAGTGGGTATTTGGGGAGGTGCGGTTCGAGTTTGCGGGGCACGTTGTACTTAGCTGGAGCCCCAACGCGATCTTGGTGGTTCCTGTTGCAAATTGTCGGGCCTCGGAGCATGTTTTCTGGGGCCCGCTGTATTTAATAGGAGCTACTATACGCGAATAATGGTGGGCCAACGTGAATTCATGTGGCCCTTTCTCTTATCGATCTCTCTTATCTGATGACCTTTCTCTCCAAATTTAGGGGCCTCCTCGCTCGCCATGGTGCTTCGTTTCCAATCTTGTGGCGGCTTCTTCTGAATTTGGTGCCTCTCGCCACGTCTCGGGATCATCCTTTTCCATCTTAGTGGAACCTTACCTGTCTTGAGGATTTCGTATACGTCCCCGAAACCTGATATCATATCCATTGTATTTATCTTCCGTCTTTAGGCCTCCTCTCACCTTCTGGGGCCTCCCTGCCAGTATTGGAGCCTCCTTTGCAATCCTGGGGGCCTCCGTGCCAATTTTTGGCACTGAGGAACTCGCATTTGGAGCCTCCTAGTCCTCTGCTAGGAGACTTCTTTTTCAAATTACGAGCCTTTTCTCACGTCTTGGAGGCTTCCTCATCTGCGTCTGGCGCCTCACACCATTCTTAGCAGAGTGATGTTGCGCCCTAGTTCCAAATATTATCTCCTAGGGTCCTCCTCCTCCAAAATGCAGGCCTCATTTGGCTGGTCTCAGTGGTCTTCTCCTATTTCTACAAAGACTTTCTTACCCATATTGAGGCCTCCTCCTGCGTCCGGGGAAATATCTCCTATCATATGTCCTCCTTTTCCATTGCACGGGCTTCTTCTTCCATCTTGGGGGGCCTCATTTTCCAAATTAAGAATATCCTGTCACGCATCAAAAGCCTTGTTGTCTAACCTGGGTGTCTTCTTCCCCGTATCGGTGGCATCCTCTTCGTCCTGCGGGCTTCCTCCCATCTGTCTTACGTCTCTGATAGGGACCTGATCATATTTCCTGGGGTTCTCATTGCTAATCTTGGTGCCTCCTTGACAGCATGCCTGTCCCATCGCCCCCTTGCCAACTTTTTTCATGTATATTTTCGGGCAGGGCATCCTCAAATGTCAGGGGGTGGCGCACCAATCTCATGGCAGGGGAGTGGGGGTGGGGGGGGGGGGGGGGGCGACTTCCACAGCACCCCTCATACCCCCTCCCCTGGTGGCGACGACCCTGGTCTTTTGATGCCGAACTTGCCGCGAGATGGTGATCTACATCACCTCTCAAAGGGCTATTTCCAATCATGGAGACCATCAATGGCCTAAAACAAACAAAAAAACTTAAATCATAATTCGTTCTTGTTCGTTTTCCTTTCAGAAGTGAGAGTTACCTGTTTGTCGTGCAGACGCGCCCAGGCGAGCTTCTGCCGGATGGGTGGCAGGCTGGGAGAGGCGGCGTCGACGGGCGTTCGGAACGAGAGCGCCGAGTTTGGTCCGGGCGACTGCGGTACCGATGAGCATTGCGCCGGGTCGGTCGGAGTGCCCGGCTGCTGCGGCTGACCACTGAAGCTGAGGCGGTGCGGTGGTACCCGACCGTCTGTCGGACACCACACGGTCACGTCACCCACCAGTGTCAGGTCACCACACGGTCACGTCACCAGTGTCAGGCCACCGCACATGTGACCAGTGTCAGGTCACCACACAGGTGACCAGTGTCAGGTCACTACACAGGTGACCAGTGTCAGTTTTTTTCTTCACAATTGGGCTGACAATGCCAGTTCATTAGTCCACCCCGAAGTTGCCAAGTGAGGCCACAGTCGGGTCACCAGCGTCAAGTCATTCGTGCCATGTCACACAGCAGGTCATTACACTGCTCTTACCACCGAGTGGTGGCACCGCAGCGTGATACTACCCAGCTCAGCACCACGGGAGGGACGGAGCCGGCCGGCGGTACTCACAGTCGTTGCGATGTCCCCGTGCCACCAGCAGCAGGTTACGGTGCTGGCTGGCATCCACGTCAGCCACGTCACAGAGCTCGTAGCCGCCGGCGTCGACGGCTCGACAGACGTGGGTGACAGAGGCCAGTGACGGACACTCCTCCTGTATCAGCCGCATCAGGCCGGCCAGGAACGCGCCCACCATGTACCTGACGCAGCCGTGTCAGTCGTGTCAGGACACAGCGCCCAGCTCTGGCCAGTCAACAGCCGACCACAGAGTACAAGCCGGAGACGTGCCACCGTAGTCCTCTGTTGCACCAATGCAATCTCAACACCGGTTGCATATTGTGCTGTTCCAATGACCAGTGCCTCAGCTAGGTATGTACCTTTTCACTGACCTCCTTTGAGTAGGGTTCTGCAGTGTTTCGATGACATACACCGATGAATTGGATAGTATTCCGAACGCTATGAGTTGCTGAACTGGGTACTGTGCCTTTTCACTGACCTGTTGCTGAACTGGGTATTGTGCTGCTATACTGACCTGTTGCTAAGCTTGATGCTGTGCTGCTTCAGGTTAGGCACATTGAGTTCGCTGCCAAACTCGAGCCACTTCTGAAGGTCATCCCCGTAGACGGAGTGGAGCGGTGTACCCGGAGGCAGAGAGTCTGCCTTCGTCAACCGCGGAGTGGACTGGCCAGAACTGGGCGCCGTATCCTACGCGATAAACGTACCGACGATCAGTGACCGCCCTGAAAACTAGCGAACAGACTGGCCCGAGCTGCGGCAGGGGTTCGGCCTTGCACGATGCACATACCAGCAGTCAGTGATCTCTCCGTACAGCGCAGATTGAATTGGTCCGATATAGGGGCTGTGTATGGGCTGGCCCGAGCTGGAGCTGCGTCCTACGCGAGACACAAGCCAACAGCCAGTTGCTTACCCCTAAACCACGGTATGAGCTGGCCCGAGCTGGGAGTCGTCGTTATCAACAAGACATTTGTAAGACAATGGGTCTGTTTCGGCGACCTCATCCGGAACAGGTTGAGTTTCGGCCAGAAGAGCTCTTCCGGGTCGGGGGGCTGGAACGACCGGTAGAGTTTTGTCCTTTAATCAGCTGTTGGCGGTGATATGGTTGTAGTGTTATTTGGCGCATATGTGCAGATCGGTGGCATTCTCGGCCGCATGCTCCGATCTTGCACGAAGCGGTGTCGATGTTTTTATTGATTGATATACTTGCTTGCTGTTGCGAAAGCCCGATGAATCCCATTGCGCAGCAACTATTGGAGGATGAATAAAACACGCTGCAAGCTATGCTTTCTGATTCTGACCACGACCGGGAAGCTGACGCACAGTGGATGACGATGGTTTGTGCTGCTTCTGTAGCTCTAAAATCATTTATTTCAGGGGTGGAGATCCAGACATTTTCAAATCCTGGGTAGGTAGGTACTCGTCTGGAGGGGAGCCATTTCTTCAGAAGGGCGCTGTTGCAGTAATCCCTCGACGCTCTCGTTTAATGAAATATTCATTAAGCGAGGAAAGGGGACTGCATTGGAGCATACTGAGTGAGCGTCTTTTACTCTGAGGAGGGCACCTCGGGACAAAAGATCGTTTAGCGAGTGGCATTTCAGTAGTGCAGTGTACTTAACAAGTTTGAGCGGTACAGTGTATTTGACGGGTTACCGTGTTACTTTATACATTTTTTTTTGAGTGGGCAAGTGCCAATTAATGTTGGTTTTCCATCCCCAAATAATTTTAACTGCAGAGGCATTCCACAGTAACTCAACCGAACATTTTCCAATTTGCCGTCCGACCATTTTTGATTTTCTTGAAAAGTTGTGTACCGGGGGTTTCAAGGGCGAGGAATTCATTTATGGTGTATAAATAAATTCCCACAAAATATTTTCCAAGATACAGTCTGCAAATTTCCCAAGGTCAGTGAGGAGGCCTAACTTTGACGACCCATAACTCCAAGGCTGAGAGAGCTATTTCATTGAACTTCTTTTGTTGAATTGGAATGAATCAAGGAACAAGTTGGCTATCTCGGATCTTCGATTTTCAATTTATTAGGTCACGTGACTCCGTAACCTAGTTTTTGCGTCGTGACCTTTACCATTTGGATGCTGAAATTAAAACTTTCGTGTGATGAGCATTTGAGCCCCATTTGAGCCTTTTCATAGGTATCAATAAAAAACGTGGGGTTCGACCTGCAGAAAGCACTTTTAGGGCTCGCAATGTTCACACAGCACGCTGTTTTGAACCCCTGTCCGCCGATAACTTCGCATCTAGTTGGCGTACGGTGTCGAAATGGTCCAGAGTGGCCCCCTGATGACGAAACCTGTCAGTTGGTTTATGCTACACTGACATCAGGTCACAAGGTCACATGACATCGGGCGTTCAAGGTCATCTGAGGTCACGAACACGTTTATGGCTATAACTTTGTCCCTAATTGAGCAAAAGAGCTGAACTCAACACAATTGTGTTCATCACGTCGAGACGGTTACAGTGATACATGACATGACCTCGATAGGTCAAGTTGAGTCACGTGAAATGGCCAGGTTACCGATTTGATCTAACGGGACCAGGGCATACCTATGTTGTCATCTTTGTCCATGGCTTGCTCAAGATTCTGTTGTAGTATGCCAGTGTAATGAATCTTCCAATGAGATAAAGTTGCCGCTATTAATGGTGGTTACCTCTACGCCGCACAGGAACAAGAACAACTGAGTATTATTTCATGTTATGGGGCATGGCACGACGACTTGTACAGCGCGACGCGACGGTATTGAGGTCGAAGTCCAATGTCAATAACACTGCGAAGTGCGCCGTCGCGGAAGGGGAGCGCTCTGGTCTCTCCCCCTCCACAGGTCGGTGTCTACGTTCGACAAACATTGCGTCTGGCCAGTGACCAATAGCATGCGCTGGAGACGCTGGAGACGCGAACAACGGATTTTTGACAGGGGCATCGCACTGTAAGGAGACTTACATTTTTCGGCACCAAAATTTGTATACTTTCCTATCCGAACAGGCCGCCAGACATCCAGTCAGATCCTGGCCGTCTTACCCGTCCCTTACAAACACTTGCCCGGAAAACGCCCGAGTGTGGCGCCGGCGCCGACGGCAAAGCGGCCGTTCCGTCAACAAACGGCACATGCTAGTTGCGCCGGCGCCCAAGATCAAAGGGCGCCCGACAAACAACACAGCGAGCGCAAATAACGGCTCGGCACCTCCGCGAGGGTACCGGTGGTGCAAGCACCCCGGAAGAAGGGACATCGGCCTGTGAGGTCGGTGCCCTGACCTAGATCCGTCGCCATCCAAACCAGAAGAATACTCCACGAATCAGAAAGCGCGAACTTGCCCCGAAGCTCTGGGAGTGGTTACAGGAAAAAAAGAGGCGGAGCAAGAGCAAGTTCAAGAGAACAGAACAGAACAGGAGAGAGGAAGGAGAAAGGAAGGAGAGACGCAGAGAGAAGGGTCTGAGACACACGCGGCTGTGGACGCCGAACGGACGCCTGAGGGCCGTCCACCGGTGGCCAGATGGCTGAGTTTTCGGATGGAGGAGAAGAAGCACTCAGCCAAGGCCACTCGCCACTCACCATCGGAAATGTGAGTGCTAAACTTCTGGCGTGTCATCCTCTTTCCCACCGAACCAACCTAAACCCTCTTCCGCAGCTTCCGCCTTCTCACCAAATTCATTGCTGAGAGCGACCTGTCTCATGGGGGGGGGGGACCAAATAGGATAAGTTTAGGATGGGGAGGAGGTGGACGGATTATTATTATTATTAGGGTTTTAGGGTGCGTCAACCCCAATTGGGTTATTTTGCGAGGTGGACGGAGATGTCGGAGATGGCGGGATGTATATGAGCAGTGTGTGTGTAGTGAGATGCGATGCGGTGTATGTAAGGGCAAATATATCAGAGTAAGCACATACATTCTCTAGTGGCATCAACAAAGACCGGTGGTGGCATTTCGGCAGTGACGGACAGGAGGAGCGGTAGAGCAAGGCCGGATAAAATAAGACAATGTAGCAATGGATGACGTCAGAATTACGACCCTATGGTGCCCGCGTAGTAAATACCTTAGCGACCAGGCGCGAAGAGGGGAGGATATTTACGTCCAGAATTGAAATGGCGGCCGTGCCGCGGGTGATGAGGGGTGCGCGCGCTCTGACCGGGTCAACAGCCGACTCGTAGACGGAGTTCGTACCATGAGCACTTCTTGACAAGGTGGAATGATTTACACAACTATGCTTGGATATGTGCATGATATCAATTTGTACTATAAAGTAAATTTATAAGCGAGGCAGCCGACCTGCCAGCCGTCCTCCTATGGACTGAACGTTTTCCGAGCGAAGGTGGTGAGTGTTGAAGCCAGTTGAATTGCCTAGAACGTTATTGCTGTAATATATATGACGCGCGTTTGGTTAAGGCCTGATTGCCAGAGGGTGCGATGAACGGACACTTCGGGGGTATTAGTTCACCTGCTCTGGATCTTTGACCGCAAAATCACGCTGGCCTCTGCGATCCAGAGGTGCAGGTGAGGTGGCGAACATGGTATGCATGTGGGAGGGGCTGGTAAAGGGGCCACCACAGTGCGTTCGCCGGAAGTCTGGCGCCGGACTATAGGGTATATGCAAAACACTGCCCGGTGGTTTGTCCACCCCCGAACCCTGCACGTGGGCACGGTTGGTGCAGACAGTTCGAGGGGCATGATGGACGGGTTTGGCATGCCGTAAGACCCCAAGGCCAAAACTCATAGGGTCGGCTAGGATATAAAGACGACCGGGTACGTGACCAACCTGGTAGGCATCCGTGCCCGCTCGTTGGTTACGTCAGACCTGGTCGCAAGTGTACGACGAATAAGGCCCGGCGCGGCATCGATCGAACTTAAGGTTAGGTGTGTCGGTCAAAGACATCAGGGCACTTGTATCAGCCCTCGGAGTCAGTACGATGAGCCCCCTCGTTGCAGTTAAGACTTTGTCCAGGCGAGAAACGCTGCTAATAATGGCTAGGCCAGCCATGATTGGCAGTGAAAGGTTTACTTGTTCGGGCCGGTAATACCATCAAAATTAGAGCATTGGTCTGTCGATCTATGTGTTTGTGTACCGCTGAAGGGGGGGGGGGGTCGGGAGCTAAATTTGGGGACCAAGCAATTAAGTAATTGATAAGGAGAGCATGAATGGGGCGAGCGAATGCGAAGTGAATGAAGGGAATGAACGTGAGTAGGTAGATCTAAGGATCGGCGGAAGCCGCTTGGGGCACAACACAGGCACCTATTTCGTGCGGAACATTGCACAAAATTATACTAATACTAGCGTCCAAAAAGTCCCAACACGGGACATGTCAGTTAAACCAATGGTGAATGTCATTATCATCAATTCTCTAATGCAACGTATTAATTATAATCTGGCTAAAGACTCTCACTTACCTATATGGTGTTCCCAAAACTTTGACCTCGCACATATATAAATTCGTGTTAGGGACGGCAACTCAAACCAACATCACGACGGTTGGGGTTTGGGGATGTGTGGTGGAATTGGCGGTGAAATACAACATAATACACCACTGGCATAGGCACAACGAACAAAGGAGTGAGTTAGGTCAAGCCCCCAAAAAGTCAGTTCAAGTAGTTCAATCAGTTCCAGTTCCATTCGAGTTTAGGCTGTATCGAAAATACATTTTAACATTCCACACATCCACACACCTATACACCCATACACCCCCCACCCCACTCACCACACCCACACCCCACACACCCCACCGACGGCAGAGCCGCCACCCCTACAGCACCACCAACAGCCACTTGTCATTGGGAGAGCAGTGACGCGGTGTAAGGATTAGTCAGCTGACTTGTCGACAGTGTCAATAGACGTCCTTGGTTTCGAAGACGGGAACGATGCCTGCTCCTTTCTGCTGTGACCCATATAAGCGGCATAAGAAGAAAGTGTATAAAGGTGTTAGATTGGCACCCAAAAATCTGGTCCAGATAGTCGATGATCCCAGGCTACGTGTTGACAGTTATCTGTGTGATACTTGCCGAAAGCGCCTAACGAAGGATCCAGGCAGCCTACCAGAAGAGGAAAACAGTCCCAGCTCAAGTGGCGATTGCTCCGCCGCTGGAGATGGTGGCTCGTCGGCCAGTTCTTCCCAAATGCCAGTGTAATCCCTATCAGATGCAGAGATCAGCCGCCAGGAGGCGAACGAAGTGCTGCCTCTCGTCGGAGTTTCACTTGTAGTCGGCACAGGTAAGTGCAATTCTAACATATTTTGTTTTAGTTATATCTTCCGTTGAATGAAGATATATTTATTTTGAAATCAAATGCAAGTGTGGCAAACCTGCGATGTTTCTAAGTAACTATTACACGGATAATTTTATTTTCGCTTACTGTTCCTGCACAATCCAGACCTTTTGCTTTACTCTGCATTTTTCGTACTTTTTCTGTTCATTGGGCTACTGTGCCGCCAATTCGTCATTTGACTTAGCGTAGAAACTTTTATAATGAAGCATGGAAATCGACAGGGAGATTGAAACTCCGTGAGAGACGGTCCGTCGGCACTGACAAGCTTCCGAGGGCGGTGTTTGCAGTGAAGAGAAAGCTCGAGGAGACCATGGAAGTCGAACTTCCAACACCCGGAAGCAAACCGAAAAAAAAAGCTCACGGACAGCCAACCAGCGACATCGAAAGGTATGTATACTAAAGCGACATCGAGGGGCTTGCTTCGTGATTTTGAGCTCTCAAGTATCCATCGTATATTAGGATGATTTCACTATAATCGACTGGATCTTTCTGTCACGGTGGTGCAATGTACAATCAGGTCAATGAATGATTGCTCGATTAACCTGACGGAAACCGTCATTGCGATAGGCTGTTATTATTAATTAAATACACCAGTTTTTATCCAATCCAGTAATAAATACAACGCAATAATCGAATAAATCAATGAAAACATACCTAAATAATCACGAGCTTCCCCTTTGCTGCAGGTACGGGAGGCTCATGGCCGAGCTAAAAGAGGACTTTGACAGCACTACGGACTACAAGATACGGTGTGCCATCCTAACGCTCTCACCGTTCACCCGAGAGAGGACCGTCGAGTTTTTCGGAACCACATTTCACATGGTGAAGAAGAGCCGAGAGTTGAAGGAGAAGTACGGAATCTTTCCGGACGTGTCGACAATGAATCGTGGGACTCTCAGACGAGGTAAAGAGCACGGTGCAGTCGTTCTACAAGAGCGATGAGGTAAGCCGGATGTGTCCCGGGAAGGAAGACTGCATCACGACTCGGGATTCGAATGGTGGAAAGATGAAGGTTCAGAAGTGGCTCATCCTTGGAAACCTCCGGGAAATCCATCACCTGTACCGATCCGACGAGAAAAACCCTGACATCGGGGTTCCGTCCTTCGCTGCACTCCGTCCAAAACACTATGCTGGCGGGCGCGAGTGGTATGCACAGTATGTGTGTGTACGTACCATCAAAACTCTGCATTTCTCCTGGGTGCTATGAACATATCTGGTGTCTCCTTCGATGACCCTATCGACACTTCTGTGTGTGATTCAGAAAATCGTGACTTCATGATGGGTGCGTGTGATGAATGTCCAGGCGAGGAAGGTGTGATGAACATGTTGAACATACTAGTCGAAGAGCGAGACAATGACGACGTTGACAGTGAGGAGGGGGGTCCACTACAAGCGGTGGGACAGCACTGACCGCTGCACGCTCCAAGAAATCGTCGCAAGCCAGGGCGAGTGCATCGAGAGTCTGAGCTCCGCCATAGTGAAGCTGACAAGTCACCACTTCGAGGCGAAGGCTGAGTCAACGCAGTTCAAGCATCTGAAGGAGACCGTTACAGATGGCGAAGTTATTGTCCAAGGAGACTTTGCCGAGAACTTCTCTTTCGTGGTGCAGGATGCCGCCCAATGTTTTCACTGGGACACAGCGCAGAGCACCGTGCACCCGTTTGTGGTGTACTGACGCAAAGACGAAGAGCAGCGACACCAGAACTTCTGCGTGATATCTGACGCCACAAAGCATACAACTAGCACTGTGCACGCCTTCCTGCGCCAACTGGTACCAGCAACAAAGGAAGAGGTTCCCGGGTTCATGAAAATGCATTACTTCACGGTCGGATGCGCTTCGCAATGCAAAAACAGGTACAGCTTCGCGAATGTGTGCTATCATGACATCGACTTCCCCGGTGTGACATGCGAGTGGTACTTTTTCGTCACGTCCCACGGGAAGGGAGCGTGAGATGGTATAGGCGGCACCGTGAAACGCGCCACGTATCTCGAGAGCCTGCGGCGCCCGGTAAAAAATCAAATCCTCCCACCAGAGGACATGTACCGATTTCTCGCCGGGGAGCTGGTGACAAAGATCAAGTTTTTCTATGTCACAAAAGAGGAAGTGCAGAAGGCTGAGCAGGAGCTGGATGGCCGCTTCACCAAAGCCGTGACGATCAAGAGAACAAGAAAGCACCACAGGTTCTGCCCTGTGAGTGAGAAAATAATGCGGATCCACGTCCTCTCAGAAGACAAGACTGGCAAGCATGTCAAGGTGTAGGCACCTGTAATTGCATCGGTGACCTGACCTCAGGTTACGTGACCTAACTTGACCCATCGGGGTCATCCCACGTATCACTGTAACCGTCTCGATGTGACGAACACAATATCATGGATTTCAGCTGTTTAACTCATGTAGAGATACAGTTTTAGCCAGAAATAAATTCGTGACCGCAGATCCAATGACCTTGAACACCTAATGTCAATGTCACCTTATGACCTGATGGCAGTATAACAGGCACCAACCGACAGGTTTCGTCGTCGTAAGCCACTCTGGACCATTTCGAAACAGTATGCCAAAAAGATGCGAAGTTATCGACGAACAGGGGGCCCAACCAGCGTGTTGTGTCAGCAATTCGATTCCCAAAAGCACTTTTTACAGGTAGAACCCTCGGTTTTTTATTTATTTATTTGAAGTGACCTGAATGGGACTAAAATCGTCATCAGACGAAAGTTACAAGTTCAGCAGCCAAAAGGTGAAGGTCACGCCGCAAAAGATAGGTCACGAGGTCACATAACCTAATAAATTGAAAATCGAAAATCCGAGATAGCCAACGTCTTCCTTGATTCATCCCAATTAAACCCCAAAATAGTTCAATGAAATAGCTCTCTTATCCTCTGAGTTATGGATCGTCAAAGTTAGGCCTCCTCACTCACCTTGGGAAATTTGCCAAGACTGTATCTTGTGAATTTTTTTTTTGTGTAATTTTGTTTATCATAAATGAATTGTGCGTCCTTGAAAGTCCGGGTACACAACTTTTCAAGAAAATACAAAATGGTAGAACGGCACCCACCGGTTGAGTTACCACGGAATGCCTCTGCAAGCATTGAGCCCTATGGAGCGTGTCATCCAGTCTATTTTTACTTGGCCATTGCCTTCACATGCCCCTCCAAATAATTTTCATAAATATTCAAAGCCCGTGTGTCAGAGAGAAACCACCTTTCCACATGGAGGGCACGGAGCTTCACCATCAGCCATTGATACATACATACAAAGAAAAAACATGGATGCATACCAGTAAGCATGCCCACTCAAAGGCATGCAAATTGGCATGTATGTCTGAACCTACAATTTACCTATCAAATTTAAAACGCCCAGCTCCAATTTCAATTTGGACATTTGATGCTCCCGAAGTGCACTGAGGACAAAGTTGTGTTGTTGGTGACATAAAACATGGGTGACCGCTCATATCCTTCACATATCGCATATCTCCTGGGTTTCTTCCCAAAAATAGTTATCAAATAAAGAAAGTGCGCCTTATACAACCTAATGTCTATGCTCATGTCCTAAGTCAAGTTAAAAACTAGTTCATCATGAACGCCACTGTTGCGGCACGTTTGTCGTATTCCGAGCTTGCGCTTCCTCAACCGCCGACCGGCCAGATTAGATTTTCCTCACCCGGCTGAGGTTGGATGAGGGCAAACCTATTCCGGATGAGGCGCCGGAACGGCCGGTAAAGGAAATGGAACCTCAACCTATTCCGGATGAGGTCGCCAGAACAGACCCAATGGTTCGTCCAAGAACGGTGCAATCTTACTTTGCAGGAGTACGCAAGACCAAGAGTCCAAAGGAACAAATTCACAAGCGATATAAGTTCGCATCGCAGGAGCTGTCTGTCAAGAGCTTGTACAGGATAAAAGCTTCCATGGTACAACATTAATCAAGGCAAAAGCACGTGAGGGCAAAAGCTCGTAATTTTTTCTTCTTCTGGAACTAAAGTTTGCGTACTCAAACTTCATATGCATCTCCATCATGTCACCATTCGCTCACGCCATGGCTCTACTCATCCTGCCCATAACGACTCTGTGCATAAACAACTTTGTTAAAGATCGAAATTATTTTATGTAAACCAATGTTGAAGTGAACAAAACTAGTCTCATGTAGGTCACGCATCCGTGGGTCAGGGCGGGTATTAGGTTGCAGTGGAAAAAACCAATTTTAGAATACAAAGATGCTCTACCCATACTTTAATGTTCCATTGAATTCTGATGAAGGCCCACTTTTTTATTATTTCGAATTCTTCCTGGTCAACACTTTTATTTTCGTGTTTTGGACCCTTTTTTGCTTATAGATATAGGCCGATATGTACGGCGGAGTGTAACAGGCAAAATATTTTTTTCCTCAACAAATTGTGTGCTAAATCCGAGTTGTAATCATTTTTGAAGCTGCATAAAACTTTTTGGGTGAAAATTTTAACTAAACGCTTGAACATTATTCCGTATTACGCGAAGTTTGGGTCGAAACTCAATAAAACGCTGTGCGGAAAATTGTATTATTTGGAATGAAAAGCTCGGTTTTTGGAATGAAAAGCTCGGTTGTTACACCCTCCCCCACGGATAGAAGAAACGAGTGAGTGTCTCCCCCTCTCAACTTTCCAAATGTCCCAACACTCTGGATACTCCCTGTGACCTTGACATTTTAAACTACTGGAAACATGACTTATTTGATTTTACCACTCATCTCACATATCCTAATATATTGTTCTTTTCCTAGATTTCCGTGCACTTCTGAGCATGGCAACTCGACAGAGTAGCCAAACTCAAATGGAAGAGTATCTGCGAAAGGCAGGAGAGTTCATTTCCAATGAGCTGCCAACACTGAGATCAGTTCTGAGGTACGGATTCAACTTGCAGAAGAGGCGTCTTATTGCAAGCGAGCAGAACCGCAGAAATTACCCAGTAAAGGAGATCGCACGTGAGACCATTGACCCCTTGCTGGCTCAGTGGCAGAAGGCGAACATTCTGTTCGCGCCACCTGTCACCCTGCAGAGGCATACACTACAGAAGAAGATCGTGTCGGCCTAGTCCATGGTCTCTGACGTAGTACACTTGCGAGCGTCGGAAAAGGCCACGACAGAAATGTTGGAGATGTGTCGATTTATGTGTCAAGTGCACGATAAAGCGATGTGTCGATGTGGAAGACTGCTCTAGCTGCAACATGAGGGTTCATGTGGCATGCAGCTGCCCAAGAGAGATGAAAATACCGAACGTCGACCTAATGTTCATGCTGTCTCAGAAGAAGAAGTTGGACGACAAATCTAGTATGTGTATGGGGGAAAAAGATGTGAAAGCGACCAGACACCACATGAAGTCGGCCGCCAGGACAGAGAAGTTCCGTCAATTCCTGCTGCAGAATGTGACAACAGCTGCATCGACATCACTGACAGCATCAACATCCGAGTCAACTTTCAGGGATTACTTCAGAATCTGAAGAAAAACCGGCCAATTCTGAGCTTGAGTACGACGATAGCAGCAATACAAAGACACGGAGGGAGCCAATCAACTCACTGAAGCTAGACCAGACTGCCTTGGCTTCACTCAGGTATGGCATCAGCAACAGAGCAACGGCAGCTGTAGCTACAGCAGTGCTTATTGATGCGAAAGTCATCAGCAAGGACCACAACACTGAACTCGTGGTGGACAAGAGCAAAATAGAACGGGCCAAGAACAGGGTGATGAAGCAACTGCAAGTGGAAGCTAATCAAATATACTGTGAAGATCGAATCGAGTGTATTTCGTGCGACGGCCGTAAGGACTCGACCAAGACTGTTCTCCCAGTAGAAGGGTCAGCCAAGTTGCTTCCGAACGAGATCAGGGAGGAGCACATTTCTGTGTGCAGCGAGCCTGGCTCAGAATACTTGTTTCATTTCATGCCAGAACCAGCTGACGCATCTACCTCTGCAGCAATGCAAGTTGTTGTCGGTCTGGTTGAGTGGATGAAACAGTACGACATCGACACGACGATCTGCGCCATCGGTGGAGACAGCACCAACCTCAACACCGGATGGAAGGGCGGCACCATCACGCTGGTGGAGAGTCTTCTGGGTCGCAAGCTAACCTGGCTCATCTGTTCGCTGCACACCGGGGAGCTGCCCCTGCGGCACCTGATCGCACAGCTCGACGGTCCCACAAGCTCAGATCACACGTTCAGCGGCCCGATCGGCAAAGCTCTGAATGGTGTGACTGAGGTTCCCGAGACAACGTTCGCCCCAATCGCCCTCGGCGAGAAGCTGATAGACCTGAGCCCTGAAGCCGTGAAGGACTTGAGAAGCGACCAGCGGTACGCCTACTCAATCACCAAGGCTATCAAGAACGGACAGCTGCCACAGGACCTGGAGTACAAGGTGATCGGAGTGATAAGCCACAGCCATTGGCTGACCACTGCAAACCCGCTAATGCGCCTGTACGTGAGTCAGCATGGGTTGACAGGAAAGAGCAAGAATAACTTCAACCTCATCGTAGGCTACATAGTCGGCGTGTACGTTCCGTGCTGGTTCCGCAACAAGGTGCAGTGGGTCTGGACCAACGGTCCGCGAAACCTGCTCGCCCAGCTCCAGCTGCTGAAGCAACAGCCGAAGGTAGTGCGGGACATCACGGTGCCGTACATCCAGAGCTCGGGCTGGCACGGCCACAGCGAGAACCGGCTGCAAACCCTGCTGTGCAACGCTGACAGCGACGAGCGGGTCTTCGGTGTCCAGCAAGTGCTGAAACTGAGGAAGGGCAGCGATCAGGGCGACACAGGCGTCAGACCGTGGAAAACGCCCACGCTGAACTCGGCTGCCACATCCCTGGTGGGCCTGATCAGCTGGGAGGAGGACGTTCATGAGCCGGTGCTGACCTGCAGCTTCACCACACAGGCACTGAAGGCTCTCATCGAAGAGCTGATGAAGGTGCCTCAGTGGCCTGTCCACACTCAGTCCATCGAGCGGATCGTGAAGGAGGTGACCAGGGCCTCGTCCAAGGTGTTCCGTGCCGAGCGCAGGGACGGGTTTATTCGGGCTAGTGTAAAACAACGCGAGATGCTCCCGATCATGAACACTAAGGACACTATGGTGAAAGCACTGCAGAGCAGTCGGTGAAGGATAGGACCAAACGTAGGCTACCAGTGGCCTTTGACAAACTGCCAATGCACAGAGACTGGTCAGAGCAAGGCTCAAACTCCTGCTTACTTGGAGTTATCATTCAGGTGTCATTCGTCTTCATTGACTGGTCGTTATTATCGTGGCACTGATTGTTTAAAGAAGTCATTGAAATGTTGATGGAATCAAGTACACGTAGATATTTCAGCTAATGTTGCATTGTAACAACATATCGTCTTCTAGTTCAGTTGAATGGAACATTCAGGGAAGTGCGTCAGATAAAGTTGTAATTAATGAATACAAAATACAGGAGTTAAACATTGCGTAACGTTCCTTCCGTCCGTCGTCGACTGTGTGTGATGCGGAGCTATGCTACCATTCTACGCAACATCACACAAGTAAATGTACAATTATCCCGATCAGATATTTAAACGCGTTTTCTCAGTTAAATACTTTGCCATTTTTATGACCCTTTTGTTAATCAAACTTATTGCAAGTAATAAAATTCCTACCTCTCCCGCCAAGTCACCTATCATGAATTGCGCCCTTTGTCGAATTTCCGCTACATTTTCCCATCATAACGCATTAATTTGAAGCGCCTCATTTTCAAATTTCAAAAAAAAAAATTTGAAGACATATTGCTTATGCAACATCTATAACGAATATAACTACAATTTAACACGCTGTTTATCCAATAAAAAATCACTGCTACGGCCCACGGTGCATAGGTGTAAAACCATATACCAGGCAAAATGCCAAAAAAAAAACGGAAAAAATGGCTGTCTGACCGGCAAACATTCGAAATTCTTTAAAATAAAAACTGGGTCTTCATCAGAATTAAATGGAACATCAAAATATGGGTAGAGCATTTTTAGATTATAAAATTCGTGTTTACCTCTCCAACCTAGCGTGTATTCTGTAGGATGTAGGATGGTCGGTATCAATCTAACCATAAAAGGTTCACACACAAAAACGTCAGCGGGGAATGGGATCAGACACTGTTGACAAAGGACGAATTCGTGAAGTGAACGTTAAGGCAACATTACATGAGGTGAGGCAACATAGCTGTCATACCCTACAAAACATATTTTACTCCAACAATCATAGTACCAGTTAGTTATGAACATCTGATAACCTGTGTACATGTACCAGAAACTTTACAGCCAATTGTTGAGTTATAAATTGATGCCATTATTGAGATACCATGATTCGACACAAAGTCCATCCTTATGATAAATTGGTCTCACGTGATCCGGTTACGAACGATCGGCTGGACATGATAAACCTGATGACACCTCAGATTACTGAAGTTGGTAAAGAAAAACTAGCCGAAGGTCTAACATAGAACAGTATTTTTTCTGCCATCACATATGATACGTAAAACTTTTTTTTCGTGAGCGCAAGGGAGAACTAGGCCAAATTTTATCACCGGTAAATCAGGAAAAGACAGGATACGACATTTGCATGATGAAAACCAGAAGAAATCTGTTTCGAGGGCCCTTCGCAGGACTATTCCTATATCACCAAAAAAGGTGGCATACAATCTAACGAACCAACGTAACTGTCTATGCATGGCTTCGTTTACCTGGACCACTAGATCTTGAAATAAACGCGGAGCAGATTCCTGCTTCCGCTCTTATCGGAGCTTAGTCCTCAGACCCGCCAGAACGAATTGTATCTATTATGCTCCTTTATCAAAAGTGGTACATGGACAAGCCGCGTGATGACTAAAACACTGTCATACCCAAGCATGCATACCCACCTCTAATTTAGCATGTGTCAAATGTGTCCGTTTCTCCACAAATAAGCAACCTTTCACACACGTATGCCCATTTTATCCGTGCATAACCTCGTAGTTCCATGCGAACATTAGCCACGGGCAAACTTGAGCTATGAACGAGCAGTTGTCCAATATGAACTCCTGCATGCCCTGCATGAATTTAACATGACGTCCCAAACGAATTACCGGGGTGATCATTGGTTTTGAATAACTCAATAACTCTGTAATTACTCCAGCAAGCAGCGACTTTTACCCATCATAGGCAAATCAAGAAACGAGGAAAAGCAAGAATATTTAGCCATTCTCCTGACGTGTACCTGAAAGTCGTCATTTATCTTGTTTGGCACACCAGTGTTTCGAGCGTCCCACGATGGCTCAGCCTGTCTCACCACGGACATCTCGATCCGACAGTGACTGCATCAGCTGTACATGCACAGCAATACCTCTCCCCTTCCACCTCACCGATGCAGAATAGACTGAGCAGAGCCCCCAAATGTGTTCGGCATAACGCGCGGGGCATGACATAACAATATGGCATGGGCGGACCGTTCCCACCACAGCTACGAGCGTACTGTTCCAAGCCACCAGTGGCACACACAGCATAACAAAATGCACACAGGGGGGAGGGGGAGTGGTTAAGGTGTTGAGCTCTGGGTACCGAAGGTCCCGTGGTTAGCACTCACACCACTCGGGACATTTCACAATCCCGCGGCCCACTGGCGAAACAGTGTGGGCGGCACCACTAGCCGTGAATGTGCATAAAGTGCGTCGTGAACCACTTAACGGGCAAACAAACAATGCACACCAGGGTACTACTCAGATGAACACTATGCTACAGTTACTGAATACTGGGCTTTGCATCGATCCCGCTGGATGGTGGGGTTTATACGCAGTTGGCCAGTTAATAAGCATTAACCAAGCATTAAATGTGGAGGTGCGCGCACACACACGCAACGACAGTTTGTTACAATGAAGGAGGCGACGCGCAGGCTAGCTCTCTCGTGATAAAGGGTGACTCGCCCACCAGTGCCAGCCAGTAGCCTGCAACCCACACCACCTCTGGCAGTCTCTCCAAACCCACAACTCCAAACTGCCAGCCCAGCAGCCAAACTTTTATGCGCATGCTGCATCACTCTGCGTTTCCCACCATGTGAAACCGAAAGACTCCACTCTCAGAGAACTCACAAAACAGCAGAAGGACAATCGCGCACAATCAGCAGCGGACCTGATTGCCGACCAGGCTGCATGTTAGCCCCGGGTGCGGCTCCGAAGGATGGAGATGGATATGTGCAGGCAGCCAGAGGTGCGACACCGAGGGCGATAGAGGGGTGCATGCAAGCAGCGGTGGGCACCACTGTGCGTCGCACACCGGGAGCCGAGGATGTAGTATAGTTACCGGATACGCAGGCGGCGAACAGTCGTGCTGGGCGGCGCTGGCTAAGTTCCGGAGTCGTTCCTGTTACGCACAGACAACACCCACTCCAGACGACCCCCAATCAAACTGGACAACATAGCAACGCAAACATAGGCGTACACGCACGCTCGTACACACACGCACTCATACACTGCCATACAGCACGTACAGAGGGGGCGGTTAGTCAACATGCACAGGCACGCAACTAACGCAGATACACGGGCAAGCAGCCGGCACACACGAACGTACCGGACACCAGGTCACCACACGCGGCGCTGCCGTCGCTACCGACAGCAGCCGACGTCGCCAGACAACATACCATGCACGTGCGAGCAGTGAGAAGTCGAAACATACACCAGTATAGCGACACCAGGAGCTGAGACAGACCAGTTCACACAGCTGCCACGCCATTCAGAGCGAGTTCAAGAAGAGTGTAGGTGACAGGCGAGTAGCCTGCCACAGTATGCAGATATATCATCTACAGCTTACGTGCCGACTCGCTGGTACCGCGCCCACACTCGTCAGTTATATATGCACATGGGAGGAAGGTGTGCGGCAGTATATAAAGAGGACGCGCTGGTACGACACCCACGCTCGCCACCCCTCTATGCACATGGGAGGAAGGTGTGCGGCAGTATATAAAGAGGACGCGCTGGTACGACACCCACGCTCGCCACCCCTCTATGCACATGGGAGGAAGGTGTGCGGCAGTATATAAAGAGGACGCGCTGGTACGACACCCACGCTCGCCACCCCTCTATGCACATGGGAGGAAGGTGTGCGGCAGTATATAAAGAGGACGCGCTGGTACGACACCCACGCTCGCCACCCCTCTATGCACATGGGAGGAAGGTGTGCAACAGTGTCTACACAGCGGTGGATTGCGAAAACAGGTCTCCGGAATATTCCAGACACCTGTATACTGAATCACATGTTGGCTAACTACAGACTCAACAAGTCGCATTACTATATCGATCTCCTGTGTGCAGGGTCCCGCAAGGAATAACAAGAGCCCAACAATTAATACAACTTCCAAAGCATGCCGTGAGATGGCCAAAATATTACTTGAACACCTGATACACTTAAATAAAAGGATGTTGATTTTCATTTCATGTCTTTTTCGTGTCAGGTGATCTATTCATCCTCGGGCTTTTTAGGTATACCGTTTCGCACAGTACAGGTGGCATGTCATGAGGAGAGCTATCGTTTATGAGAAGCATTGAACAACCTCAACGGAGTGACACCGCGAGAGAACACAAGAGAGAACAGTTTCTCTCTTCTCTGGAAGAGAGAAAATGTGAACACAATCTTAGAAAAGTCAAGCGAGAAACAACCATTATAAAAAAGCTATCACAATTTCCAAGGGACGCCACCAACCGCGTTAAAAATGGCATCACTTGGGCCGCGGAGCGACTGTCTCCATTCCATCACTTATGAATTCGTATCTTGCTAACACCAAACACAACAAGAGCTATATCTAAACCAAGCGGTTTCCTATCCACGAGTCAGTGAGCAAATACCACAATCCTCTGAAATACTCACATAGAGCCCGAATTCAGCGGCCAAGTCGAGTACACTGTTCAGTGACACCATGAGACACCATTTTGTAGCGCAATAACACAATGTTCGACAGCTATCATGTCGCATCGGAATGGCTGAGTCTACCCGAGGTCAGCATTGGCCGTACTACAATAGCCTGCGAGCTGGGCTGGCTGCGTGACCGTCGCCGGCCTCCCGACCCACCCAAACACCTCTGGATATGCGTCAATGCCAGCCGCCGGCCTCCCACCACCGCCCACCTGGATGTGCGTCAGCGGTGACGAAATGCGACGGTCCAGGAATCTGGCCATCGTCGAGTTGGTGCCCTCGTCCAGCAGACGACCAGCTGCAACGGACCACGCCGGTAGGGTCAGGACCGCATCACGGGCTGACCTCAGCATCAGAAGCCGGCCATCTAGCGCCGCCACGAGACTATTCCAACACACGGAAACGCCAATGTTCAGCACCAGTAGAGCAAATGCGATATCTTAAAGTTTACGAGAAAAAATATCGTGGGATCCGGCAGTATAAGCAACAACATCCAAAATTTCGCTGACATGGCTGACGATAGCACTTGCTCCGCTTGGATCTAGCTGGATTACTGATACCCTGAACACATGCACGCACGCACACGCACACGCACGCGCACGCGCGCACACGCACACACACACACACACACACACACACATATATATATATATATATATAAATTATACTGGACAAAGGCTATGTTACAATTCGGTCATAAATCATCAGCCTGTATGGCATACAGCCAGCGATTCTGACTGCGTCCCCACGATTGTGCCATGGGGCCGATCCGAAAGGTGATGCCCTTCACATTTGGAGCATTTCTATCAGACCAGCGATACTTGACAATGCAGGGTGATGAGTGTTAGTCACGAGCGCATGTCAGCTTACACTGAATTTCCCCCAACAAGACGGGCAGAGGGTCCTACAGGTCGGTCCGGCCTGGTACCATTAGTCGTGCTTCGACTCCAAACACAAAGTTGCACAACCCGGAAGCCGAAGTGCACACTCCTGGGGCTGGATTACACAGTTCGGCAGCCAGTGTCAGTCCGGCCGATTAGGGGGAGGGGAGACGTAGCGGCAGTTAGTGGGCCGCCGGCACGATCAGCCATCCACCTGTTGCTGACAGAGTGCCACCACGGCAGCCGAGCCGCCGTGCAGAGGCCGCCCGCAAGGCACCGCCCGTCCAAACTTGGAGCGTCGTCAGACGGCTGATCGACCGCTGCACAGTAGCCCTCCTGGTGACGTCATCACCACACCACACCAAACCACACGATCCAAACGCTACTGTAGCTACCGTATACGTGCACCCTTGTGCTAGAACATACAAAACGCAAACACACACACACACACACACACACACACACACACACACAATTAACAATTAATAGCAACAGTTAACATTAAACAGCTATGCCCGAGCGGAAATGTGCACCATCATTCATATCCAGCAATTCACTCAGATTTTTCAGTGCCGGTAAGTTTTCAATACATGCCTCGATACACAATCAATGACAACATACGTGCGCTCTTTGTAGCACCTACAATCAATCACGTCGAACTCAAAGAAATGTTACGACTGGCCAGAGGGCCGGAGTTAATTTCATACTAACAGCACGGGAACCGATTGGACACGGAATGCATAATAGCAGACGGCTCAGCCACATAAAAACGACACCTTGTTGTACAGTCCGCAGAAGTTGGCTGAGACTAGTTTTTGCCGTACCAGTTCCTAAGCAGACTGTGACATGGCAAGACACTGCGCTAGTCGGAGACGTTAAAGTGGTACGAGATGAAGGTATTAACATCCTAAAATATTATTTACAACATAAAAATAATCAGTAAACACAGTTACGAAGCTGTTGATGTACTTCTATATCGTGCAATTACGTCCACAAGCATCAGCGGGGGTTTGTGAAGTTCTCCGACAATTCCAGGCAGTTTTTTTCCAACGTGGTGCTCTTTCTACCGTTAATTGCAAGCCTGGTATTGAATGTGTGCAACTTAACCAGCCCCGTCTCGGGGGTGGGTTGATAGGTGCCCCTCCCCCTAAGGGTTTCCGCCGATAGTGAAAGAACGGCGCGCGGCAGCGAGCCAAAATTTGTCATACCTTTTCCCAATCAATTTGGCATGCTGTGAAAATTTTGAGGTCAGGTCACCCAGGGCCAACAAGTTAGTCAAAGTCAAGTGAGACCACCTCCAGGAAAGTTCAACCTGTCATCACGCTTTAACGAATAAAGATATTTGAATGAATCTTTATCTTTTGATTATCTAAAGATAAGCAGGGAACAAAACGCACAGGATTTAAAAAAAAAGTTATTCTTATGACTCATTAGTTTCGCATATTCGCACATTGGGAATACGATCGAAGATTCCATCTGAAGTAAACATTTTTACGGAAGCAAGTTGACTTCAAACAACATTTTTATGTCCGCTCTATCCATTAGAAAAAGACAAATTAAAGAGAATTGAAAACTAAAACTGTCGAACCATCAATAAATTCACATTTTGATTGTGGGGTGGATACAAATTCTAGGCCATGGTCGATTTCGCGCTCCATTCCTGATTCCAAATAATTGTTTGTCAAATCTTCTCCCAAAATGAACTCCCCAGGGTAAAACAAAACATGTCATCCTTGAAAACAGAGATTCCGTAGTGTCGTCATTTTTGGGAGGGATACAATTTTGGGCATCGTTTCAGGCCTTACTCTCGAGCGCTTTCTGATGACACCTCTTTCGTTTTCATGCGTCGCTTAGTTTGGCGATTAGAGGGGGATTGTATCACCCCCCTCGGACGTGGTGTGAGGATCTGACCGGAAAGAAGGTTAGGTGGTGTTCACTAAAATATTACGTATTCAAACAAGTCGTTCAGTTCTAGTTAGTTAGTTATGTGGGATTCAGGGCGCATCGACCATCGTTCAGTTCTAAATTTTTGGAATTAGCCCATGGTGTCCTTACAGCTGGTTACGTTTCCAAAGTTTCTAAAGTTCCAAAGTTGCGAGCATCCACCAAAAGGATTTTCCGGATGGAGGGGTAATCACTCACCAAATGAGCACCATTGTTGGTATCCGTCCATGAATCACATATAAAAAAACGGTAATTCATCTTGTAACCGGGTCCAAGAATGAAGTATTGATTATTCGGTATGCCAGCTCACCGAGGTGTACAACAAAGTGGACGGAACTGAGCATCAGATAGTGAAACCTTGTCCAGCCCATTTAAGCTGCTGCTCCAACCGGCTAAAACCAATCAGTGATATCAATTTGCCAACCCTGTTCTACTGACACGTGATGACCACGCTGGAGAAGATCGAGTAATGCAGTTTTAACCACAGGGAAGTTAAGCTAGTTTTATCCAGCCTATTTCAGCCATGGATATAACAGGTTAACTCTAATTTGCTGCAACTTCTCTGTCGCAGGCAGTGAGGAATCTTCTGTCTTTACCCAGCCGAGTTGGATCTAAACCACGTGAAACCACCAGGTGGCCTAAGCACACGTGAAATAGTCACAATGCATTTTTTCTGAAGCATAGCCTAATGCGGTTTCAAAGGAAGCTTACGGCACATCCACAGAACAACCAGCCGCAAGCATACAAAAAACGCAAGGCCTACCAGTTCTTGAAACCACTGACGAAGCCTTGAAGGCCAAATACTCTGGCATGTACAAGCTCGAGTGAAAAATACATACGGCACGAGGTGCCGAAAACGGCCACTACATAAGGCCAAAAACACAACACCACCGCCAGCGGTTACTATGATAAAGCCCAACGCGAACAATGTTGTTCAGAAATCATGTAAATTTTACATTCGGGCAGACGTTCTATCTGTCGTGCTTCATTTCAACAGTGCCAGGGAGCGTGACATAAACTGGCCTGCCATTACATCGAGTACGCGCCGCCATACAGCTCTTAAAACAAACCGAAAGAAAAGTGATTCATGAGCGTCAACATTTACAGTGCATGGATTGGTAAATGCAAAACAAACTGGCAAGCTTCAATCAAACTCAACACGTCTCGGACTCTGGCAAGGCATGGACAGATTCACAGCACAGTCGCCGCTCATTGGCTCTGGTTAGTCGACAGCTGGCTACGTAGCTGGCAACTGGCTACCATGAACCATCATTGCTACATCGGGCGGCAGCATTGTAACATTGGCGCCACTCAGCTTGGCGCGCTTCACAGTTCTGCCAATTGCCCGGACACAGCCATGCCTTAGACTAGCGATTGCCTTGTGTAGCTGTTGGTTGTCTGCCAACGGGCCACACGAGCACAATGTGTGTCTGATCCGGCACTGAAAACCACCTACTGAATACGACACACTGATTCTAACATCGAGCTGAGCATCCAGCACCAACGCCGGCCGAGCGGTCCGCTGGCCGCCCTAGTCGCAGCTAGGGCTGTCCAGAGCAGGCAGGCGGCGCAGGCAGATGCCCAGATCCACAGAGCAGGAGGGGGACGACAAGAGGACGGAATACCGCCACCAGCGCGTCCACCGACACCCATGCACGCGCCACTTACGTTCCAGCTGCGCTGACGAGGTGAGCACAATGGAGGGTGTCGGCTCAGCGCAGGCCGGTCGGCCCGCCGACGACTCGAACAGAGACATCGAGCGCAGGGTGGGCGGCGGGTCGGATCCTGCCGACGCGCCAACACGGCCGCCTAATCACACAATTTACTCACTTCTCATTCGACGTTGGTTTTATTGTTACCTTGTATATTCTGGTCATTAGGCCCTACAGTTGTAGGTGGACAGGAGTGCCATTCCCTATATGTGTGACCCTACATGCTATTTTTTATTTGGGCTTATAGGCCATGGCCATGCATAACGGCTGGCCACGGTCGACCCGTGACACTCAACTCGCAGCAATGAGTGGCCTCGCGTATCGAGGGCACCGCCAGGCGTGCAGCTCACCCCTGCACAGCGCGACCAGCAGTTGAATGTAGCAGCGCACACACGTCAACCCACACACAGCAGCTGAGCAACGCTGTCGTGCAAAGGCGGCACGCCGTGTGTCACACAATCACAACCGGCAGCGGGCTTCCCGCCTTTGCGGCGCTGCAGGATGCCACTTCAGCCCGTCAGAAGCGTGCCGGAGTGACTGGCCGGCCGACTGACCTCTGAGCGCGCTGGACAGGTCGCGGGCCACGCCGCCGTCCAGCGGCGTGTGGGACAGCACGTGGCACACCATGCAGCGGTCCCACAGCGCGTACCGGATGGCCGATGGCAGACGCGGCTCGAGCCAGGCCAGGTTGGCGCGGCCCTTCTCCCATATGTTGAACTGGAGCAGCACGGTCGGTGGCCCTGTTGCCGGACGGATGGGTGGTTAAGCCGGCACGGACAGACCGCCAGCCGGTTGTGCACGACAACGACCACATGTTCCCAGAACCATACTAGATGGAAGTGGCGAGAACAAGCTACCAGGCGGCACGATTCTGAAGGAGCTGAGTGAAACTCGGCCACTCACCAAACCGGACAACCATGATTGGTGGTAAACAACACAAGCACTGTTCCAACACAATTTACGACGCATGCACTACCAGAAGAGGAGAATACGCGGGATGCAGAATGACTCAGTAGGAATAATACTCCATCAGAGTCCATCACAGTCGACCGGTCTGCTCGGTCACGAACAGTGACGAGCCGCAGATGCTCGCTCACTTACCGTCCGTGTGCGGGTCATACAGATGGGTGCTGGTGAGTGACTCGAACTGACTCGGCACCCACTCGAGTCGAGTCGTCTCGTCTCCAGGCGGCGGCGGCGACTCGACAGGCAGCACGGCCGACAGCGAGATGCAGGCCATGCCGCGGCCGCCGTGCTTCTCCAGCGGCACGTACAGGAACATGTCCGAGTCGGCACCGCTCTCCCAGTCCTGGCGCACACCGTCACACGACCCAGTCGGCACCGCTCTCCCAGTCCTGGCGCACACCCGTCACACGACCCAGTCGGCACCGCTCTCCCAGTCCTGGCGCACACCCGTCACACGACCCAGTCGGCACCGCTCTCCCAGTCCTGGCGCACACCCGTCACACGACCCAGTCAGCACCACTCTCCCAGTCCTGGCGCACACCCGTCACACGACCCAGTCAGCACCACTCTCCCAGACCTGGCGCACACTCGTCACACGACCCAATCAGCAGCGCCCCCCCCCCGCCCTGGCGCATATCCAGTCACATATCGGCGTTAGTATCACTCTATGGTCTTCTCATATAACTAGTCATTACAAATAACACATCCAATTACATCTTCCAGTCAGCACCACACCTCAGTTCTGACACACAAACCTCACCGGCCACATGTCTGAGCCAGCCACACCCTCCCAGTCACGTCAAATGTGGGCTGCTGGTCACCTGTTGCCAGCAGCTCACAGATGGTCAAAGAATGATCGCAGCAATCGTCCATGTGAACAATTCAACGCTCGGTTGAAATGATCGCAAGCAGCACTGATCACTGAGGTAGCAACATTAGCCACAATAAAACTAAATAGTGCCACCCCAGAGGTAGGGTTCGAATGCGATATTGTGTTACGAGGCCTCAACAAACTACGAGAGTGCATAACCCTACGGGTGATCGCACTCCTTGCGATAAGCTTGGTTTCGGTGCCTGGTAACACTTTGCCACTGACCCTGAAGTGGTTCTCCACCCTGGTGTCGGTGTACTTGGGCTGGTGCAGCAGCTGGAGCAGGTTGTTACGCAGATAGCCAACCACCGCCGACATGTGCGGAGTGGCGGACGGCGGCAGGGTAAACTGTTAACACCGCGCAGTTACAATCACCGCTGGTAAACTGTCAACACCGCGCAGTTACAATCACCGCTGGAAAACTGTCACAGGCACGATCATCAATGGGAAACTCTCACAGGCATGGTTACCTCTGGGGATCCTCTACAGGTACGGCCATGATTGGGGAGCTTCTACAGGTACGGCCATGATTGTGGAGCTCTCATAGCCTAAGTCACCTGTGGGAAGCCTCTACAGGTACGGCCATGATTGGGGAGCACTCATAGGCTAAGTCACCTCTTGGGAGCCATTACAGGTACAGCCATGACTGGGGAGCCTCTACAGGCACAGCCATGACTGGGGAGCCTCTACAGGTACAGCCGTGACTGGGGAGCCTCTACAGGTACAGCCGTGACTGAGGAGCCTCTACAGGTACAGCCATGACTGGGGAGCCTCTACAGGTACAGCCATGACTGGGGAGCCTCTACAGGCACAGCCATGACTGGGGAGCCTCTACAGGTACAGCCGTGACTGGGGAGCCTCTACAGGTACAGCCATGACTGGGGAGCCTCTACAGGCACAGCCATGACTGGGGAGCCTCTACAGGCACAGCCATGACTGGGGAGCCTCTACAGGCACAGCCATGACTGGGGATCCTCTACAGGCACAGCCATGACTGGGGAGCCTCTACAGGTACAGCCATGACTGGGGAGCCTCTACAGGTACAGCCGTGACTGGGGAGCCTCTACAGGTACAGCCATGACTGGGGAGCCTCTACAGGTACAGCCGTGACTGGGGAGCCTCTACAGGCACAGCCATGACTGGGGAGCCTCTACAGTTGCAGCCATGACTGGGGAGCCTCTACAGGCACAGCCATGACTGGGGAGCCTCTACAGGCACAGCCATGACTGGGGAGCCTCTACAGGCATGGCTATCTCTGGGGACCTCTCATTGGCATGGCCATCTTTCGCAACTTATAACGGGTAGGATTACCATTCGGGACTTGTCCCAGGCAAAGTCACAGTGCGATACTGTCACATATAAGGTCATCTCTGAGGATCTCTAGCAGGCACGGTCAATGCTGGGGAGCACTGTCATATACAAAGTAGCCCCTGAAAAGAGGATAGGAGGGTGTCGGCATTTTGAGAATACGGACGAATAATTAAATACAAGGTACAGTGGCACAGCACATTACCTTATCAGGAAAACGTGTCCTGAAAATATAACATCTTTTGCCATTGTACTTTGTATTTAACTTGTCCAATTAATTAATAGCAGACGGTTAGTACAAGATGAGCAGCAGCTGTCGAAAAATTGTCGCCTGAAATACTACAATTTAACTGCTGTCCCCCGACTGTATGACACACACGCACATGATTCCGGCTAATGACTGAGACATGTAGCCCTTCAGTGACCTTAAGGCTGTGGTCGGACTGCTCTCATACCTCGAGACTGTAGTCCGATAACTCCCCTACCACTTTTCCCACTTTGTGACTGAGGTTGGGCAGCCCCCTTCATCCCCACCCACCGCCATTGATGCTGAGGATAAACTATCCTATCTTGACACTGGTCAGACGGCCACCTTGAGACTGAGGTCGGCCAGTTCTCCTATCTTGAAACTGAGGTCAGACAGTTATTCTACCCTGATACTGGTCAGCGAGCTCTCCCACTTCAGGACCGAGGTCAGACACCTCTCCTACCTTCAGACTGTGGTCGGGCGGCGTGCCCGGTGGCTGGATAAAGTGAACGTCCTCGGGTGCTAGCTTCGTCTGTGGGTTGCGCAGCAAAGCATTGGTGAAGAGCTCCAGCAGTCGCTCGTCCAGACGCTTATGCAGGAGCTGCATCAAGTCCTCTTTAATGCTGGGACCTGGCGGACCAAGTCGATATGACCTTGAAACTGTTTTTGTCACGGGACATGACTACATTTGGTTAGAGATCGGATAGGTTCAAGTCCAGGAAACAAACTGAGGATTTCAGAAGTGAAATTATATATTAAGTCCATACGTTCGGCCACATTATTACGGACAACAATTCATGGAAACGATGGACAAAGTTGACGTAATAGTACCCAGATGTTTCCCAGTGTTGTGAGATTATACGAGGAATAATGCGGAATATGAGGCATTATATACGAGGAATGCATCATCTGCATGATGTTTCCATCAGCCTTAAATCATGACTAGCTTTGTCAGATAAAAGTGCTCAATCTGCTTCTGCCGGCTGCAATTTCCATTTATCTTGCAAAACACGCCTAACTACGCTCACCACAACACAACGTGCAGCATAAATTACACCGTGCGATTTTCGTCTTCCCATCCTTTCACTCACCATTTCAAGGCCCAAATTCACCACTAGAAGGCCACTCCCTTTTTTTTCATACAACTTGACCAGGGTGTGAGATATGATTACTTAATTAAATCGGGATCCGCGTTTGGCAGAACTTGTTGCAAAAAAAGATTCACCCGCATATCACGGAATTCCGATTCAAATACAATAATTTTAACGGAGTTCAACGTGCCGCCAAGGTCCTACCTGAGAGGCGCCTGGAATCCACTTCGGCGACCATATCATTGGAAGTGCCAGCTGACCGGCACAACTGGGGGTGGGGGTACGGGTGCGTGTGTCTACCGGAAGCCTGTCTTGCCACGACAGGGTGGACCAAGCGTCAATCTACCAGCTGACTGAACTGCCCAGGCAAATTGAAGCGGAACTAGGGTTGGGAAAATGGGCTGTACATGGATTTTTGGCATGTGGAACATCATCCTCCCCAGAAAATTATCGTACTATTTATTATTTGGATGTTCAATGTTTAACAATGAACTGTTATTTGATAAAGTGTTCGACACTCACTGAAAACTACAGATCAATATTCTTATGTCACTGGTTTGAAGAAAAATGGCTTCTCTGTATTAAGTCTTAAATCTCATACGAATTTTCCTCTCCTCATCCAGGATTACAAAATACAAATTCAACACTAGGTGCAATCCATGCAGAGCTGGGGGAGAGGTTAAATTTTACTCCCTAAAATTTTCTGAGATATCTCCGAAACAGTTCAAGCGCTCTGACGTTCGGCATAATTGCTAACAATTCATGTGTGCACAGCAGTGTCCTAAAATTATTTCACCATTAACTGTGAGGATGAAGAAAGAAGTTGCGTGGAAATAGTGAAGGATTGGATGAAAATAAAGGATCGTCACTTAAGGATGAAAAAAGTTGAATGCCTTTCACTTCAGTCACATGCATTTTACATTATTTAGCAGTCGTGTGCATAATGACTGCCCACACATGTGGCAAAATGGTAAAAACCTAAGGCAAGGATGAAATAGCACAATTCCATTAACTGTGAATTTCCAGGCCACATGGTCAATTATTTTACACTGGTGCACAGTAAAAAATATGGATCCAGTCTGTGAAGGTTGCTCAGGTAGAGCATGTCAGTCAGACGACTACCTTGCCTCAATGCGGTTTTTAGATGTAATTGAAGCATGATTCATGAATAAGCCGCACAAGGTAGTCAAAATGAATTAAAATGCTTCTATTGGCTTCAATTGCTGTTGAGAAGGCCTCACAGGGTCAGTAAATGCTAAGCCCAAGTTCGCTGTATTTAAGCTGAGCCCACCTCCCCATCGGTAAACTTCAGTTCTATAGCACAACTTTGATTGAGAACTTAACGCATTCTGATAGCCGGGCACGACCACCTGGTGCCTACGCACCGACCTTCCCTGGCCTGTTGCCAACTGGCTATCCAAGCCGGGCGCTTCAATAGCGAGCGCATAAAGCGACTCTTATGGCAATATGGGGAGCTTTTGTAGGTCAGCGCTCTATCCACTGATCTAACCATTCGGCAGTAATGAGTGTACATGCAAACGATCGAAGAAAAACGAAAAATACATCAGCTACTTCAGGTCAGCTAACCAGATCAAAAGTTTACATTGCATACAAATCCTGCTTTTTACTACGTAGCTCAGTGACCAATCAATAATGCAAAAAATGTCGCACCGACACAATGGGACATTCCATCCTTTAATAGAACTATAATTTCCAAGTCAATCACAGGCATTGCGACCACTCCTGAGGTTAAGCTTGCAAAATCTTGCACATCCAAGCTGACATGGATCTTAACAGAAATAATGAGGTGAGTTCAACTGTAAAGAATCAAGGGTGGATCCAAGAGGACACAAAGGGCGTCCTTCCTCCCCACGGAATGTCAGAACCCATCTTATTATATATATAACAAACAATGTGCTGAAGAACACCCACCATTGTACTTGTCTTTGCCGAAGGCGTTTGGAGCACAGCCCCTTCAGTGCACCCCTTAATTTTATTCAGTCTCTGGAACCCCTCTGGACAACTACGCACTTTCCGATCAAAATTACTGTCTTCACCCTTGTGGGGATTAAAGAGGCCAGTATTCTGCGTACAGATTAACTGAGGTGTTGGTGTTGTTTATCATATGTTGATAACAACGATCAAGTGGTTTTTAATTGCATTTTGAAGGTATTATACGTCCTATTTGATAGGTGTGTGAACTTTGAAATGTTCCACGAGGTATGTTGACTCTTGTGCATGGAAATAAATCACTGATTGTGATCATGATAAAGTAAAGACCATACAGCTTAAAGACATTTATGTCTCGTTGTCAATAGTATGTTTTTTTTTCGCGGGGAACCGTGTTTCTAGGCTGTATGAAATTATAAATATTGACAGTCTAAACAATATGATACGTGATGCCCTCGGATGGCTGGTATCAACTGGAAGGAACTTAAACTGGAATTCACTTTAAACTGGAGGTCAGACTGTGGGCTACCTGGACGTAAACATGCTTATGGCAATCTTCGGCAACTTTGCGCGCCGATCTCATTGTTGATATGATTATGGGTCCTCAAGATTGCATTCAAATTTTAGAATACTTTTTAATGACTTAGAACTGTAAAAAAGATTGGACCATTTTTTCTTCTTCTAGGAATTGCCAAACATGGGAGACCATTTCACGTTGCATTGTTGACACTCATAACATTCTCCTGAACACATTCCCAAAAACCGTTAGGTTACACAGTTGATGACATTTCCAGATACTGTACTGGCCCTGACCTGATTGGACATTTCGACCTTTGTACGTGTCAGTACGCTCCAGTTCAATAGCACATAATCAACATTGAAGCAAACAAATCGCACACGTTCCACGACAAAAGTTCGAGAACTACGGCGCGAACCGAGCGACTGACTGCACCCCCACACTAACCTGTTTGATCCGACCTGGAAGGTCAGCCAAAAAAAAGGTTCATGAAGATGTTCCAATTAACTCTGGAAGCGCAATAACAAAGCTACATCATGCCATTCATTGCACTTCTCGATCTAGCTAAGCAACACCGACTAGTTTGGGGGGGGTTAACCTCCCTTCTCTTGCACTACGAGTCGTATAGTAAACATGGTGGTGATGTCTCAACACGACCAAGTGTCTCCAGCACGCCGAAATCTAGAGCCGATACCTGACTCCACGACGTCGTGACACATACCGGCCATCTGACCATGAAGACACAACATCCACCTGACTCAATGCTGCTGTGTTACCCATCTGGCTCGGCGATGCCGTGATACCCATCTGACTCGGTGCTGAATGCCGCCGTGATACCCACCTCGTTGATTGGTTATTGATTTTACGACACATCAACCGTTGTATCAGGTAGCGTCGCCAATTTCTCACAGCCGATTGGCCGCGAGCGAAGAGTAGCGGCAGGTGAGGCCCGAACCCACGACCTTTCGATTATGAGACGGACAACTTACCCCTAGACTATTCGTTCCCTGATACCCACCTGGCTCGGTGATGCCGTGATATCCGCCGACTCAATACCGCCGTTATACCCACCTGGCTCGGCGATGCCACGATATCAGCCGACTCAATGCCGCCGTTATACCCACCTGGCTCGGTGATGCCGTGATATCGGCGGACTCAATGCCGCCGTTATACCCACCTGGCTCGGTGATGCCGTGATATCGGCGGACTCAATGCCGCCGTTATACCCACCTGGCTCGGCGATGCCACGATATCAGCCGACTCAATGCCGCCGTTATACCCACCTGGCTCGGTGATGCCGTGATATCGGCGGACTCAATGCCGCCGTTATACCCACCTGGCTCGGTGATGCCGTGATATCGGCGGACTCAATGCCGCCGTTATACCCACCTGGCTCGGTGATGCCGTGATATCGGCGGACTCAATGCCGTCGTGATACTCACCTGGCTCGGTGATGCCGTGCACCAGCAGCTGGATGCCCTCACCGGATTCGTTACGCGAGGCCGCGTCACGCTCTTCCACCGACGTGCAACGACCACGGTGCGGCTGAAAAACAGCACGGTACAACCTGCTTCAACGAGAAGACCCACGATAAAGCCAACAACCCAATCGGTGCCGAGTGTTTCGTGACGCAAGCTCCGACGATGAAGCACCACGGATCAGTCAGGACTTCAGGGCGCCTCGGCTGCTACGGTCATGTTGCAACCAAGCACCACGAACGGCATCACAAGTTCAGTTTTCGGAACAGACCGTACTGACCGTACCTCAAACCGTACCGTACTGATCTCGGTTTTCACCAAATTCCCATCCATGCCCGAAAGACACGTAAAGACAAGGGATGGCACGTCCATCGTACCATTCGACTACGACGCACATTGGCGCCGGGATGCCGCCCGACAAGAGTTTAGTTTAATTGAGCGCAGCTCACTGTGCATCAGAGCACACGTCGTCGTCCACCGTTCTGGCCTCATTGGCAACAGCACCAGTGCTGGTTCTGGTGCGCTAGTCCGCCACAAACAGTGACGAACAACGTCATTGAGCGCACCATCATCGCGTCATGTCGCGGAGCGGCACTGCTCAGACATTCGGCTCGACCCTCCAGTCGGTCCAAGTCCTGTATCGGCGCCGCAGCAGTCCGGACAAGAACCACTGACACTTGACGTCGTGACGTCACTGCACAGAGGCCCAGTCCATATGCTTCCAGGGCTGGCACGTTTGTCTATCCCGTGCACCTCATAGCAGTCTTGGCCGGTTTAAGCCATATCTTAAATCAACTGGTCAAAATGCTTTAGCCAGCTCATGCTTAAGCCGGCAGGACCTATTCCATTTTCAAGTTTGATCCACTTTGTCGTGAAGGCACATATATTAAATATATAATTCAAAATACATTGTTAGGATTAGTTACCTACGATATAAGATGTATTCATAATGTATATAATGTCCCCCATAGTCAAAGAATAGTCACAGTAAATGCTTGCTGGGCAATGATACAACATAGGTGGCTGTTACATAGAACCTGACCATAAATTTCGAACTAAATTGAACCTATGTACTCATGCTGTGTACCAGTGAAATTTATGATGCCCTGATATACCAGATACGGAGGCAGATGCTTGTGCATTGCTATTGGCTGTCTACGTTGCTTTGATTTAGTTAAACTTAATATCTAATAACTTAATATGATACAATTCAAAGTGAGAGAACACAAGTGTTCGCTGGCTTCACCCTAATCACAGAAAATAACAATAAGCACAGAAACTCCAGCTTCCACCCCCCAGTCGCACAGCAATGATTGGGTAGATAAACCGTCGCCAGAATATTACCAAAGTCGCCAAAGGAAATTGCAATGCATTACGTTAAGTAGTATATTCCAAGAGTACCACATGAACGTGTCCTGATAATGAATGGGGTTTATGGGCGCGTCGACTGAACTTGTCCTGAGACAACATACTGTTGTATTGTCCTATTAGAACCTAAATTAACATCGAGGTGATGTTTTCAACATTGTATGTGATGCTCAATATCAATGAAACAAATTCCTGTTCTTGATATTCTGGTGCGGATTTTCTTCTTCAAAAGGACATAAAATGAAATGTCCGTGTTTGTATTGACACCTACTGTGTGTTTGAGAGCCTTGCATGCAGCGTTTTCATCCATATGATATTAATGGGAAATTGACATGTCAAACTATTCGAATGACATTTTGAACTTTAGCCAGCTCTAGTCGGTTTTAACCGGCTTACACCAGGGTTAGCCACTGGCACAGCCAAAACATATTTCGGCCAGCTTTTTATCATCCGTGTGCCTGCACATGTGACTGGCCAGTCGATGCACATCACCGGCCAGATCAGTGATCAATGATCATATCAGTGGAGGTCAACCGCGTGATAGCGATCGCCGGCCGCAGTGCCGCCACCTCCCAAAGGAGGTACCCGAGAGCGCCAAGGCGACACTCACTGGATGTGAGTCTCACTCTTCACCGACAATCACTGTGTTACTCACTTCGTCTACATAACTGGCAATGTCGGTGTTGCGATACCTCGTCCAGGGGGCTGACAATGCCGGTGTCACCAATCTCATCCCTGAGGCCGGTAATTCCGGTGCTACCCACCTCGTCCCTGAGACTGGTGTTGCTTGGTCGGCCTGGCTGCAGGGAGAGCCGCTCGTCCAGGGAGACCCCAGTCGCACTGTCTCCCGATGGGTGCGCGCTGCCCGGGCAGCTCTCCCGCAATCTGACCATAGATCAACACCACTTCAGTGCCGATACCTACAGCGGGGACACGTCACGGAGGGTCCCTGCAGTGTGGACACAGAACAACACTACATCAACGCCAGCATCCACAGCAGGAACACAGAAACCGACTCACAGAGGGATCCCGTGGGCTGGATGCAGCAACACTAACCTACAGCGGCATTCGTAATCTGAGAACAGATAGACACCGACTCACAGCAGATGATATCAGATCACAGCAGATTCATGTGGCCCGTTCATAGGATAGGATAGGCGCAGGTGCATAGGATAGCAGAGCATATGAGAACATATTACTGTGGCCAAATTTACCACCTGCAAATGAAATTTATTTTCAAGGTTTCGAAAACGAAATAAGTGATACTGTCTCGACACGTTTCGCTCATTAGTATGGATAATGTTAATGTAAAGGCTCAACAGAAAACCTAAGATGTAAGTGCAAACCATGTGCAACCAGTGCCATATTTTCGAAAGCGACTCTTTTATGCTGATACCCCAATATCACATGAGTCTACGCCAAGCCAGCAAGATTTGACGCATTTAGTCTATATCATTTCCTTTCTTGCGATGTTCAAATATTTGCCACAGAAAACGCGAACAATTCTATACCAATGGTACGTACAGAGGCCATCAATTCCATGGGCTGAAATTTACCAGTGTCACAAGGGCACAATTTTGGCGAGATGAACTACTGACACGAACGCGCAGTAGGCTAGGAGGTAGATAGGTAACGTAGGGTGACATACCCTACCTGAGGTAGAACACCTGCGCATGCTTGGGGTCCTTGAAGACGAACATGTTTCTACGATTGGCGACGGCGAACGTCTCGAGAGCCTGTCGCAAGTAGGACAGGCCAGGCGTGGCCGAGTTGGCCGAGCCGCGTAGACGCGGGTGCAGCGCGAAGTTGGTCGACCACGTGATCGGACAGGCGAAGTGGCCCGGCTGGAATTTCATGTTGGCCTCCAGGTAGTGCGGGTTGTGCTCTGGCGGAGGGATGGGTCGGTGCGTTACGCGACAGCACACACTGTGCAATGCGGGCAACAACTGGTTCGGTTAGACCACACATCATGTGGTCACGTTGCTCCACAGCCAAGTGGGGAGTCGGCGGTGTCCAGATCGCCAGAAGGTGGCGGGGAAGGAGACGGATGAGCTCACCACAGACGCTCACACTGAGCTGTGAGATCGGTCACATGAAGAAACCACAGGCAACACTGCAGTCTGGGGGGAGGGGGGTGTTCTTGGATCGGTGGTCTTGGATCGGTGGTCTTGGTTCGGTGGTCTTGGTTCGGTGGTCTTGGTTCGGTGGTCTTGGTTCGGTGGTCTGGGATCGGTAGTCTGGGGAGGAGGTCTGGGGGCGGTGGTCTAGGGCGGTGGTCTTGGATCGGTGGTCTGGGGCGGTGGTCTTGGATCGGTGGTCTGGGGCGGTGGTCTTGGATCGGTGGTCTGTGGTCGGTGGTCTGTGGTCGGTGGTCTGGGGTCGGTGGTCTGGGGTCGGTGGTCTGGGGGTGGTGGTCTGGGGTCGGTGGTCTGGGATCGGTAATCTGGAGCGGAGGTCTGGGAGCAGTGCTCTGGGGCGGTGGTCTGGGGGCAGTGGTTTGGGGCAGTGGTCTGGTGGCAGTGGTCTGGGGGCGGTGGTCTTGGTTTGGTGGTCTTGGTTCGGTAGTCAGGGGTTGGCAGCCCGGGGTTGGTAGTCTGTGGTTGGTTGTCTGGTGTTGGTAGTCTGGTGTTGATAGTGTGGGGTTGGTAGTCTGGGGTTGGTAGTCTGGTGTTGGTAGTCTGGTGTTGGTAGTCTGGTGTTGGTAGTCTGGTGTTGGTAGTCTGGTGTTGGTAGTGTGGGGTTGGTAGTCTTGTGTTGGTAGTGTGGGGTTGGTAGTCTGGGGTTGGTAGTGTGGGGTTGGTAGTCTGGTGTTGATAGTGTGGGGTTGGTAGTCTGTGGTTGGTTGTCTGGTGTTGGTAGTCTGGTGTTGGTAGTGTGGGGTTGGTAGTTTGGGGTTGGTAGTCTGGGGTTTGTAGTCTGGGGCGGTAGTCTGGTGTTGGTAGCCTAGGGCCAGCGGTCATGAGTCTGGAGGTGGACTTGATTCCGGAGTCAGAGATCTTGGCTATGGAATCCTAAGCTGGGAGCCTGTTTTATGGTGGTATGCATTTTTGGTGACCTTGACCTAAACCCAGTCACCATATTCAAAAGTCCGAAGCATATGGACCACGTCACGTCAAGAAGGTTTCAGGAAATTGGTTCAGTAGTTTAGGAGCATGGGCGTGGCTACAATCGAAAATAAAGATATACTTATTTGGCGACCTTAGGTCAAGATCAAGGCCACCATTTTGTAAAGTCCACGTAAATTGACTACGCTGCATCAATTGGTAGAGGAACTGCATTTAAAACTGCATTTCATGAAATTCGGTCAAACCGATCGGAAGCATTGTCGCGAAATTTTCCAAAATGATCGCTTCAAATTTGCTGGATATTTTAACAGCCCTGCAGCGCTGTGTACAGTCGAGATCCTGAGGTGGGAGGTCGGGTTGTGGGCCAGCGACATGCCTCACTACGTCCACTCCACCAGCGTAGCGCGCTCACCGCCGGGGCTGTGCGAGCCCGGCTGGCTGAACACGGCCGACAATGATCTCTGCTCGTCCGTCTGCCAGATGTCGGCGCTCGACTCCGGCTCCAGCAAGTTGTCGCAGAAGCGTGATACTTCCAGCTCCTGCAGCAACAGCATCTGCCGCGGCGGACACAACAGGACACCACCGGTCAACGGTCAACGGTCAACGGTCACATGACGCCACGTCCGGTGATGTGCCATAGTGTGGTGTCACAGTCGGTCAGCAATCGCACCAGGTCACGCAGGTCAACTGTCACACGAGGTCACGACCGCTCATGGGTCACACGATGTCACAGCCGGCCACGGGTCACACGACTAACAGCCGGTCACGGGTCACAAGAGGTTAAGGCCTGTAAACAGTTACACATCACGGTCAGTCTGAGTCACACGATGTCACGGCCGGTCAGGGTCACACGATGTCACGGCCAGTCAACAGTCACACGATGTCACGGATCACATGAAGTCGCGGCCAGATGAGCCGCAAGAGGTCACCGCTGATTATGAGCTATACGAGGTCACCGTTGACCGGATGCTTACATGATGCTAAACACCGACACAATGTGGTCACCTCGATCGATGTTGCTCGATTAATGTTCATCTCGTGTTCAGCCAGTCATTTCAGCATTCCTAAGTTTGCAGTAGGCTTACCAATGAATGTACATGTCTTCATATTGTCGATTGTCACCTGCTACTCTGGATCGGAGTAGGGGAAACTGAGCTGCATGTTGAGAAAGGCATGGGCAGGCTTCATTAACTAATATGCGAACCCTGAGTGGTCAGGCAGTCAAAGGCAGCAAGTGTCACTGGTCAAAATGTTCACAAGGGATACCACTCGGCCACAAAATATCACACGCTGCCACCTCCCCTCTTAGAGACAAGACAACGTGCCGCCCCCTACATCCACGTGGTTACACCTGGCCGGAGTTCACAGGCGGGCTTACTCAGCTACCAGTCAAGATCTGTCCCGTGCAGTCGGACCTTATCACCTGCAGTACCTAGACACGTACCTGGTTGACCGATTTGCAGATCTGATTGATTTTGGCAATGACCTGATCGTGTATTGCCTTGTTCTCACAGATATTCTCGTGTCGGTATCTGTCAACAAAATCAAAACAATAGTTGTTATATACAGTAAAACATGGAGCAGTGAAACGGTGAATCCAACACATTTTAAGGCTTCCTTTATGCTAGGTTGGTCACATTTGAGGCTAAAACGCACACTGCCACCCAACAGCACACACTATATATGTACTTCAATAGCATCATGTTTTTACCAAGCAGCCAAGATACGACGATACGACTTTGCGACGACTCCCCCCGTAATTCATCCGTTCAGCTTGGTCACGACCTGACCCACAAATGACGCATCGGTTTCAGCTGAAGAAGATCTGAGCTTGGCGCGGCGAGCCCGGACAAGTGAGCCGAGGCGAACATTGACGGGCCACACTTGCGGTGGAAGAATGTGTCCACGGCGTCCTCTGACACACGCAGGATGAGCCAGAAGTCGGGCAGCACGATACGCTCTGCCTGGTCGTGGTCCAGCTCCGAGGTCTCGTGCTCAGAGTCCGAGTTGTTGTCACCATCCCCTTCGTAGCCCTCCTCTGTCAGCTGGGGAGATGAGCTGAGGTGAGATGCACCCAACCGGCCAGATGGACAGACAGACAAACTCAGCAAAAGAGCGCACTGAGTTTTAATTGTAAATGTTAATGATCAAGGAAAACGTACAATGCACATCGATCAATCAGTTGTAAGCTTTGATTAAGCATTCGCGTGCTTCCTTAGTATGGATGCTGACTGAAGTTCATTGGAAACTAGCGCACGGAGAATTGAGACGGCAGCTGGACCGCCACTTCTAGAACAATTGTCCGCATCAGACGACCACCATAGTGGACCAGTCGGTGACTCGATACTGACGTGTATGTTGTCGATTTTGCTGGAGCCGGCACTGGTCCTGGCCGGCCGCTCCGACGGCGTGAAGATCATCTGGTCCCGCACCTCGGCGGCCGACCGGCAGCGACGGGTCTCGGGGGCGGCGCCACCCAGCCCCTCACATACCTGCGACAGCAGGTCAGCAAGTCTTCACACACCCCAGGCGCAGTGGTCAGTAGTCCTCACACACCTAGGGTTCGGTGGCCAGTAGCCTGCACACTTGGGTGGTACAGCGATCGGTACCTCATCAGACATCACACACCTGGGAAACAGCGACCAATATCTCATCAACCATCACACACCTGGGGTAACAGTGGTAGTATTCCAGCACATCTCCATGTTGCGGTCGGTAGCCCCTTGCATCAATGAGTATCTACAGTAGTAGCCGCATCAGACATCTAAGCTCCAGAGACATTGATAATTACTTAATACTCACTTACTTCATGACTCAAGCGTAAAAAGTAAGAATGAATATGCATTATGTCGAAGATCACAGGTGCACATATGCCACCGGTTCATGCACTGGCATAGGTACCCCGACATACCACGGGTATTTCAGACCACACCCGTACCTGCACCACCTCACTCAGATATATGTGGTGCTTATTCAACTAGGAACCACACAGTTCCTTCTGCCCAGTAGCACTAACCAGATGCACTAGTCGGTGGTACATCCAAACGGTTGCGAGGCTATAGGTGACTAACCGTGAGGACCTGCGGCTCCCCGGCAACGCAGTACAGCAAATCAGCAGAGTTTAAAAACACGTTTTTTCCGATTCATTACCTAACCATTATTCATGCTCATATATCTCTGAAGAAAGTTCACTGGCGAATGGCTCTAAAAAGTGTTAGGCTGGGCTAAACCTGCCTCGGATCGTACCTGTATCGGACCGTATCTGTGACAGACTGTAGATGTACCAGACCAGATAATGTCCATACAGAGTGACTATACCTATATGGACACTGTACCGAACCGTATCTGCACAAGAGCGCACGCCCTGTACCAGTCCGCCCCTGAACCGAACCGTACCCGTGTCGGACCGTACCTGTACTGGACCGAATCTGCACCAGACTGTATCTGTACCGGACAGTACCTGTACCAGCTACGGTACCTGGCTGCGCGGCCGTCGCCGCGGCGGGGCGACCGGTCCGCCGAACAGAGCGGCCACCTCGCGGTCCTCGCTGGTGAGCGCCGCCTCGCCGGATGACGGTCGGTGAGAGACGGAGCGGCGCAGACGCCGGCGCGACGTCGACTCTTGGTGCGACTGAGGCGTACACTCGTCGCCCGTCACCGACCCCAGACCTGCACACACATGGGCACATGACACCGACCTCAGACCTGCACACACATGGGCACATGACACCGACCCCAGACCTGCACACACATGGGCACATGACACCGACCTCAGACCTGCACACACATGGGCACATGACACCGACCTCAGACCTGCACACACATGGGCACATGACACCGACCCCAGACCTGCACACACATGGGCACATGACACCGACCTCAGACCTGCACACACATGGGCACATGACACCGACCTCAGACCTGCACACACATGGGCACATGACACCGACCTCAGACCTGCACACACATGGGCACATGACACCGACCTCAGACCTGCACACACATGGGCACATGACACCGACCTCAGACCTGCACACACATGGGCACATGACACCGACCTCAGACCTGCACACACATGGGCACATGACACCGACCCCAGACCTGCACACACATGGGCACATGACACCGACCTCAGACCTGCACACACATGGGCACATGACACCGACCCCAGACCTGCACACACATGGGCACATGACACCGACCTCAGACCTGCACACACATGGGCACATGACACCGACCCCAGACCTGCACACACATGGGCACATGACACCGACCTCAGACCTGCACACACATGGGCACATGACACCGACCTCAGACCTGCACACACATGGGCACATGACACCGACCCCAGACCTGCACACACATGGGCACATGACACCGACCTCAGACCTGCACACACATGGGCACATGACACCGACCTCAGACCTGCACACACATGGGCACATGACACCGACCTCAGACCTGCACACACATGGGCACATGACACCGACCCCAGACCTGCACACACATGGACACATGACACAGACCTCAGACCTGCAAACACATGGGCACATGACACCGACCTCAGACCTGCACACACATGGGCACATGACACCGACCCCAGACCTGCACACACATGGGCACATGACACCGACCCCAGACCTGCACACACATGGGCACATGACACCGACCATACACCTGCACACACATGGGCACATGACACCGACCCCAGACCTGCACACACATGGGCACATGACACCGACCACAGACCTGCACACACATGGGTGCATGACACCGACCATATATCTGCACACAGATGGGTTCATGACACCGACCATAGACCTGCGCATACATGGGCGCCTAACACCAACTCTGAACCTGCACACACATTGGTACGCCACACCCACCCTAGACATGCGCACATATGAGTACATCACACCGACCATACACCTGCACACACACAGCACACGGGCACATGACAATGACCACAGACCTGCACACACATGAGTACGTAACACCAACCACATTCCTGCACACACGGGCACATGCCAACGATCCCAGACCTGCGCACACATGAGTGCATAACACCGACCATAGACCTGCACACACACATGGGTGAATGCCACCGGCCCCAAAGCGTGACCATTTTGCGCCCGTGGATATTACTTTACAAACGACCAGGAGCTGGATGCCGGGTCAACTTACTTACCTCGATTTCCATTTTTCTTTTGCGATTCCCAATTCTTCAGACACTAAACTCTATTGGCCACGGGATGGGTATCTCTCTGGATGTAGAACTTGTTGAACGGAGTCTGTATCCTCGAGATTATTGACCTGAGTGGGCAGACTAGCTCCCCTGCCAGGGTGCGCAAGTTTGACACGAAGCAGACGTGGGCTTCTGTTTGTGGTTTCTGGGGTAGTCTTCCTAGTCTGACAACCTCGGTCACGGTGGCATCAGGCACGCCCAGTTGTACATAGATGGCATGCCTCTCCAAATAGTCAGATTGACACGGGACGCCACCAAAACATTGAGGCTCCTCCGACAAACCTGCTACGATGATGGTGGGTACTCTTGTTTGGGCTTTCAAACTCTCTACGTGTTTTTCATGTTCTTGCAGCTTTCTGCTTACTTTAGATAGGCCAGGGGTTAAACCACTAACTGATGCTGCACTCAACTCTTCATTGATGAGCTGACGACTTTTCGCGGGAGGGTTTCGAGGCTAAGCTTCATTCCACAGCCAGGAACATATTTTGAAGCGTCTCGCAGTAGGCTACATATCTCACCTCTATGTACCCATCGTGTTTAAAAAACAATATCCCTTTCTTTGCGTTGACAAATGACACAGAACCAGACAGTGTCAGGGATGTGCCGCACCACTCAAGTTCAGACGATTTGAGCAGTAATGCTTTTCACAAAACTCATATTCTGCTAGTTAAGTCATGGGATAAGAGAAGGCTTTCTTGCACGTCTTCACATCTCTAGTATTCAACGGTGCTGGATACGCCGGACGCGCAATTATTTTCCAGACTCACAGTTGGGGCATTTGCTGAGTACGGGGCGCTCTTGAAATCCATTGTGCCCCTGGCTCTTGATTATCTCGCCATCAACTGTCTCAAGATACAAAACTTCAACCGACCTGATCAAGATTATCACAGTCGGTCGCACATTTCTCCAGAACTCCTGATGTTCAAATTGAGACCCAGCCAAGTCCAAAACGAGACCCAACCAACAAAGACGATCTTTAGCATACACAAAACGGACTAGCACATGTCAACACTACATAACGCGACAGGCAGCGGGGAGTGGGACTTACTGGCAGCAGACTGGCACATGTCAATACTACATAACGTGACAGGACTCACTGGCAGTGGACTGGCACATGTCAATACTACATAACGTGACAGGACTCACTGGCAGCAGACTGGCACATGTCAACACTACATAACGCGACAGGACTCACTGGCAGCGGACTGGCACATGTCAACACTACATAACGTGACAGGACTCACTGGCAGCGGACTGGCATATGTCAACACTACATAACGTGACAGGACTCACTGGCAGCGGACTGGCACATGTCAACACTACATAACGTGACAGGACTCACTGGCAGCGGACTGGCACATGTCAACACTACATAACGTGACAGGACTCACTGGCAGCGGACTGGCACATGTCAACACTACATAACGCGACAGGACACACTGGCAGCGGACTGGCACATGTCAACACTACATAACGTGACAGGACTCACTGGCAGCGGACTGGCACATGTCAACACTACATAACGCGACAGGACACACTGGCAGCGGACTGGCGCATGTCAACACTACATAACGTGACAGGACACACTGGCAGCGGACTGGCACATGTCAACACTACATAACGTGACAGGACTCACTGGCAGCGGACTGGCACATGTCAACACTACATAACGTGACAGGACTCACTGGCAGCGGACTGGCACATGTCAACACTACATAACGTGACAGGACACACTGGCAGCGGACTGGCGCATGTCAACACTACATAACGCGACAGGATTCACTGGCAGCGGACTGGCACATGTCAATACTACATAACGTGACAGGACTCACTGGCAGCAGACTGGCACATGTCAACACTACATAACGCGACAGGACTCACTGGCAGCGGACTGGCACATGTCAAAACTACATAACGCGACAGGACTCACTGGCAGCGGACTGGCACATGTCAACACTACATAACGTGACAGGACTCACTGGCAGCGGACTGGCACATGTCAACACTACATAACGTGACAGGACACACTGGCAGCGGACTGGCACATGTCAACACTACATAACGTGACAGGACTCACTGGCAGCGGACTGGCACATGTCAACACTACATAACGTGACAGGACTCACTGGCAGCGGACTGGCACATGTCAACACTACATAACGTGACAGGACTCACTGGCAGCGGACTGGCACATGTCAATACTACATAACGTGACAGGACACACTGGCAGCGGACTGGCACATGTCAACACTACATAACGTGACAGGACTCACTGGCAGCGGACTGGCACATGTCAACACTACATAACGTGACAGGACTCACTGGCAGCGGACTGGCACATGTCAACACTGATGGAGCGTGCCAGCAGAGCCTGGGCCATCAGAGCGTCGGGCGTACGCGGACGCCGGACGGAAGCGTTCTCCTCTCCCGCGAACACTGTCAGAGGGATACCATCAGATCAGCCACACATTCGTCTCACGCATGACAACACCGTTGGATTAGTAGATCATCAGGCTTCTGCTTTTGTCCATGCTTCTTGTGCCGAAGTGTAAGCTACTAGCAGGACGAACTGAATAATGCAATTTTCGGTTCATATTTAGTATAGAAACAAATACAATCTGCACAATGAGTAGCCACGGTTACTTTGCGTTACACCACCCAAACATGTATGCTTAATTACTGATTTGGCTAACAAAATAAGCACAGTCATGTTTGGAGCTTATACTTTTCGGGTGTTGAGATGCCCAGACAACTTTCGTTCTCCCAACACTGCAGAGCACCCCCTCCTCCTTTCCTTGACACAACACCGTCCGCAGGGATACCACCAGATCGCCTGCAAGACACATGGGGCGAGTCGGGCTGGTCGGTACCTGATGCATCGGTCGGAGATGTGACAGTGAAGCGGGCCGAGTGCCGCAGGGGACCCAACGGAGGCACCAGTCGACTCTCACTGGGAGCCAGGCACGAGGACGACTCGTTCACCAGGAAATACAGACTGTCCAGCTGGGCCAGCCGGTAGCCGGGAACCTGCAGCCGCCGGAACTCCTGCAAAGAGTCACTGCCTCGGACCACGACACCAACACACCCACTCCGAAAACCACTATTTCATATAAATGCACAACACGACACATGATAACCCGGCACGTAAGTGTGCGAATTCGCTTCACTTTCATATTCATAACCTTCATATGCATAAACAAAGCTGTTGACGTACGACAGCACTGCACGACAGGAGGTTATCGTAGCAACACATAATGTGCACTAGCCCACTAAGTGGCACAATACAATGCATTACGTACTTAGCTTGTACAGAACGGGGTAGCGTACGCGCTTCACAGCGCTTGTTATCTATATAATCCAGTCTTATCACCAAACTACACCAAATGCGCTGGACACATCACCCGGCCACAATGCCACAGAACACAACATCGCAGTGGTCACAAAACGCGGAGCCACTAAATGAAAACCAATCAATTACGATAGTCAACGGAGCTAGCTGCCGTTGTTTTTAGGTTTCAATGAAGTTTCCACCGGTGGTTTATGACCACTTAGCGCTCGGTATAGTATCGGCGAAGCCCAAATAAACTTGCCATCGTGTATATACGAAAGAATGATCGATACCACCCGATCGTCGTGCTTTTGAAGCCTTCGTAACTTTTGTGAAAACATCTCAATCGTGCGTTTTCACTCAGAATTCGGGGCTAGACCAGGTATGACAATTTTGGACCTTACCAGGCCTTATAACATTTGTAATGCAGTAGCTATGTCCATGGAAATATTGCAAAGACACCGCTATGAAATGACAAATTGCGGGGATGATTTCGCTATATGCTATGTATTTTAGACAGGGTACACCCGTTTTCAGGTTGCTTTTTACATGGAATGTCATCCATATTGTGGAATTTCACTGAGCTTGAGAAAAGCATTACAAGTGCTGGGGGTTCTGCAGTATTTTGCAACATGTAATGGCAGTCTGGCATTATTATGCTTCAAGGTATTCTCAAGGGAAATCTTACATACATTTTACCTGCATGAAACAAAGTGGTCAGGCTTGGCTATGTCAGGTTTGGTTAGGTTTTCATCTTGATTAATAATAATAAAAATATTGAAGAAAGCTTAGGCCATGTTACATTAGATTTGGTTTTCCGAGTAAAATATTTAAGAGAAGAAATTGCTTGGAACTTTGTGGACGTCTTGGATTATAATTTTTTGTCATGGGATGTTAAGTCATGTTAGGTTATGTTCGGCTATGTTACACTTTTTCTTTCTTTGTTGCATAATTTGCATGCTATACTATCGTTTAATACAACGAAGAATGGCTCTTAGTGTATTGAGGGTCTGGGTATATTGAGGGTCGTACATTTCGTCTCACGCAATGCTATACTATCTATCTCTAAGCTAATTTTTGGCATTACTTTACCACCCAACTGAAAAGTATGCATTTGCAGAGAAAAGGAGTAGCCACATCATGTTCACCACACCAATGAACATTGCGCTGGAAAAATAAATTCAAAGAAATCAAGAACTACTTTAAAGCAAAAATTTGTCAAACGTCTTGTCATCTTCAGCATGCAGCAGTCAGATAGAAAATGCCAATTATCTTCACTTCATGCTAATAGGAAAGGGCTGTGGACATCCATGTATCCAACAAGGTGGATGTCCACTGACAACGGGGCAGATCGGGAGCTGCAGCAGTACAGGCGACAGCGGTAGTAGAGCTAAAGGTGACAGTGGGAGCTGCCGCGGCGACAGTGGCGGTAAAGCTGGCAGCGGTAGCAGAACTAAAGGTGACAGCGTGAGCTGCAGCAGTACAGGCGACAGCGACAGCTGAAGGTTGCAGCGGGAGCTGCAGCAGCAGCGGCGGCGGCGGCGGCGGTAGCCATATCTTTAATCCATCATTTTAGGCAGTGTGTGTGTGTGTGTGTGTGTGTGTGTGTGTGTGTGTGTGTGTGTGTGTGTGTGTGTGTGTGTGTGTGTGTGTCTTTCTGGGATTGGGGGGGGGCTTAGGGGCGCATCGACTGCAGTGGTCATGCAGCGTCTTTCTGGGATTCAAATCTTTCAGTTTTAACCGGTCAGGGGTCACGAAATGTCCGGAATTTCATTGCAGATTTCACGATGCATTCATGAGACTTCTGCAATGCAAAAATGTATCAGACATCGAATTGATGTCCGAAGGTGTAGGAGATGCAGGCCGTTGAAGATAACCACTTTTCGTGACCTATCAAAACTGCCCAAGGCTACAATTCAAATCACGTTGGCCGTATCGGCCCATAAACTGCGTTGGCGAATTCTCAGCAGCGGATTACCGTACAAACCAGTTTTCATTAAAATCTGAGAGATGAAGGAGTCAGTTCGGCCATTTCACTGGTCGACCTGTCGTGGAATGCCCCAGCTGCCTTGAGACAATTAAATCCGGCAACAGTGAGGTGAGGTGAGGCAACAGTGCTCATCCTAGAGCTACCGCACGTAGGCACTATACGAGGTGTCCATGTGCAGAAGCTGAGAACCCGCACAGAAAACGCGACCGGTGATTTCGCTGGCGATATTCCGCCATCGGGAGGAAGCGTGGTCAGAGTCGTCAGTTGGGACCCATGTGTCTCCGGGACGGTTCTCAGTGGACGCATACCACCGACACTCAGACGAGCATTGCTTCACTGATAATATGCATAGCAACCAATGCTGATTTTTCGTCTGGAAGAGGCATAACATGGAAAAATGTGCAATACAACATATAAAAGGTTGGCTAGCATTATCACTGACAACCCTAGACAGTGTGCCCTAATTCAGCACACCTAGCTTGCTGACCGGCGCAGTATGCATTTCCGCATCGCATCCTACAGGACAATAATACGGAACACAGCGACTAGCAGTCCTGACTCCCGGGCATGTAGCATCAGCCGGTCACATGGCATATCCGATCATCGTCCTATAACAGATTCGGCGCACAGCAGGACATCTGAGAGAGGACATAGCCGCGCCGTGCCCTGTCTGCCAGTACGTTTGCCAGCACCAGCACCAGGTGGCTACCGCGCGATACTGTTCTGATCACAAGTTCCGCCAAGTTCCACAATATGGTCATGATAAGTAAATAAAATTCATGACTAATTGTACCGCCGAAAACGCACAACTAATGAGACTCCAAAAAATGACGCAAAATCATACACGCATTCACACTTACCTGCATGAACTTATCCATGCTTTTATCCGGACCGTACACAAAGTTGAGCGGGATCGTCTTCTGCATACAACCACGTCGCGGTCGCGAACTCTGAATTTGTCCTGCGCACAGAAGTAATGATACTGGTAATTACTGAGACGCCTTCACTTCCGATACGCATTCTGGCATGCTTTCTGGAAAGAACACAAAGTAAAATAACAGGACGCAGAACGCATCGAAACGGACTTACTGTACATTGGCTGTACTCCCTTATTTACTGTACTCTCCTCAGCACAGGGATTGATGCAAAGCGTCTGTAATATTTCACGAGGATAGCTTTCAAACCGCTTCACGGATCCTGTCCGGGGTGGGGATGGCCGAGTGGTTAAGGTGTTGGGCTCTGTGTACCAAAGGTCCCGGGTTAGACACCCGCACCGATCTGGACATTTCCCAATCCCGCGGTCCACCGGCGAAACAGTAGGCGGCGCCATTAGCCGGGAATGTGCATAAAGTGCGTCGTGAACCACACAATAAACAAACAAACGGACCTGTCCAGGTTTCGCAAAGCCAATACTGCATCCTTTCGACAACTCTTAGCTGAAAATCTCAAGTCAATTGAAATCACGGAGTTACGCAGCCGTAAGACTTGACATCTCCGGCCGTTTTCTCCGAGATGACGGACTTTCCCAGTAACTGTCAAAATCCACCACATTTCCATCCATTCATCCATCCTATTCATCATCGCACAATGACTCAAAATGTGTATTTCAGGATAATTCCGTATTTCAGGATAATCGACAACTGAACTTTCATGGTGGGATAGCCCAGTGACTCTTCATGACAAGTTGCGGTGACTGACTTATGTTGACCTCGGATAACATTTTTGGACATTTAAGTATTTTGCGACCTTTTCAGGCCCTGCATTAAAATTCGGCGTCAATCTTTATCCAATTACAAAGTAGCTTCTTGATGAAAACCTTCAGAGTATCCAGCAACAAAGTTATTGGTTGGACCGAAGTGGTCCGTGGTCGATGTGTTTAAAGGATACATAAGCTACGACGATGAGATTGCTTTTTGATCAATTGAGAACGGGAATACTATTCGTAAAGCTTAATTGCACATAACTTCTATTTACTTCGGCCTATTCTGCCAGCATATGTTACAGGTGATCGCACATCAGAGGTAGAGCTGGCAGAAAGACGAGTGGGGCGAATGGTACGGCTGACCTGTAGACCGGCCAACATGGTCTGCCACTTTGGTGAGCGTCGACAGCTCGGTGGAGTAGCTGTCCAGCAGGAGGGAGGCGATCTGGTCCGCCAGAAGCCACAGCACCTCCGCCCTGGTGTTGTTGATGGCGTCCACCTGGTATTCGCCCAGGTGCGACAAAAACGTTGCCAGCTGACTGTGGTTGAAGCTGCCACACAGACCACAATAGTGCGTCACAGAATAGCACGCATCAACACGGCCCAACACAAGCTACCACAAATCAACAAAGGTGAGAATACGCCATTACAGACCAGCACGGTTCAGCATACGTCAGCTTATTAATCTACCACAGATGAACACAGGTAATAATAGGTCATTACAGACTAGCATATGTCAGCATACATCGACGCAAGCTACCACAGATCAACACAGGTGAGATTAACTCATCACCGATCGCCATAGTTCATTACAGACCACACCCGATCATCACAGATCAAAGAATACAATATTACCTAATAAAATCCTACATTTACCTAATAAAATCGCATTAGGTAAATGCAAATTGCTAGGGATGAGCGTAGGTTACCGCATATCATCACAGATAAAAATCACGCAGGTCACAATAGATCAGCACAATCGGTCACTGTAGCAGAACCAAGTGCGACGGCTCAGCACAGGCCGAGACAGGTCACCACACGTTAGGCTATCATCGGCCACCAACGACGCAGGAGGAAATACGAAATATAAGTTGACAGCTGGGTGATATAGCAACAGGAGGCCATTGCTGCGGCACTAAACAGCAAAGATCTACGGATGGGATGTGGTGTGAGGGGACAGCATGACAGCATATATAAATTTTATCGGACAATGACGAAGACGGGGAAATTAATAAAAGCAATAAGTAGGGTCCAAAGGGCCGACTGATCTGGTGCTACAGAAAGGAGCAGCACGTTGCTGTTGCTGCCAGCAAATATCTTCACGTCGGCAAAACCATGACTGATAATACTTTATCGGTGGCAGTACATGGCCGAACATTGGAGAGGCTAGCACGACAGCCGTAGTAGAAACCTTTCAGCACGATTTTTCCCCTCCCTCATTTTACATATATTTCGCTGCCTTGTGCATGCAGACCAATTATTAGACACAATTATTAGACTCGGTGCTATGCTGACCTGCTCGCTCTCAAGTTCGCTGCTGTTGTGGCCGCTCACCTATCGGACTAGCTGTTGCTCCAGCTTGCTTACCTGTTGGTCTCGCTGTTGCTCCCATTTGCTCACCTCTCGGGCTCGCTGCTGTTCCCGCTGCTGGCGCAGCTGCTGGTCACGTCGGGCACGTCTGAGGATGCCACGCCATCCGAGCAGAACGAGGTAGCCCGCACCTGGTGCTTCGAGTGTTCAGATATGCGTGCCTCCACCTGTCAACGGGAGACGGGCGACATAGACAACATATGTCGACAGACAACAGCCAGCTCACGTGGCGTCACGAATAACCCACATCACCTTTCCAGTCTTCACTTATATCTGAACCATGACTATGGCGAGAATCATGCCCAGCCAAACCGATCTTTAAATGAACATCATATCAAAATATGTGCATTACATGAAGTGATTACGGGATCAAGAATGATTCATCCCAGCAGAGCATATTTTAGGATCCTGAACAAACTACTCGTTTGCGTAACCGGCAAAACATGGTCGCTACATTGGCATGATGCTTCCGCCAATACCGGAGCATTGGCCCACATTCACACGAGGATGCCAGACGATACAAACGCACCTGGTAGGGCAAGGTGAGGCAGAGAAAGTCCAGCGTGACCTGAACCGAGTCGAGGGATATCTCCGACTCGGTCATGTCGGCAGTCAGCTCCCCTGGCACAGAAATTACGTCAGACATTTCCCGAACAAGGAGTAAATTCTGTCACAGAGAATCTCTCCTGAAACATCACAAAGCATCTGCTCTAAGAACCAGTAGTGCCGGTGAGCAGAAAATGCAGCAGAACGAACGGACGACGACTGAGCCATACACAAAGTCTTCGCATAAGACAGAGGCCACACAATAAACCAGACACCAACGCCAGACACCACTTTACTAGCATCACCACCGAGGCGCCGGCAGAGAACAATAACACGTGCTGAAAATCTGGCCAAGGGATGCTTAACCTGGCGCTGGCATTTTTGGGACAAAAATCGGGAGTCGCACATATCGACTCGTGGCAGAACTTGCATATGGTCTGATGGGCCGTCGACGATACCACGCGCAAGTTCAGTCGACCGGCGTTCGTTGGTTTAACATGGAAAACGGCATTTTTCAGCTATTTTTCATAGCCGATATTGGTACGCCGGACGACTCGAATATACCGCATCAGGCTGGACGGCTCAAATACCGCAGCTTAGCTCGGCAACCATTGGACGGATCGACACGAAACCAACACTACTGTGCAGCCAAGACAACATATGTCCTGCATGTGGCACGTGCACCCATAATAGGGGTGCTAAGAGACAGTCTTTTCACCGCTTTGCACGATTGGCTGGTGTTGTAAACTGGACATAGATGGCGAAATACAGTTGCTTGCTGGTGCGTTCCACGACAGATCGACCAAAAATGTTTCCAATTTTACTAACTAAATTTGTATTTGGACCAATTGGACAGTGTGTTCTGAACACGCCTGCACAAGTTTTAGCACAATCCGACCAACTATCTCGGATTTATAGCCTCCGGCAGTATTTTGAGGTCACAAAACAAGGGTATCTGGCGATAGTTAGTTAGTTATTGGGGTTTAGGGGCGCTTCGACTGCAGAGGCCATGCAGCGCCCAGGTATCTGGCGATAAATATATCATCGATCATGAAGGGAAATTGACATATTACGCACATTTGATAAGCAAAATGATCAAAGAAAACACATCCGTGATAAAATATCAGCATTCTCACGTTTGACCTTGTGACCCCATGACATCGTGTGATCCCTACCCCATTGAAATTGATAGATTTGATGGCAGAAAAACAAACGGGCATGACTTGGCTGCCATATAAAACATTAAAACATGCTCTTTGCTTTTAAATATGCCATTTAGACGTCCATTCTTTATGGCTTCTATGACTTTCCGACTTTCGAAATGGACGCATTTCGAGTAAGCAGTTCAGCAGTAAGCATTGGAAAACTACGGGGATCGAACAATGAAATAAAGTAGGGTGATATGAAACTATTTGCTGACCACAAAATACAACAAAATACAAAATACAATACAACGGCGGGTGTGTGACCCACCTATACAGCAGAACAGGTCGCAAACCTGGTAATACCCACCTGAGCAGCAAGACATGTAGTCACGGGGGGTGTGTGACCCACCTATACAGTAGGGCAGGTCGCGGACCTGGCAATACCCACCTGAGCAGCAAGACATGTGGTCACGGGGGGTGTGTGACTCACCTATACAGCAGGGCAGGTCGCGGACCTGGCAATACCCACCTCAGCAGCAGGACATGTGGTCACGGGGGTGTGTGACTCACCTATACAGTAGGGCAGGTCGCGGACCTGGCAATACCCACCTGAGCAGCAAGACATGTGGTCACAGGGGGTGTGTGACCCACCTATACAGCAGGGCAGGTCGCGGACCTGGCAATACCCACCTGAGCAGCAGGACATGTGGACACCGCGGGTGTGTGACCCACCTATACAGCAGGGCAGGTCGCGGACCTGGCAATACCCACCTGAGCAGCAAGACATGTGGTCACAGGGGGTGTGTGACCCACCTATACAGCAGGGCAGGTCGCGGACCTGGCAATACCCACCTGAGCAGCAGGACATGTGGACACCGCGGGTGTGTGACCCACCTATACAGCAGGGCAGGTCGCGGACCTGGCGGGTATAGGTGTTTTGACCAGTGCGGATGGTGCAGGTGAACTGCAGGAAGAGCGGCGGCATGTCCTCCTCGTCGCATCCCTCTCCAACCTCGACAGCACGCTCGTCCATGTCGTCCACCGACTCTGAGTCTACGTTTGACATCAGCGACGTCTTGGTGACAACGCTGAATATCTCCTCTGGTCGATCTACCTCCCTCCAAACGTCTGGGAAGCCGCATGATGTGTGAAGTTTACTGGACACTAGTCTCACGCATTCGGGAGAGATTCGCCCAAGGCGGTGAGTTCTGGACTTGTGCGCGGTGACTAATGAGTAATCCATTCCAATATCTGAAGGAGGCGTGACACTTGATTCAATGACCTCTGCATTATGTCAGAGAAGACGGGGGGACAGCGAGAGGTAACTAGACGTCCGATGATTGCATACATCATACGTCTGAGGGCTACTGACTACCAGAGGCATTGGCCTCGCACACCAATCTAAGCACATATTGGGGGGCAAGGGCTTATTGATCCCTCCATGTCTTCAAATTATAATAATACCGTCACGGTTCCTGGTCGTCCGCGAATGCAGGTTGCCATAAGAATCAGAAAGTAATACTCCATCGGAAAAGAAATATGATCGGTCATACGTCATAGAGCATGCAGAGGCTATTTCCGGCTACGGGAATTATTTCGGACCAGGCGAGCTAGAGCCTGAGATGATAGGCTGATTCTATATCTCACATATAACTGAGATCAGCCACTGGACAATGTATCAAAAGGCCAGTCGGGGATCAATGCACAGCCAGTTACCACAAATAATTCGCTGCTAGCCAGAACGTCATACATGGATCTTGTGCAGCCACAAGTTCTAGAGCTTGCCTACTAGGCCAGCCGTCGTATCTGATACCAGACGTAGGACGTATTTGGGACGGCAGCGTGTCACGTTTGCGGTGTAGGTGACGACGCCTGCACGCGGCCACCGTACAGTCAGAGCACCTTCCCAGCCATGGCGTGTCCGCTCACCGGCCACGTTGATGTCGTTGAGCTGCACGGTACCGGTCTCGTTATCTGCCGACGGCACGCGGTCCGGGTAGTCGTCCGGCACTGGGCTGTCTCCGTCCTATCAGCGGCCACCATCGGCCACCGATCAATCAGGAGGAACGGGCAGGACGATTCAAGTTAGGTCAATCGACATCACTCATTCAACGCCGAAAAAACGCTGATATAAGCTTCTGCCACACAACAGGCATCAGCTGCTAGCAACTAGCAGTTCTTGTCGTCACTATTACGCAGTACGGGAAAACAAATGATTTTCTTAGGGACTATCAATCGTCGTCAGCCCAAGCAATATCGGACTTGAGAAGAGTGCAGCCAGCATGGCGCATCAGACCATCCTCCATTCTGAGACAAGGTCTGGCATAAACACCAATCCCAGACCAGTTCCAGACCACTACAGGACCCGGCCAGTCCTCGGTTAGCCCTACATCAACTTTCAGCTCCAGGCCGGACCCAGTCCCCACTATGCCGCCCATCAGTAACAGACCGCCCAGTCAGGTCCGCGCCGGACCGGCACTGACCAGCGAAGTGCGCAGCTCCGGCGGCAGATAAAAGTAGACGTGTGGACAGGCAGGCGCCGGGTCGAAGCTGGAGCGTATGATCCTGGTGAACTTGCGGCGCACCTCGGCGTGCACCTTCTGCAGCCGGCCGCACGGCTGGTGACTGCGCAGTAGCGAGAGGGGCAGGCGCGGCTCAGTCGAATGGCTAGCGCCGGGCCACCTCCGTCGCTCCTCCCGACACCGCACCTCCAGCTCTCGGGCATGGCCACAGATGGTCTGGTGGGAGGTCAGAGGGGTCAGCACAACTCCAGACACTGCACCTCCAGCTCCAGGACAATGCCGCAGATGGTTTGGTGGGAGGTCAGAGGTCAACACAGTTCCCGATACCGCACAGCCAGTGGGATGTAAACTTTGTATTCATCTTCACAGCACGTCATTCATAAACGACATTTTTATACGTGCGCCTGAAACCGAAACTGGATAAAGAAATGTGAGGGAAAGATCACCGGGTGATTCTTGGAGCGTTTGCACATGCTAGTGGCGTCACCTTGAGGAAGTCGGTGATGTCGGCTTCAAGCGGTTGCTCGTCGCAGAGGTCGATAGCCGACTGCACGTCCAGGCAGTGTACGTTCTCACACGCCTGCAGGGAGCGGAACACTCCCAACACGAAGGCGCGTGTGTGTGCCAGCTGCAGTACGGTGCAGTGCTCCGCCAGGTACGGCGGCTCTGTCGATACGGGCACAGCTGATGTCAGAACGCTACCAGCGGGTACCTGGTACAGAGGCCAAGGTCGATGCGGTAGCGCGATGCAGGGCCAGGTTTCAACATCATGTCTCGACACAGGGGCATGTCGCTATGCAGGGAGTCCAGAGCTGTTTCAGTCGTATGCAGGAAATAGTCAGATCCGGCAGTGACGGATTCCGGAACAGTACCAGTAGAATCTATAGTTATTTGGCCACCTTTGACCCTGGCTTCGTATTTGAGAGCTTTGCAGCATTCCAATATAAAAAGGTAGATCACCAAATAAATCAAGCAAAAATGTCTAGCCGTCATGCAACATGTGTTCGCATGCAAAATGATACTTCTTTATGCATGCGAACACATATGTTACATGGCTACGCTGGAAATTGTGCTCGATATATTTATGGAGGCAGGCAACACAACACTCAGCCAGCAGTGCTGTGTTCTCTTTATGCACGCGCACAAGTAGGAGTAGAGAGGCATGCACTTCAGTGCCATTTCATCACTGAAATATATATCACCTACCAATTTGCTCATTAATATTCTTTTAAAATTGCTGATTGTACACTGGTAAACGGTGCGCGATTCAGAAACACTCAGAGGACCATTCCGAGCAAAATCGTTGTGAAGGAGAGGATAGGGAATGGAGTGGAGATGAACTGTGTTCGAAATAATCCAAAGCATCACATACATCACGCAAAAGGTAACTAATCTTATGCGAATGGATGGCGTTTACTTAAAGCATCAGCGTTGTGTGACGCACAGGAGAGCACAACGCCGACACTTACACCCATATCTGCTGATGCTGGCGGACTGCATGTCATGCCGGCTAGCCGATCCGGCTCCCCAACCACCGATGACATGACGCCCTCGCCACACACGGCATGCTAGCTCGACTCTCGCAGGCCTCGGCGGCGCGACAGGCGAACGACGAGCCGGCGCCACTCACCTTCGACTGGCTCGTCCTGGCGCGCCGGCCTCTCGGCGGACGGCGCTGTCGCCGGCTCGGTCACCAGCGGGAAGCGAGCGTCGCGGAAGATGTCGGGCGGCCGGCCGGCACGCGCCCGGTGGCCCAGCTGCTGCGTCAGCGAGCGCAGCGTGCAGTCGTACACGTACACGGGCAGACCGAGCGCGCCGAGCAGCGCCGGCCGGCGGCGGCCCGGCCGAGACCACGTGCGACGCCGCTGGCGCGCCTCGCTATTGGGGAACGAGCGTGACCGGTGCGGGCATGCTGCCGGGTCGGCCTCGCCGTGCTGCAGCTTGGACGGCGACGACGGGTGGCGGCAGCGATGTCGGGCCGGCCGTAGCCTCTCAGCGCCGGTCGTCTGGTCGGTCACCAGCGTCACCGTCTTCTTGGCGGTGGCGCCGACCGAGCAGGCGCGGCTGCGCAGCGCCGTCGGCGGCAGGCCGGTCGGCGCCGCCGCCACCGCCCCGTCGGCGCCCGGCCGCGTGCTGAGCGACGCCGAGCGCGGCGGCATCGAGACCGAGCTGAGACTGTCCTGCAGACTGTCGGCGCGGCTGTCGGTACAGAACAGCTGGCGCAGACTCTCCTCGGCATCCTCGGGCACATACTGGCAACAGTCGGAGCCCGACACCAGCTGCTTCAAGTCATCGAAGCTAGCTGGCAGCAGAGTCACCATCACGTGCGTGCCGCTGATGGCCCTCACGTAGCACCGCCAGCGAGGCACGCGCGCATCACCATCTGCAGAACAGAGACCGATGTTAGATGCAAGCTCTCAGAGCATGCAGACCGTCAGATCAACAGAACAATGGGAACACACTAGCACAGACTACGTATGCCACAACTTATTCTGGAGACCATTCTCTTTCGCAGTTTTGATGTCGCCAAGCTCGCACTGGTTGCAATCGGTACTGGGGTCGTGGCGGTGGGTGTGAACAAATGCGTTGTGATGCGATGATATGGAACACTTGGTGCACTCCTCCCCGGCTAAAGGCGTGAATGAGAGGTTTTGCTGTCCCAACAGTCCGCAGCTGTTCTCGAATGAGCATTCCCAACATGCTTAGTGAGTTCGCGCTGCATGGTGGTGATGGCTACACCAGACAGGTGTATCCGATTAGGTGCGCAACTGTAGCGACAATGAATAATCACTTAGATGCGCAACTGTAGCGACAATGAATAATCAAATATAGCCTTGTATTTCTTGATGTGATCAACAACTTCTTCATCAATCATATCCACCTGTGCCTTCAGCTTAACTCGGCTAATTGGTGATGGACACAATGGTAAAGGGCTCCGGATCGGCACAGGGTTTGTCTCTTTTACGTAAATTGTAGCTGGGAAGAAAGCACGACGGACAGGCATCTCTTTTCTCTCAGCATCAGCTGGTACTGGCTTGCTCACCAAATTTGTCCTGCATGGCTGATCTAAGTGGCGGTGTCCTCGGGACGGACAGATCCCACTGTCTTTGTAGCATAAATCTGGCGCCATTTGTGTCTTTATTGGCAATCCAGGTGGTTTACTTCATTATTTACAGCCGCGCAGCAGTTCCTCATGAAAATGCGTGCCGCGCGACATTCTGCAGAAGCGATCTACACATGATCGCGAAGTTGGCAGTAACTGATGTTCCATGGCACAATTGTTGATCTTCTCTTGTGCTGTGTTAGCCCGCTTTCTATTCCTTTTTGGCTGTATCACCATCTTTGCTGGGATTACTGGGAGCCATGTGTGCCCGTCTCAGCGAACTCCGGTGTCACATTATGAATGTTATTAGCCTTGAGAAAATATTGAGTTCTGGGCGCAATTCCCACGGCACATATCAAACTCCGCAGCCGAAATATCTAGTGGGCATTCGTGGGACTCGCCGGCCGCAGGACTCCAGACCACCACCCAAGTGTCATCATCTGTATTATATGACCAGCCCAGTAAGGCTGTGGCAAAGGCTACGATGTTGCAAGGATCGCCACTATATCATGTATAACTATATAACTAATTGATTATGCAGTTATCATACAATTATTACATATAATTGTAAAAAAATAATTATAAGAATTATAATATGTGCAAAGCCCTAATAATCATAATTAGAAAGGAAGTAATACAACGACGGTTGCAGCTCTAAAAACCTGTCCGGCAAACTACATAGCGAACATGATACAAAACTAACAAACTAACCTTTGACCTTAAATGACATAATTGATCCAATGAAATGTTAACTGCACACGAGCTTTGAACTTGCGGTTTATGTAGCACAGTTTACGGCCTGGACAAATCGCATTCATTTCCACAGGATATATACTAATTTCGCCAATGTTTCCCTGAAGATCATATTCTACGCACTAAATATGCTACGGGTTTTGAATAACCCGCACCCAGTTCTCAGCTTCGTGGCAGCCGCCGTCTCTGCGGTGCCTCCAATCAGGGTGCAACTGCTTCTAAACCAAAACCCTGACCTGGAAGCTGGTCTGACATAGCATCGAGTAATATACAAATGGACATCAAGAACACAAGAATAAGATGTTTAGAAATTAGACTGGTCGGACATGAGCCCTTTAGAATCCATGAGCGGCAGACACGTTCGAGCACGTCGTAAAAAGGCGATGGATAACAGTAATCGTCGCAACATATTGTGTTAAACTTATCATATTTTGACATCACACATTAGCACTCTTCCTCATGCCGCCTAACTGAAGGAACTATGTCTGCAGCCTGTCGTCCAAGACGTATAATACTCGATGCATGTGCCACGCAGGCGCACCGAAGTAAACACACGGAGCATGAGGGTGAGGTCGGATCCGCAGCAGCGAAAAAGGAATGTCAGAAAGCGCAATGGATACTCTTCGGGTAGGACAGGACTGGAAGGTGAAGGTGAAGGCACACGATGGGCACAGTGGCGGCATGACATAGGTGCAAGGTGAGGGGATACGATAACTACACCGTACCGGTATAACAGGGCTGAAATGGCGGCTGGGACCGGTGGTCAGGCCGCTCGCGGTCGCTGACCAGCTGCGGGATGAGCCGACAGTCGCGCTCTGTCAGCTCCAGCTCCCGCTGGTACAGAGAAGACACCGTATCCAGCAGCAGCCGGTACAGCTCGCGGTTAGCCGTGTCTGGATCATGTCGCAAGTCGGGGCCCGCCTCCAACTCCAGCTCCAGCTCTGCCAAGTCTGACACACAGCGTAACTGTTACACAGATCTGCCACACAGCGGAACTGTTACACAGATCTGACACACAGCGGAACTGTTACACAGATCTGACACACAGCGGAACTGTTACACAGATCTGCCACACAGCGGAACTGTTACACAGGTCTGACACACAGCGGAACTGTTACGCAGGTCTGAAACACAGCGGTACTGTTACACAGGTCTGCCACACAGCGGAACTGTTACACAGATATGGCACGGTTGCACGAGTCTGACACACAACGGCACTGTTACACAGGTCTGATACACAGTGGCACTGCAACACAGGTGTGACGGACAGCGGAAGGAACACTGCTACAAATGTCTGACACACTGTGGCATTGTCACACAGGTCTGACACACAGCGGCACTATTACACAAGCATGGCATACAGTGGCACTGTTACACAAGTCTGACACAGCAGCACTGTAGCAGCACTGTTACATAGGTGTGAGAGATAGCGGGAGGAACACTGTTACACAGGTCTGACACACAGCGGCACTATTACACAAGCATGGCACACAGTGCCACTGTTACACAAGTCTGACACAGCAGCACTGTAGCAGCACTGTTACACAGGTGTGAGAGATAGCGGGAGCAACACTGTTACACAGGTCTGACACACAGCAGCACTGTAGTGGCACTGTCACACGGGCGTGATGGACAGCAGCAGGGATACTGTTACACAAGTCTAACACACAGCCGTAGCGGCACTGTCCCACGGGTATGACGGACAGTGGCAGTGACGCTGTTACACAAGCGTGACGGATCGAGACATTGTTACACATATTAAAACGTTATCGATACTGCTACGCACTGAAATAGTACCATTGTCGCTCCTCGAAATGTTCATAAGATAATAGTGATTGGCTCAATAGTGGCGCTTTAGATATTACCGAATAACTAGCTGGCAGATGGGTAAACTAGTATGCATGCTGGATGGCTGGATTGGTGGCCGGGCCGTCCATGGGTGGATGGGTGTGCAAGGTGAGTAGTGCACTCTCCTATCGAGAAACTGGTCGGCGAGAAATCTGAACGGATGCGAGTGTGTGCATTATTACCCTGTATGTAGGTTGAGAGCAGCAACTCTGCCTGCTGACATCGCCGCAGCAGCCGAGACAGGTCGAAACAGAACGGCACCCGTTGAATCCCGCTGGCAACAGATGGCAGCACCTCAGCAGTGACATAACCCAGGCCTGGCCAAAGTTAAGAAATAGGCTGTTCTGGATATTGTCAGCCAGAACATTATCATCTCTACAAAATCATCCTCTCATTTCTAACATTTGGAGGTTAAACGGTGCTATTTAACAATGAACTGTTCTGTGATAACCTACTCAAAATTTACAAAGAAGTGCACATTGATATTTAGGTGTCACGTGTGCATACAAATATCCTCTCTGCACCCGATTACCACATTTCCCCCTCCACATCTAGGATTACAAAACACAAATATAAGCCTGGGCCTGACCCACACGGGCGCGTCTGACGCCGCCGTGTCTCGAGCGACCGCACTGTCCGGACCGTGAGGCTGGCACGGTGCTTACTGTACTCATGAGGATGACTGCACACCTACATACATGCCTCGTACTGTCTGAGTTTAGTTCTCCCATCTCCAGATCGTGAGAGGGACACCACGACCGTACGCTTCACAGCATGGGTCCATGGCACTAGCAGTCAATATTTCCCTTGTCCTGTGTTTATCTGATCACAGGCAGATCATCCACCCGTCCCAGGAAGCTAGTCATTCACCTGGAATAACTGAACACTAGCAAATGCTACCTGCACGTCATGAGTAGGAACAGATGCGTGAGACGTGCATTCAACAGTTCTTAAGAAAGGCTGACAAGATCCACGAAGCAATAGTCACCAACAGAGACAACAGACCCACCTAGCAGGAATCGCAAACCCATCTGTAGAACAGGACAGACCCACCCAGCACATACAAGCGTCCTACATACCCGACAGGTGGTGGTGGTGGCTGTTGGCTTTACGACGCGTCCAGTTGGATCATACATCGTCGCCAATATCTCATGCCGATTAGTCGCGGGCGAAGAGTAGCGACAGGTGTGACTCGAACCCACAGCCTTCTGATTGGGAGACAGGTACCCTGCCACTGGACCACTGACTAGCCAGCTGGCCGACAGGTGTGACTCGAACCCACAGCCTTCTGATTGGGAGACAGGTACCCTGCCACTGGACCACTGACTAGCCAGCTGGCCGACAGGTGTGACTCGAACCCACAGCCTTCTGATTGGGAGACAGGTACCCTGCCACTGGACCACTGACTGGTCAGCTGGCCGACAGGTGTGACTCGAACCCACAGCCTTCTGATTGGGAGACAGGTACCCTGCCACTGGACCACTGACTGGTCAGCTGGCCGACAGGTGTGACTCGAACCCACAGCCTTCTGATTGGGAGACAGGTACCCTGCCACTGGACCACTGACTGGTCAGCTGGCCGACAGGTGTGACTCGAACCCACAGCCTTCTGATTGGGAGACAGGCACCCTGCCACTGGACCACTGACTGGTCAGCTGGCCGACAGGTGTGACTCGAACCCACAGCCTTCTGATTGGGAGACAGGTACCCTGCCACTGGACCACTGACTGGTCAGCTGGCCGACAGGTGTGACTCGAACCCACAGCCTTCTGATTGGGAGACAGGTACCCTGCCACTGGACCACTGACTAGCCAGCTGGCCGACAGGTGTGACTCGAACCCACAGCCTTCTGATTGGGAGACAGGTACCCTGCCACTGGACCACTGACTGGTCAGCTGGCCGACAGGTGTGACTCGAACCCACAGCCTTCTGATTGGGAGACAGGTACCCTGCCACTGGACCACTGACTGGTCAGCTGGCCGACAGGTGTGACTCGAACACACAGCCTTCTGATTGGGAGACAGGTACCCTGTCACTGGACCACTGACTGGTCAGCTGGCCGACAGGTGTGACTCGAACCCACAGCCTTCTGATTGGGAGACAGGTACCCTGCCACTGGACCACTGACTGGTCAGCTGGCCGACAGGTGTGACTCGAACCCACAGCCTTCTGATTGGGAGACAGGTACCCTGCCACTGGACCACTGACTGGTCAGCTGGCCGACAGGTGTGACTCGAACCCACAGCCTTCTGATTGGGAGACAGGAACCCTGCCACTGGACCACTGACTGGTCAGCTGGCCGACAGGTGTGACTCGAACCCACAGCCTTCTGATTGGGAGACAGGAACCCTGCCACTGGACCACTGACTGGTCAGCTGGCCGACAGGTGTGACTCGAACCCACAGCCTTCTGATTGGGAGACAGGTACCCTGCCACTGGACCACTGACTGGTCAGCTGGCCGACAGGTGTGACTCGAACCCACAGCCTTCTGATTGGGAGACAGGTACCCTGCCACTGGACCACTGACTGGTCAGCTGGCCGACAGGTGTGACTCGAACCCACAGCCTTCTGATTGGGAGACAGGTACCCTGCCACTGGACCACTGACTAGCCAGCTGGCCGACAGGTGTGACTCGAACCCACAGCCTTCTGATTGGGAGACAGGTACCCTGCCACTGGACCACTGACTGGTCAGCTGGCCGACAGGTGTGACTCGAACCCACAGCCTTCTGATTGGGAGACAGGTACCCTGCCACTGGACCACTGACTGGTCAGCTGGCCGACAGGTGTGACTCGAACACACAGCCTTCTGATTGGGAGACAGGTACCCTGCCACTGGACCACTGACTGGTCAGCTGGCCGACAGGTGTGACTCGAACCCACAGCCTTCTGATTGGGAGACAGGTACCCTGCCACTGGACCACTGACTGGTCAGCTGGCCGACAGGTGTGACTCGAACCCACAGCCTTCTGATTGGGAGACAGGCACCCTGCCACTGGACCACTGACTGGTCAGCTGGCCGACAGGTGTGACTCGAACCCACAGCCTTCTGATTGGGAGACAGGTACCCTGCCACTGGACCACTGACTGGTCAGCTGGCCGACAGGTGTGACTCGAACCCACAGCCTTCTGATTGGGAGACAGGTACCCTGCCACTGGACCACTGACTGGTCAGCTGGCCGACAGGTGTGACTCGAACCCACAGCCTTCTGATTGGGAGACAGGTACCCTGCCACTGGACCACTGACTGGTCAGCTAGCCGACAGGTGTGACTCGAACCCACAGCCTTCTGATTGGGAGACAGGTACCCTGCCACTGGACCACTGACTGGTCAGCTGGCCGACAGGTGTGACTCGAACCCACAGCCTTCTGATTGGGAGACAGGTACCCTGCCACTGGACCACTGACTAGCCAGCTGGCCGACAGGTGTGACTCGAACCCACAGCCTTCTGATTGGGAGACAGGTACCCTGCCACTGGACCACTGACTGGTCAGCTGGCCGACAGGTGTGACTCGAACCCACAGCCTTCTGATTGGGAGACAGGTACCCTGCCACTGGACCACTGACTGGTCAGCTGGCCGACAGGTGTGACTCGAACCCACAGCCTTCTGATTGTGAGACAGGTACCCTGCCACTGGACCACTGACTGGTCAGCTGGCCGACAGGTGTGACTCGAACCCACAGCCTTCTGATTGGGAGACAGGTACCCTGCCACTGGACCAGTGACTGGTCAGCTGGCCGACAGGTGCGACCGCTCTCCTGGCGGGCACGTCCGACCCACCTGGCAGGAGTGGAGGGACTCTGTTGGTGCACGGCCGGAGAGGGCACGCTGTCTCCGCTGCCGAAGTCGCACATCATGATCAGGTACTCCATGGTGACCAGGACCGAAATGCACTCACGATCCAGGTCGTAGAACTGCAGGAAGAGCGGAATGTGAGCGACTGCGTGCCCGGCAACGCTGGTCGTGAAGTAGCCGATCAGACATCTCGTCCGGCCATCGATCTCACGTATCGTGCCGTCACTAATCCAACATATGGTCCAGTCACCGATTCTATATTTCGTCCGGTCACTGATCCGATATTTCATCCAGTCCGGTCACTGATCCCATGCTCTGTCCGGTCGCTGTTCGAACATGCCGTCCGGTCGCCGATGGTAGCATCCCTGCCAGAACCACTCACATATGTCATGGTTCACTGCTGGAGGTCACAATCGAGCCGTTCAGTTCAGCACATTCAGGACATGCCAGTCGTCTTCTTTGGACATTATGTGCTTTTCAGAGCATTGCGTTCATATGCAATTCCTCAGAGAACAAAGTTATACGCAACTGAGGCATTCTGTCATAGCGTCATCGCATGATTATAATGTGCGTGGATAACTTCGCGTTCATTATCGTGCTTTGCTCAGTATGCTCATAGCATCTTATTTCATACCTACCCATTGTCAGCACAAAATGCAGGACCCGCTGCACTAGGGATATGAATCCAGTCCAACGACATCTCAACCTATGAAATTAACTGAAGTATGCGCCACATGCCACATGCTACACACCTCTGTATTAAAAATCACACCATACACTTCCTAATCCACCGAAATGCTGACCAGATGGCGCGATGGGCCGTGGCTGACCTTGCTGGCCACCTGGTCATAGGTGAGCTTGTTGAAGTGGTTCTGACGAACGTCCTGAGTGACGAGGTGGCCGCTCTGCGGCTCGATCCAGCACTCTGTCACGATCTGCGCCTGTGCGTCCGACTCGGGAGCCTCCATCTCCACCTCAGTCGGCTCGTCCTCCGATATGGACAGACTGTCAACAGGCATAGACAAGACTGCTGACCGACGCACAGATCGCCAACTGAAACATTGACTTTGGACCGCAACACATACCGTCGATTGATACTCAGGATGTCGTCCGACACACAGACCGTGGACCGTGCTGGTGGTGGATTTTTGCTTTAGGGCGCGTCGACTGCATTGGTCATTTTGCGCCCATAGGCTGTGGACCGTAGCACGGACTGGTCGCCGACACAGACTGACGACCACGCACAGATCGTGAACCATGGCACGGACCACACACGGACTGATGACCGACATACAAACTGTCGACCACGCACAGGTCGTGAACCATGGCACGGACCACACACGGACTGATGACCGACATACAGACTGTCGACCACGCACAGATCGTGAACCGTGGCACGGACCACACACGGACTAATGACCGACACACAGACTGTCGACCACGCACAGATCGTGAACCGTGGCACGGACCACACATGGACTGATGACCGACATACAAACTGTTGACCACACACAGACCGTGGACTCCAGTGGTCACACCCTCACACGACTGCTTAGATGACACGCTGCTCTCTGATGTAGCCTGGAAACTGCTGGTTCATGCTGAGACCATCCAGACATGCAGAGACGGCTCGTCGAAGCTGTGCACAGAGATGCACAGCTTCCGTCACTTCAGCAGCTCGATCTCCTCACTCAATACACATGCCTGTCCATGAAATACGTCAGTATCAGGACGGATGGAGCACCAACAGAGAATCACCAGATATCGTTCGGCCGGCTCATCTGCATACATGCCCCGCCCGTCTGTTCAACCTAACCTGGCGAGTAGTTCGAAGTGCAGTGGTCAGTGACTTGCTCGTCCATGCCCCAGAGTGGTGTGTGACTGCTGCTCTTGTCCCAGACCAGTAGCTGATGATCTCGTTTCCTGGTGTGTAACTGATGCTCCACCCGGATCCGTGGCGGACGATCTCGTCTTAATGTGTGACTGATGCTCCTCTTTACCAGGACTGTGGCTGAAGATCTTGGTTTAGTGTGTGACTGTTTATTGGTTGGTTCACGACACACTTTATGCACATTCACGGCTAATGGCGCCGCCCACAGTTTCGCCAGTGGGCCGCGGGATTGGGAAATGTCCTGAGTGGCGCTAGAGTCGAACCCGGGACCTTTGTTGTGTGTGACTGGTGTTCTCCCCAGATGTGTGACCTTGTCTCAGTGTGTGATTGGTGTTCTTCCCCATGCCCGTGGCGGGCGATTGCCTGCCTCGGTGTGTGACTCGGCGGTGATCAAGGCCGCGTGTGACTCACTCGTCTCTGCTGCCGCCAGGCGCCGAGATGTGCGGCGGGAACAGCACGTACTGCACCACGAACGGGTGAGTCTGCGGAAAGCTAGTGCCGGGCTGACAACAGAGCGGATGCAGCATCTCCATCTCCAACACCAGGTTGATGACGCCGTTCGACGAGTGTGAGAAGCTGAAGCCCTCTTGCAGTCGCGATCTACAACGCCCATCAGCAGTCACTCAATTGTCGCTTTACACCTGCTTGATAATGGTGGGGACAGAGCATATTCCTATAACTATGCGTGACTGATGATGCATTATCGTGGGAATGATCAATTAATGTGCAGACTATTTAATCTATTTTGGAGGAGAAATTCAGCTCAGTACCCAATAATGAGCATTAAAAAACAAATACATACAAATATTTTAGAGGGTGGAGCTTCTTGTAGTTAAAACAACATTCTGGAGCTGACGCAACACAAAAAGCAATGTGTGATTTGGCTACTGGGTAGATTGTGCTGGTTACTGGGCACGATACTACCAGAGGAACATCTCCAAACACAAATTTCTAGCATTGAGAACATCAACGGCATGTCAGGTCAATTGACCGCCAGGTCACGCACACAACAGCATAGTGCAAACTTCTGAAGAAGGCGCAATTAGCACGATTGTGTAAGGCCACATAATCAGACACGCGTTCAAAGCAAAACATGCGATGAACGTGGAGCGTGTCGGCACCCATGCCGATGGTGTTGCTTACTTGACGATGGTGGACAGGATGCGTCCCATAGCCGTCATGTATATGGATGGTCCGCGCCCCTCCTGCATCTCCCAAACCCAGCGACGGTGGTGAAGGTACCTGCGGAGGACGGGGTCATAATGTAATGGCACACCTGGTGACGGTGGTGCAGGTAAATACGGGGTGCACACACAGCCAACTCTCAAATCCAACGGTGGTGGTGTGACTTCCCAGACCCAGTAGTGGTGGCGGTGGCGGTGGCGCACATATCTCACATTCAGCGGCGGCGGTGTACATCAAGACCCAACAGCTCTGGTGTAAGTTTCCCGGACCCAGCGGCGCTGGCATCGATTTCCTAGATGCAATGGTAGTGGTAGATATCCCAGACCCAGTGTTGGTGGTGTTGGTAGTGTAAACACACCATATCCAGTGGTGATGGCACACATCTAGGTCCATCGGTGGTGGTGTAGATCTACTAGACCCAGCAGTGCTCTGATAATCGGCCATACGGTTTCCGTCACAACCCGATCTCTTCACTCAATACACAAGCCTGTCCACTACACCGCTGCTGTCTATTTCTCAGACAGCAGCGGTGGTGTAGATCTTATGTGCTAATTATTTATGTGCTAGAGTACTATGCACATGTTGTGCTACGATAGGAATGCCGTAACTGTATTATATTAAATAGACCACTATCTGGCTAATTACATCGTTCCTAACACCGAGAACAGGAAGATCGCGCGACCTCTGTCACCCACTCTATACCAACCCACACACCCACCCTAAACCGTGATGGACTGGAACACAATACTGCACGGCCCATACGCACCGTCCGAAGTCAGGAAAGCAGCAAAATACCACACACTCATCGTCCAGAGTCAGCGACAGAGACCGGCACAACACCACACATCTACCGTCCGGAGTCAGCGACAGAGACCGGCACAACACCACACATCTACCGTCCGGAGTCGGCGACAGAGACCGGCACAACACCACACATCTACCGTCCGGAGTCAGCGACAGAGACCGGCACAACACCACACATCTACCGTCCGGAGTCGGCGACAGAGACCGGCACAACACCACACATCTACCGTCCGGAGCCAGCGACAGAGACCTGCACAATAGCACATAATTACCGTCCGGAGTCTGTAGTTGCCGACCCGAAAGTAAGTCCCGAGTACGGGGAAGGCCGTATACTCGCAGTAGTCAGTGACCGAACGAACCGACACGACTGACTGAGAGAGGGCTCACCGTAATCAGGCCACGACCACCGGCCACACGTCCCCTCGAATTACCGGATCGTCACTGGCGCGCGCCGCCGACCCAGCCGCCCTCAACAACAGACCGCGCTGCCAAACTGCTAGAGCATCGCCCCGGGCTTAGGACAGTTGACGGCGCCGGATGCCACTTGACTCATGCATACCAGCATGGCCGCTCACTACAGTCATCATCAGAGACAGGCACAACACCACACAGCTACCGTCCGGAGTCAGCGACAGAGACCGGCACAATAGCACACATCTACCGTCCGGAGTCGGCGACAGAGACAGGCACAACACCACACAGCTACCGTCCGGAGTCAGCGACAGAGACCGGCACAATAGCACACATCCAACATTGGGGAAGGGAATCAATGATTGAGGCGGCCGTATTAATTATTGGTGGGACCAGTTGCCTCCCTTAGCACATACAAAGTGACATCCCTGGTCCGACGTCATTTACAGCGGCGGAGATGATTCTATCTACACCCCATCCGGAGTCAGCGACGGAGCCCGGCACATCACTCGCCATCGTGCGGAGTCGGTGACAGCGTACAGCACAATGCCACACACCGGCCGTCCAGACCACCGACTGGGCACGACCCAGCCACAGGGTACGCGACAGCGTCAGTCTGAGTCGCAGTTGTGGTACCAGCGGCAATGAGTCACTCAAAATTCAGAAACAGTTGCCCAGAGAGATGCTACCAGCACAGTCAGCGTGAGAGCTAGGGTCAGAGCCATAGTGCAGTAAAGTTATAGTCAGTGTCCGGGTCAGAGGTATCCTTAGTCAGCCTATGGGTCACCTGGAGAGCGTGTTGAACATGGTGCTGGCTGTTTTGTTCTGAGAGCTGACGGCGCTCGAGTAGACGGGCGGCCGGTGACGAGGCCGGCCCAGCACGTGCGACTGCTGAATGACGGGGGTGACGAAACTGCGCGGAACACGGTCGTACCTGAAATCAAACAGTGTCAACCCAACTGGAAGGTAGTAGAGTCAGCTCGACTGAAGTGTTGTCAATACACATTGTGTGTGGAGGCTCCTCGCTACATTTGAAGTAGTCTAACGGCATCCACTAGCTTTAATGGTCAATAACATCGATGGTACAGCGTAGTTGGCAAATGCTTTATTCGAGACGTACAACAAACATAAACTGCATCAGCAGTGCTGCACAACAAGACTTTGGGAAATTTGGCACACATTATTAAAATTACCATTGATATCAGCATGCTGGAATAAACGTGAAATGTGGACAAGTGAAGCTCGTTTATATACTGCAAGATATTCATAGAATGCCATTGGTGACGGCCATGATATAGTTTTACACACACATGTATATACTCAGTAAAATAAGTAAAATACCATCAATAAAAAGAAAAGAACAAACAATTCACTATAAATATAGTAAAGATTAAACAATAGAACAAACACCGATATAATGTTCAATAATATTGCGGTAAGAATAAAACATAGTACGCATTAATTAAGAACACATGTGCAACTAAAATTGCGCCCAAAAAGGAATTACCCGGTGCATCATATACAAATAATACACAAGCCATGCATTCCCAATCAGGAAACATTGTTCACTATCTTTGAAAAATGAGAGCGAAGTACACCCGCAACTCGTGCAACACGACAGGTCATGGCCCCAATACCGCCCGCCACAGCACTGAATGCTACAACCGACACAAGTCACCTGATGAGGAACTTCTCCACGGGCTTTTTCAGCAGGATGCAGCACGAGACCTCCTGTGTGGAGGCGCGGCTGCCGCTATACAGCAGGCTGTTCGACGGCAACCCCCACTCGGACGTTCCGTCGTCGATGGCCACTGTCGTCACAACACACACCGGTGAGCCCAATGACCCAGCGACCCCGGCGTGCCGAGCGGTGTACAGAGCAGATGTGGCGAACATTCTCTGCAGCCAGATGCACTGTACGGTTTCGACAGAACGGATGACGAACCAGGAGAGTGGGCACACCGTGAGCAAGGATAACTTAGCTATACCCGGATATGTTGGTCGAGCAGACGGAAGACTAACAACCAATGCTATAATCACTCGGTGAAATCTACGACCAATGACTGGACACTAGGTCGCATACATTTTTCTTCAGACATGGCGGATGCAAACGATTAATAGCGTCTTGACGGCGGCTAGAAATGGACGCAGTCGCGGTCGGGCACGACGGCAGCGGCCGGCACGACCATCACCTGTTTTGGGCTGAGCCGGCTTCTCGATAAGCTTGGCTGTTTTGCGGATGGGCGGGTCGGCTGAGAACACAGTCTGCCCCTCGGTGAATGTGAGCGCCAGGATCTGCTCGCGCAGCTCCTTCACGATCTGGTGGATGTGAGGATTGGTTGGCGTGGTATCAGCACCTGGTGCCGACCGCCGGCAAGTGGCAGACGCTATAACCTCAGCGATGGACAACGCCCCAACCGGACCGCTTCCAATGCGAAGTGGGATTGGCATCCTGGACTAAGCCTTTCTTCACGGAGATAAACTTTTTTGTTGGCTATTCTTGATGGGAAAATAATGTATGGGGATTACCAGACTAAAAAGAGACAGGGTTTAAAAATTGAAGAACGATATTTTGAGATCACTCACACGACACGAAACATTTCCCAATCCTGCTGCCCACCGGTGAAGTAGTGTTGACGACGCCATTAGCCGTGATCCTGAATAAAGTGCGTCGTAAACCACCCAATGCACAATAAACAAACAAACAAACAAACATTCAAACAAACAAACAAAAAAGTGAACGATATTCAGAAATAACACGGGTATTGTATTATGTTGATGTACGAATGTTTGTTGCGCATCTGCTCCCACTACTGACCACAAATTTATCCTTTCTTTGTAAATATCTGTGAAAACCCGGACTGTCCGTAACAGCCACTGCACGTGGAGGGCATGTATTTCGAAATAAATAAATAAATATGACGGACACAATCTCCTATAACTTCAGAATATAATCCAAAATATTCCAGAATGGCAAACATGAAATTCCGGTGCAACAAGTGGTTACTGGGTAAATAAAGTGAACAAAACCAGCATATAAAGATGGGGTTCGAGTAAGATAAGTTAACATGAAGCTACGGAATACATCTTTACGCTTTCAGTTTTCAGAACTGTCATGGTTGCGATGTTACCCTTGGGTTCCCCTGGAAACTGATCTAGTTGCTATAGTCGTCCTGTGTTCTTGCGGATAATTACCTGGCTGTGAGGGCACTCCGAAGTTCCCCTGGGGACGGATCTGGTTGCGGAGATCGCCCTGAGTTCCTGCGGAGGCTGACCTGGTGGCGGCGCTTCCCTGGAACTCACGTGGACACTGATCTGGCTGCGGAGGTCGGCGGAGTGTCTGTGGAGGCTAACCTGGTGGTGGTGTTTCCGCGAAGTTCCTGCGGAGACTGACCTCGTTGCGGAGGTCGCCCGGAGTTCCGCCGAGGAATGCCAGTCGCACCACCATGCAGGGAGGCCGTACCGCCAGGTTCACGCGCAGCATGTAGAACGAGGTGGGTGGAGCGGTCTGCTCGTCATCACTGGTGTGGCGGGGCAGAATGTCGGGTCACCCCACACATGTGAAACGACAGTCAGAGGACGGCCGTACAGTTAAGGTGGGCTACTATAAGGAGCGGTCTGCTCATCAACAATGGTGTGGGGGGGGAAAAATTTTGGAAAAACCCAAAAAAAAAAAAACAGAAGTAGCGGCAGTACTGTATGGAGCGGTCTGCTCATCATCACTGGTGTGGCGGGGCAGAATGTCGGGTCACCCCACACATGTGAAACGACAGTCAGAGGGGCGTACAGTTAATGTGAACGCAGTACAGAGGACGGCCGTACAGTTAAGGTAGCGGCAGTACTGTATGGAGCGGTCTGCTCATCATCACTGGTGTGGCGGGGCAGAATGTCGGGTCACCCCACACATGTGAAACGACAGTCAGAGGACGGCCGTACAGTTAAGGTAGCGGCAGTACTGTATGGAGCGGTCTGCTCATCATCACTGGTGTGGCGGGGCAGAATGTCGGGTCACCCCACACATGTGAAATGACAGTCAGAGGACAACCGTACAGTTCAGGTACTTCAGTAGACAGACAGAAACACAGTTCACATATTCCAGCAGATATACGGGCACAAATCACAGGGCTCAACGGGTATGGTGACATGGATGAGACGGTTCAGCAGATGGGCACAATTAGGATGGTTCGGCGGATGGACAGACACAGTTCAGGTGGCTCAGTGGATGGACACAAAGTTCAGATGATTCAGCTGTGCCCGCGGTCAAAGTAGTTCAGCATAGCAAGCTGCAAATGCAATACAGGGATAAGTTTTTCTCCTTTCGGTCCTTATTGTACCTCCGTGGATGAGAGCAAAACTGCATCATGACCTGGGCCAACTAGTTATATTGCAGATATTAAGTGATTATATTGTGCTGTTATTGGAGTTTGTGGGCGCATCGACTGCATCAGTAATGCTGAAAAGGAACTGGCATTTCCACTTAGTATAATATTTTGTAGATCAGTTCCACAAAATGAAATTACAACAGACTGAAAAAGGGCGAATGTAGTTCCTATTTTCAAGAAAGGAGAAAGAGGGAAAGTTGAACAGTATAGGCCAGTAAGTCTCACATCCCTTAGTCTGCAAGGTACTCAACTCAATTACCAAGGATAGAATAGTTAGTTATCTGGAAGGAAACAGATTGAATCAAAATACTAAACATGGGTTTAGAAAAGGGCGTTCGTGTCTCACAAATCTCTCGGACTTTTTGAACTTCGCCACAGAACAATTTGATCAGGGACATCAGGTTGATGCAGCATATCTTGACTTTAGTAAGGCCTTTGACAAGGTAGCCCAAAAATGGTTAATGATGCAGCTTCATGCCCATGGTATTGCGGGTAGCATCTTAAAATGGATAAAGTTGTGGCTTTCAGACAGACAGCAAAGAGTGATGCTAAATGCTACAAAGTCATCGTGGCAAAATGTTCTTAGTGGAGTCCCCCAGGGATCAGTACTGGGTCCACTACTGTTCATTATATTTGTTTAAAAACAACATTAAAAGTGGCCTAAGCAGTAAGGTTGTGAAATTTGCGGATGATTTTAAAGGCCTTTAGGGCAATAACAGGTCACAATGAGCATATCTCGCTGCAGACAGTCTTAGACGAACTTGTGAAGTGGTCCGAAGAATGGCAAATTAAATTAAATTTTGATAAGTGCAAAATCATGCATGTAGGTAAGCGGCATATGAAGGTTCCATATTTGATGGGTGACCAAGTGCTATCAGTGACTCAACAGGAGAAGGATTTAGGTGTTATTCTAAACACAAAATTGGGGGCATCAGAACAGACCAAGGAAGCCAGGAAGAAGGCACTGAGAATGCTTTGGGAAAGAAATAGTAATGTATCATACAGAAGTGAGGAAGTAATCAGGAAGCTTTACTGTGCATATGTCAGGCAACATTTGGAATACTACATCCAAGCTTGGTCTCCTAGCCATGGAAAAGGTCGTGGGCTTTTAGAGAGAGTACAAAAGAGGGCTACATAAATGGTTAATGGTATAAGGAACCTGGCATATGAGGAAATATTGAAGAAATTGAATATGTTTTCATTTAGATATAGAAGGCTGAGAGGAGATCTCATCGAGGTCTTTAAATTTGTCCATGGTCTGGAGACGGGATACCTTGGGGAAATGTTTTAATTTAACATAAAGGATGCAATTAGAGGTCATCAATTCAAAATTAAAGTTAACCACATCAGAACAAGGTTAAGACAGTCTTTCTTCACCAACAGGATAGTGGAACACTGGAACCAGCTCCCAGAAACCATTGTCAGTAACAGCGCATTGAACATCTTCAAAAGCAGCACAGAAAAGCATTAAAAGAAGAGGGCTTGCTTTTCAGTTACAGGGAGGGTTGATCGACGGATTTGGTGGCCAACTGGTTGAGTGTACAAAGTGCAATCAAGAAGGGCCGTGTGGCTGATAGTTGCACTAATCCTTTATGTCTTACATTGCATTGTTACCCAATAATTCCTACGTTATCGAAGTGCTCAAAGCAGACATGGTGCCCAGCTTGCCACGATACTTCACGGTGAGTTGATCATTGAGGAAAACACGTCAGGTTATGCATTACAGCCACCGTTTTGATGCATACGCTGTCCCCAGTGGAACTCCGGTCGTCCGGGAGTGCAGCATTGTCAGCGAACAACTGTCGATTGAACAGCTCGTCCACATCGAGGTTGGCAGGCTTGACGACATGAATATTGCAAAGTCGGTAGTTATTCGCATTCTGGGCATACATGAACGTATAGAAGGTAAAATCAAATTCCGGTACCCACCGCTTGTCTCACTCGAACTGGTAAGAATAGCTTCGTGCAAATAATGTGTTTTTTTTTTGTTTAAAAAAAAAATTTGATCCGAATTGTTGCTGGGGTGGCTTGAGGATTGCTAAGCAGAGCTTGTTGCGTGAACCCTGGCCCCACCACCCGATCCATGAACTCCAGCTCAACGGGAGAATTTAGACCGAAAGTTTAACGTGCCGCCAATGCACCGGCACGGCCGCCCGG
>JAOTOL010001641.1:3597500-3793357 GCA_034440575.1 Imbricaverruca yamaguchii
CCAATCCCGCGGCCCACCGGCGAAACAGTGTGGGCGGCGCCATTAGCCGTGAATGTGCATAAAGTGTGTCGTGAACCAACCAATAAACAAACAAACAACAGACACACGACGAGCCTCGATCCGGCGCCAGACACACGACGAGCCTCGGTTCGGCGTCACGGACACACGACGCACCAAGATTCGGCGTCACGGACACACCACGCGCCAAGATTCGGCGTCACGGACACACGACGAGCCAAGATTCGGCGTCACGGACACAACACGCAACCGGTGAATCGAACATGACGCCAACTGGCCAGCCAGACTTCACTCTGGGAACACATCGAGGGTGCCAGTCATAGCTAAAGGTGTATCTCTGGGTGAGCCAGGCCGAGTCGGCGCCATCACGAACTCACCCTGAGAACGGCTCGGGAGCGCCAGTCGTCTCGGACAGGTAGAAGAGCGGCCCGCCACTGCGCACCACGTCCGGCACCGTGTACAGCGTCACACTGCTGTTGAAGCTGTGGAGGTGCTCTAGCAGCTGGTCAGAGTGACGCATCACCTTCAGGTTGCTCCAGAACTTGCTGAACATGGCCTGGCGGTACGGCGATTTGGTGCGCGTGCGCGCGCAGGTCACGTCGTGCAGGAAATCGTAGCTGGCTGCGGGACGGTTCGGTCAGCGTTACTCCGATGAGCTCAGCGATGTCAGACGCCACGATGACAATCGCAGATGGCTAGGCCACGGGCTAGGCATGTGCAGGTATCACCTCGGCGCTGCCATACCGCCCAGTATGCATCGAGGAGCAAGGTTAGATCCACAACCACGGCTCATTACCACTCGGTACAACACAGCTAACCCACCCACCGACCGATCGGCCGACAACCATCGATGGCCGATAACCACAGATGGCCCTGTCCGATGGCATGTTCCGGAATTCCAAAACCTATGTGGAAGGAAGCGACTAACGGAAATTTGATTTGTAGTCTCGACCCACCGATGATGCTCAGCTCGAAGTGGACCACGTTGCTGGAGCTGGTCGGCGGCCATGCCGATTTCAGCAGGTACTCGATGAAGATGGAGTACTTCCACGGCAACACCAGCGTGATCTGTCGTGCCAAGGCCATCAGCTCAGCCACCGCACTAATACTAGTCGCTCAGTTCGATCACACAAATACAGAGATCACACTCAGTCAGATCACACAAATCACGCTTATGTCCATTTTGGCCCAGACATTTCTTTCTTAAAATACGGTACGAAGAGTTAGGGATCTGATTGGAAAGGAAATAATTTCCTTAATTGGTGTCATCGATAATTTTTTAGTCTAAAAAAAATCCTGTTCGTTTTTTTCGCTGAAGCTGATGGTGAATACTTCACAATAAAATTATGTAAGCTCTTTGATCTTTTACAATGTTGATCTATGCGACTCTTTAAACTTGGGCCTACATTGCAGTAATAGTGCATTGCATATATGTGTGAAAAGGCACACACAACGTTCGTATACTTACTTCAGGGAGAGTCGACAAGAGTTCCTGATATAAAAAAAGTAGAAAGATAATTATCCTCTCCGACTGTGAAGGCGCGAAAATTACCTTCTGCAAATCCAGGATTCCAAAATACAAAACCCACCGTGGGCAAGAAAGGCACCGCAAGCAACGACATACCGTAACTGAGAGCATGGATGAGCCACGTGAGAATACCAGTTAGAAGCTGTAGGCACTCAAAGTGGGCACTCAAAGAAGCTGTAGGCACTCACTTGCAAATAAGTCCGATGTTATGCATGAAAAATATTAGGCATACGACACTTCATGTTCGTGGAACTCCTTCACGCATAAGTCAGTTCATGGCGTGATATGGAGACGACTATTATTGGTTTGACCATTATTTACCGAAGTGATCGCTGGGTTTCCTCAGGCCGGGACAGATTCGTCACATCCCGAATGGAGACATTTTCTCCAGAATGGACTATTAATCACTCAGAAGAGCCCACCATCCTTAGAATGGCCTGATCCTTACCGAACACTTCCCCTTAATGGATGCACCCTCATCAGATGAATTCGTTCAGTCTGAATTGAATCATGCAGATATGCATAGACTCTTCCCGCCTGGAATGGGGTTTCCCTCGTCAGAATGGACTTGTGCTCACCTGAATGGACTCGTCCTCGAGATGCACGCTGCGGATGTTGTAGCCCTCGCGCAGCCGGCAGGAGAGCACGCTCTCCAGGCTGGAGTTGAGCACGCCGTCCGACTGGTGCTTGGTGATGAGGTCCAATGGCGTGTCAGGCACGCATCCACGAAGTCTGGCAGCACACGGCCAACCGATGGGATCACATACGGCCGACGACATCACACACGGCCGACGACATCACACACTGTCAGCCGACATCACACACTGCCGAGCGACGACATCACACACGGCCGACTGACATCACACACGGCCGACCGACATCACACACGGCCGACGACATCACACACTGTCGGCCGACATCACACACTGCCGAGCGACGACATCACACACGGCCGACTGACATCACACACGGCCGACCGACATCACACACGGCCGACGACATCACACACTGTCGGCCGACATCACACACTGCCGAGCGACGACATCACACACGGTCGACCGACGACATCACACACGGCCGACTGACGACATCACACACGGCCGACTGACGACATCACACACGGCCGACGACATCACACACTGTCGGCCGACATCACACACTGCCGAGCGACGACATCACACACGGCCGACTGACGACATCACACACGGCCGACGACATCACACACTGTCGGCCGACATCACACACTGCCGAGCGACGACATCACACACGGCCGACTGACGACATCACACACGGCCGACGACATCACACACTGTCGGCCGACATCACACACTGCCGAGCGACGACATCACACACGGTCGACCGACGACATCACACACGGTCGACCGACGACATCACACACGGCCGACGACATCACACACTGTCGGCCGACATCACACACTGCCGAGCGACGACATCACACACGGCCGACTGACGACATCACACACGGCCGACGACATCACACACTGTCGGCCGACATCACACACTGCCGAGCGACGACATCACACACGGCCGACTGACGACATCACACACGGCCGACGACATCACACACTGTCGGCCGACATCACACACTGCCGAGCGACGACATCACACACGGTCGACCGACGACATCACACACGGTCGACCGACGACATCACACACGGCCGACTGACGACATCACACACGGCCGACCGACGACATCACACACGGCCGACTGACGACATCACACACGGCCGACCGACGACATCACACACGGCCGACTGACGACATCACACACGGTCGACCGACGACATCACACACGGCCGACTGACATCACACACGGCCGACCGACGACATCACACACGGCCGACTGACGACATCACACACGGCCGACCGACGACATCACACACGGCCGACTGACGACATCACACACGGCCGACTGACGACATCACACACGGCCGACCGACGACATCACACACGGCCGACATCACACACGGCCGACGGTATCACACACGGCCGACGGTACCGCACACGGTTGACCGTGATGAGGCGTGCGAGACGATGAGGTGGGTGACGTACTGTTATGGTGCAGAACGGGATTGTGTAATACGTGCCGTGCTACTGGAACGTCTGACGTATCTTCTGTTGGAGGATGCCACGAGCTGTTTATCATGTGCTGTGGGTCATGTGTTTGACTATGTGCGCCACTGTTCAGACATACGCTGCGCTGTTGGGTACATGTCACCCGGCCAGGTCACGTGACGTACTGCTGAGGCGGCCACGGGTCAGCCGGCTCTCCGCTGCAGTCCGGCATCAGACTCAGCCCGACCAGACTCTTCTGGAAGCCCCAGCTGAGGAAGGCGCGGTGGTAGATGTTCATGGCGTACTCGTAGTCTTGCGCCACGCTTGGTAGACGCGAGAGCAGCGCACCGCAGGTGGCGGTGGCCAGGAAGTACATCAGATCGGTGTATGGAAGCGAGCCGAGGCCGGCACTGGGCTGGCAGCCGGAGCCCAACAGTAGGAACGAGCAGGCCACCGTGTTGTTGCGCAGCTGCACTAGCAGCGAGTCGAACATGGTGGCGTCCGGCAGACCGATGGCGCCGTCCGTCACCACGACCAGACCTAGCCAGAAGAGACACTTAAAACGATGTAAAATAGTGTTGGTCAACCATTGTTTCTTTTCATAGTGTGGTAATTAATACGCATTGCAAATAACATTCTTGCATTTAGTGATAAGGTCTGGAAAACATTGTCTTAATCCTATTACAGTCGGTTTCTTTTATACCTCACTGTGTAGGGTTGGTTGGTTATTTGGGCTTAGGGACACATCGACTGCTTCGGTCATACAGCGCCCATCTGACTGTGTAGGGGTGGAATGCACACCAACCTAAGATCTCGAAATAAATTGGGACAATTTCAAAACTTGGTTACTCAAACGAATTCTATTGGCCTAATCTACAGTATTCACCTGCCGGAATTTCGCAAGTTGCACAATAGCGAAGTCAGAAGCCAAACTAATGAGACTGAGGGTAAAATTGAAAAAACATTCGGGACCGTGGTTGCATTTTACAATAGTAAAATAGTGAATACTTTACATAAACAACTATTAACGGTCCAGAGCACCATTCTCCATACACACGTACAGTGTATGGAGAGCATGTGAAAAAGCCAGGAACCTAAGGAGGGGATGGGTATCATTTGTTCTTTGTGGCTGGTCCTTCTTCTTTTCGGCTCAAGGGCTCATCGACTGCGATGGTCATAGCTGGTCCTTCTTCGCAGTCAGTGCCACAAATACCTATTACTTTATATTTTTACGTTGTATCAATATTTACCGTGAGGTATTGACCAGACGCGTCGCCAGGAAATCATGCAAAGGCGGATCCTGAGATGACCAAGTGGGAATGTTAGTACAATTATTCGCCATTTGGAAAGCATCCTGGCTTTGCAACTGCGTGAGATATATTATTCCTTAATTCGCGCATACCACACCTACATCCGCCACTGGCAGTGGCACCATCATCGCGCCGTGGCTTGTAGTACCTTGAATAGGTTATGCCTTGAATAATTTCAGTCACCTCCTGGATCTGGCAATGGGACAATTTTCTGGCTCTGCCACTTCTCGTGATATATTACTACCTTTTTTCGGAATTCGTCCCATTCTTGCAACAGCCTTATAACAACGTAAACAGTACCACTTTGAGAGAACCGGTCAAATGCTGCCATTTTTTCCTACCTCCGAATCCGTTCCTGACAAAACTCAGACTCACAATAAGCATTTCCGTAGATAAGAAAGTTAGCATTAGCAGCATAATTCCAACTTATATAGTCACCTAAACAGAACAACAATAAAATATCCACATTCATGTGCTGTTCGTAAGTTTCCTTGAAAACCTGTCAGAGGTGCTTTCCAATACTCGTCCTTGGAGCCGCCTCTGGTACAGTTACGGAATTAAATTTTGGTACGGAATAGAAAGAAAAAAATGTTTGGAAAAGCCGCCGAGATTTACGATTCTTTCACAAAGGGTTAGGGAACGACAAGCGACGAGAAAAACAATATACAGGGTGGCATCGATTGGGAGATGGGCACCTTAACCCTGGACGACGCAACCCCTACTTCTCTGGGATAAAGAAGGGTCTTCTTACCGCACATGAATTGCCACACTACGATGAGTCACGCAATTTAAAGACAGGCCAGAAAGCTGAGGAGTCGCCGGCGAGTAAGGTCGGGTCGGCAGGGAGGACTACGCCAGACTGAGTCAACGGAGTAAAGCCAGGCCAGCAGAGGACCAGGTCGGGTTAGGTCAACAAAGGATGGTCATACTCGTTAGCCGAGGATGGCCAAGTCATGTCAGAACAGTAGAGGCCACCCACTTCACACCACCACTCCCGACGAGTTGTTGCATGATTACGTCGACACGAACCTTCATCTGGCCATCACTAGCTAACTCCAACTGACACGTGGCAGTTAACATTTATATATGCAACATCCGACAATCCACTAGAACATGCCCCCAGATTATAGATATAAACACCTGGTCTGCATGCGAAGAAAACAGGATTTCTGGAAAGTAAACTGCCTTATCTGTGTCACTTCCCACTCAAATACCACTTCACGGCCTGACCATGCGCCGCGCCGGTTCACTGACCTGCGCTGCTGTTCTCCGGCAGCAGCTGGAGCGCCAGGATGCCGTAGCGCAGCATATTGACGAAGCCCATGTCGGGCGAGACCATGGGCACGGCCGACGAGCCGCCGGCGCCACTGTCGCCGGCGTCATCCTCGAACAGTTTGCCCACCAGACGCTCCGACTCGAGCTGGCCAACGTCAGAGGTAGTCAGTGGCTGTCTTACCAGACGCTCCGACTCGAGCTGGCCAACGTCAGAGGCAGTCAGTGGCTGTCTTACCAGACGCTCCGACTCGAGCTGGCCAACGTCAGAGGCAGTCAGTGGCTGTCTTACCAGACGCTCCGACTCGAGCTGGCCAACGTCAGAGGCAGTCAGTGTCTGTCTTACCAGACGCTCCGACTCGAGCTGGCCAACGTCAGAGGCAGTCAGTGGCTGTCTTACCAGACGCTCCGACTCGAGCTGGCCAAGATCAGAGGCAATTAGTGGCTACCCTGCCACTCCAGACCGCCAACTACAACACTGATAGTCACACATGGTAAGCATGACTAATCCGTAATCATTCGTCGGGAACAAGATCCACCAAGCATGGGTTTTACCATATCAAACAAAGTCCTGGATCATTAGCTGTCGCCGAATGGCGAGATGCAAACGCAAGCAGCAGGGGCATTGCCTGTACTGGCCAGAAAGTGGGCATGGTGTAACCGGACGGTGAGAGATAGATGAGACATGCTCTCCCGGCTGGTGGATGGATAACCCTTATGATCAGACAACTGACAACATTCTCTAAGGCGCGGTCTGATGCGGGGCGCGTGTAAAATCGATGACCTTGCTCCATCACAAATGAACATACTGCCGTCGATGTATACATTTCCGCGACAATTTTCGATGAATATACTCGTGCCTCAGGATTTTAGCCAAAGCATACATATGGTGCTAATGAACGACAACATTACACTTCAAATGATACCCGAGCTTGCACAAACGTGACCTTGACTAACTTCAGCGATTTCTCCCGGAGCGGACATACGGAAATAACAGTGAGGCAACTGTAGTGCATGTGTGATACTCCGACACCGTAGCTTGACCATAGCGGGCGTGGGTTACCCTTTGGGCCTCCAGCTGATCATTGGCCAGAGCGGTGACGTCAGCGAACTTGTCTTCGATGTCGTTCAGCTTGCCTGCGACGGTGCCTAGGAATGACTGCAAGTTGTCCTCTGTCAGCAGCCAGCCCTGCACAAGTACCTGTGGCAGAGAAGAGCCATGCCAAGAACTAGATTCAATGTAGGTGGAAAACAGCTCAACTGTCCTGTCTCTTGCTTGCGAATTGCTTTCTGGTACACCAGGTTGGCACAGGTGTGTATGCATCGCAGCCAGTAGCCATGGGAGTAAATGAGGTGAGCGTAGCACCATACAACACGGAACACCACCATGCGAAACAATAACCTGAGACGATGGCTTCAGGTCTTTCGCATTGTTTGTTTTGTAAATGAAGGAACCGCAAGCCTGTTCACATCGCATACACGGAAATCCCCCTTAATAACCGGAACCCGAACTTGGCAGATCTTTTCCTACATCAATTACGCATGTCCCAAAAATTAAATTTGAGTCAGGTCACTGAAAGTCACTGACATACGGCGGGTTCAGTGGGATCGTCGAACTGTAGCCGGATTCTAAAGTTCCTGAAGTTGGGTGCGAATTGACACCAGGCAACTTGTTCTTACATTGATTACGATAACTTTCGTACATCCTTATGCCAAGCTACCTGTCAATTATGTGCATGCTAGATGATAGTAGCATGCAGTGTGCGTTCGATTTTTCTTAGCTGTAGATATTGCATGTAAAAAATGTTTCCCTATGGTTTTTTTATTCACAGAAGATGGTAGTTACCTCCAGTACCCAAGTTCAACAGCTCTGGTGGGGATTAAACATTTGATGTGCACCAAATTGCATGTCGGTGGTTTTTTGTCTTACGACACGCCGACTGTTTAGTCATGCAACGTTGTCAATATCTCACGCCGATTGATCGTAGGGACGGGTAGAACTCGAGCCCACAATATTTCGATTGTGAAACGAGCAACTTACCCCGAGACTACTCATGCCCCCCCAATTGTATGTCGAAGTACTTCCATTTCACATTTTCCCTCATCTCTGCTAATTGTCTTACATGCCATCGGACACCTAACACAAGATGAATTTGAGAATAATGAACTGTCCGAATGTATTATCTCAGCATGACAGAAAAACTGCTACATAGGATCTTCCGACATTTTCATAGCATGTCTTACCATAATAAGCCATTCATGATTTAATCACAGATTTTTGCCAAACCGTGCATGTTTCTGTACAGCTAAGATGACTTAAGATACCACTTATTGGTATGGTGTACCAATCTGAGCATAACAGTCTAAAAACATGATATGAATATTTCCGGTGGCAACTTTGTAAATTTCGTAAGTTCGATATTATTATTCGATATTATCATTCGATATTATTACTCGATATTATTATAAGGCACTTGATGTGCCTCTTAGTCATTCCAAAACATGCTTACTTTTCGAAATAGCCCTAAAAAATGTACCCCCAGAGGCTAAAAGGTGATCCATGGCGTTATGTGCCCGTGGTGGCTTCTTTTTGTATAAGTTTTATCGTTCCATTCTTCCGAAATTGTCGCTATCGGACATCATTATTGTATGTTTGTCATGGTCTCTGAGATCCATAGAGGTAGTGTCCTGAAATTGACTTTTATGGGGTGGAGGGGAGGAGGGTGATGCAAAAAAGCCAACTGCCGTAAAAACGTACACATGTATGCTTTTGACAAATAATGCCTTTTTATGAGAGATTCTTTGACCTTAGTTGATTGCTTGATGATGATGATCTCAGTAGCGCATCTGCTGCCTTAATAAGTCGACAGCTTTACTCCCAGCAGCCACACATGCTATTAGTCATGCCATTAGTGCAAACCACGCTCATAGCCTGGAGCAAAAAAAAAATGATGTAAAAATGAAAGAGTGATGTCAAATTGCTTTGTGTGTACCTCCAACCAAATTTCATAATTTCAGAGCACTGTTATGGAGTGATCAGAAATTCCGCACCACCGGACCGTGAGGACGATATGAGGCTCGGCCTGGCACGGATTAAGTTAACATAAAATACCATTGGTCAAATGTTTGGCTGAAGATTGAAGAGGACAGCAATCCCCTGGGTGACGAAATAAACACTACCAAACTATTGCTAATAATCACGAAGTGTAAATCATTTTAGCGGACGAACGGGGAAACTTGATTATCTCCAGGCATACATGTGCCATTATCATACAGAAAATTGCACCAACTTCATACTGAGTTACTGATGTCAAATATTTTCGCTGCAAGTGCAGCTTTAATACGTACATATTGAATAGGTGGTTCGACTACATTAAGCGCATACTTGCTCTGGCGAGACACCACAGTCGGGGGCCACGGGCATGCAAAGCGCAAAATTTCCCAATTGTCGCCGTTAAAATCGCGGTTCAGCCAGATCATCTATCGGCGTCGAAGCCTACCTGATGCGTCTGCGTAGTGAAGAATGGCGTGTGTGCTATGACGGTGATATACAGCTGAGGCTTGTACAGCAGCTCACTGCCCGGAACGTAAAACTGAAACAACCCATTAACGGTAAGACTTGAATACATTTCCTATACGTGCACCATTTATTTACCTTATGTAATTACACCTCCCACGATACTGGCGTCAGTATACTTTTGTTAAACGGGTGTAGACTGCCACAACCGCCAGAACCTCCAGGCTGACGGGCGGCACCAGACGCGGCTGGGACAGGTTAGACGGGGTCGCCCGGATAGGTTCAGACAATGTCCACCCCACCTCCGGCAGTACCAGACGCGGCTGGGACAGGTTAGACGGGGTCGCCCGGATAGGTACAGACAATGTCCACCCCACCTCCGGCAGTACCAGAGGCGGCTGGGACAGGTTAGACGGGGTCGCCCGGATAGGTACAGACAATGTCCACCCCACCTCCGGGGCACCAGACGCGGCTGGGACAGGTTAGACGGGGTCGCCCGGATAGGTTCAGACAATGTCCACCCCACCTCCGGCAGTACCAGAGGCGGCTGGGACAGGTTAGACGGGGTCGCCCGGATAGGTACAGACAATGTCCACCCCACCTCCGGCAGTACCAGAGGCGGCTGGGACAGGTTAGACGGGGTCGCCCGGATAGGTACAGACAATGTCCACCCCACCTCCGGCAGTACCAGACGCGGCTGGGACAGGTTAGACGGGGTCGCCCGGATAGGTACAGACAATGTCCACCCCACCTCCGGCAGTACCAGAGGCGGCTGGGACAGGTTAGACGGGGTCGCCCGGATAGGTACAGACAATGTCCACCCCACCTCCGGCAGTACCAGAGGCGGCTGGGACAGGTTAGACGGGGTCGCCCGGATAGGTACAGACAATGTCCACCCCACCTCCGGCAGTACCAGAGGCGGCTGGGACAGGTTAGACGGGGTCGCCCGGATAGGTACAGACAATGTCCACCCCACCTCCGGCGGCACCAGACGCGGCTGGGACAGGTTAGACGGGGTCGCCCGGATAGGTACAGACAATGTCCACCCCACCTCCGGCAGTACCAGACGCGGCTGGGACAGGTTAGACGGGGTCGCCCGGATAGGTACAGACAATGTCCACCCCACCTCCGGCAGTACCAGAGGCGGCTGGGACAGGTTAGACGGGGTCGCCCGGATAGGTACAGACAATGTCCACCCCACCTCCGGCAGTACCAGACGCGGCTGGGACAGGTTAGACGGGGTCGCCCGGATAGGTACAGACAATGTCCACCCCACCTCCGGCAGTACCAGAGGCGGCTGGGACAGGTTAGACGGGGTCGCCCGGATAGGTACAGACAATGTCCACCCCACCTCCGGCAGTACCAGACGCGGCTGGGACAGGTTAGACGGGGTCGCCCGGATAGGTACAGACAATGTCCACCCCACCTCCGGCAGTACCAGAGGCGGCTGGGACAGGTTAGACGGGGTCGCCCGGATAGGTACAGACAATGTCCACCCCACCTCCGGCAGTACCAGAGGCGGCTGGGACAGGTTAGACGGGGTCGCCCGGATAGGTACAGACAATGTCCACCCCACCTCCGGCAGTACCAGAGGCGGCTGGGACAGGTTAGACGGGGTCGCCCGGATAGGTACAGACAATGTCCACCCCACCTCCGGCAGTACCAGAGGCGGCTGGGACAGGTTAGACGGGGTCGCCCGGATAGGTACAGACAATGTCCACCCCACCTCCGGCAGTACCAGACGCGGCTGGGACAGGTTAGACGGGGTCGCCCGGATAGGTACAGACAATGTCCACCCCACCTCCGGCAGTACCAGACGCGGCTGGGACAGGTTAGACGGGGTCCCCGGATAGGTACAGACATGTCCACCCCACCTCCGGTACCAGAGCGGCTGGGACAGGTTAGACGGGGTCGCCCGGATAGGTACAGACAATGTCCACCCCACCTCCGGCAGTACCAGACGCGGCTGGGACAGATTAGACGGGGTCGCCCGGATAGGTTCAGACAATCCCCACCCCAGCTTCGGCAATATCTCCTCAGCCATTTCGAGCACAATACTCTCAGGACAATATTTGGGATCCTAATATTATATTTGGGTTCATCGGATGGCTGGTCTTTCGGATTCAGCTTCTCTTGCCATGATATAAAATTATGACAAGCTAAAAACTTAATATCACGCAATATGTGGTGATTGCTTACTATGAAATGAACTCCATATGCATAGTAACTAGATATAAGTACCCTAGATAACACTGCTTGTAAACACATGCTAAATTGCTGTTTGCAGTAGCAATATAGCTGCATTAGTATTTTGCATGTCAGCCTTTTGGAGCTCAACATGCAGATCAGCACCTGCATTGGCATCACCCTGGTTTGGCACCAAACGTAGGAGAAAAACAAATAACATGTCAAGCTGCTGGCAGAAAATATGAAGAAGAGATATAACATTACACCTCAAGAGAAGCATGTCATTAATTCGTATTGGACAGCCCACTACATAACCAATAAGGATAGAACATCTCCACACAGGACATATCTTCGAAACCAGTAACATTTGGGACAAAATGTTGACATGTAGCAAAATATTTCAGGTGATGCTTTTCCATAAGTCTGTTTCGCCTAAACACCGCAGCGATATGCAGTGGGGGTCCTCACCGGTCTCGTGATGCCTCCCAGACAGCGTGATAGGGTGGGGAAGACGGCGTCGAGCAGGACCACTCCACTGCTGGTATCCTGCCAACCACACCACGGACTCACCAACACATCCCCGACAAAAACAAGAGCAACCATAACTCATACATGCACAATTGATCATGAAGATAATCTCAGTAATTGTTTCATATTTGTGTTTAATCCATACAGTAAAGTATATCGATATATATATATATATATATATATATATATATATATATATATATACTACATTATAAGGCAAAATATATATATATATATATATATATATATATATATATATATATATATATATATATATATATATGGCTATTTTGTTTGCAGTGGACTGCACGCCCATGTAGGGTATAATTATGTAAATGGTGTATATACATACCACATACATACTATGCTGCATATTTTCAAATGTGTTGCTGTATGAATGTTTCAGGACATGCCAAGTACAATGCCACTTTGCACTCATCATTTGTCAGGTGTTCATCAGGTGCGGGTATTCCAAATAATTCATGACAAGGTGGCCGACATTGTGATAACTTAAGCCCCAATTCACGTGGATATTTAAGATGTCGCTTATGTAGAGCGTCCAGGGCCAGATGACCCTCAACAGACAAGCGGCCGCCGCGTGGCCATGACAGATGCCCATCGAGGCACGGGCCTCACCACGGACGCCACGGAAGGGCTGAGATCGAGGCAGAACACCAGCCGGTACACACGCGCCAGGAACGTGACGCCGGTGCGAGGCGTGACCTTGTACTGGTACAGGTGGCTGGTGTCCGAGTCCCAGTCCGGCGGCGGATTGCACGGGATCACCGACACCACTTCCAGCTCCCCCTCGTACTCGTCCTGTCGGCGGTCGGCACGGTCTCACCGCATCCGGCACAGCTCACCAGCGCGCCAATGCGCCATGGCAGACGACGTGTCAGACTGCGTGGGCACCCTCCTGCGAATCTCACTGGTGTGTGGTAGCCCAATAGAAGTCTGACTCTCTAACTGAGGGTTTCTCCGACTTACCCATCGACGTCGATGTCAATTTGGAGAATGGTGCATGGAAAGAGTGTCGCGCGAACGCAGATAGTTATCGGAAGATGTATTAAGTGCATGGTGTACATAACATTCAGTGCATCTATCCAATAGCATATACTATTTGTTCCTTTAAAATGGTTCAATTAAAGCATGATATACGTCGTGCATTGTGCATACAATGAAGGCGCCGTTATGTTCCTTTAGAAAAGTGTAGTTCTAGCAACATCAGTTCGTTGCGAAAGAACTGATGAACGACGTCCACTCAGCCTTTATTTTATGGAATACAATTTTATCCTTCAAATGTTAATCCCATAAATTCATAGCCATACAACATGATAAAATGAGACGAGCACGTACCACCAAGTGTCGCTTGGGGACCTGTATGTATTGGTCCAAGTGTGCGAAGTACCACTGGGCGCGGACATTACGAGAGATACGGTACTCCTGCCGCATCAGCAGGTACACTTGCTCGGCGTCCAGCTCCTCCATCACGCCGACACAGCTGCCCCGTCACACCTGGTCAATCACACCTTCAGCGTGAGACAAATCCGTAAACGTATCTAGTGTTAACGACGTTTACGTTAGCTCAGCCTGCATCTACAGAACGCAACAAAAATGCTTCCTGTACACACTACCACAAAACGGCCCTCGTCTGAATCAGCCTCCCCACTCCCATCAGAAGCCGCCCCTGGCTCTTCCAATCACGCCTCCGCCGTGGTGTACTCGGTATCCGGAAGTCCCGTCCCAGAGTCACACACGCACCTGGTGCAGCCGGTCGAAACACAGCCGTCCCGAGTGACACACACTGGACATACTGTGTGCTTCGCTGCCTGGTCATAGAGCAGGCCATTCGGTGTGCTGGTCACGACTGGAAGTCATGCTTCACAAATACAGTTTGGATTTCTCTTTTCCTTGAGGGACATATGTCTGGAGGTGCGCCCTTGCCTTCCGAGGTGCACCTCTGCTTGAAAAATTAAAGGGGATGTATTCTATCCTTCCCGGGGGCGCCTTTCCTTCCAAAGGGGCGCGTTTTCTTCTCAAAGGGGTGCCTCTGGCTGCAAATTTTGTATCCACCTCTGATGGCAAGTGACTAGGCGACTTGGCAGGCGAGCAGGGGCGAATCCAGGAGGCGGTCACCCCTGGCCATCCAAAGGCGCATCTCAAGGCCTTGGGTTTCTTTTACAGGGTCATCCACCAGGCATTCAAAGACAGATGACAGCCAAGGGGTTGACCAAAATCCTTTAAAATTATAGTTGTATCCTGGCGTACCTTGCACTGGTACATCTCTCTCCTCAGCATAGGGCATCTTCTATTTTATTACTGGGACAATGTCATCAACCACAGAAAGGCCCTCCTGGAACTGGTCTGGGATGCCTCTTCAGTACTGTGGGCCCACATTGTACTTGATGAAATCACTATTATTCTGCTCAGGGATTATGATTGTAGTTATATATTGGAGAGGATGCAGAGAGAAAATATTTTGGGTCATTCAAGTTGGAGAGGATATTCTTCTTTCTGTGTAGGATATCAGATATTCTTTGTTAAAACTTGCATTGAGTGTCGGGCATTTTATCAGCAAGCAGTAAGTCTTTTTTTTGTAATGAATACGATCCGAGTTATTGCTGGGGCGGCTTTATGAACGAGTTCTATTGCTAAATAGAGCTTGTTACGTGAACCCTGGCCCCATAGCCCGATCCACGAATTCCAGTTCAATGGCAGAATTTTGACCGGAAGTTTAACGTGCTGTCAATGCACCGACACGACTGACCGGTAGTTCGTCCCAGGCCTTATAGGGCTAGCTGCCAACTGACCCTCCCAGCCGGGGGCTAAATCCAAGCACGTGAAGCGACCCAAACCCTGCATTGCCCGGACAGAGGGGACCAGTGCAGGCCGGTGCTCCAACCGACTGAGCTACCAGGGCGACAATTGATCGCCAAGCATGACTATTAAACCATCCAGAAAGAAATAAAAAATGATGATTTCTTGGGGATGTCTGCACGACAAAAATCCAGAAACAGGCTATTTTCCAAGCCTGTCGTGACCCCTTGGTTACGTATGGGTCTTAATATTGTGATGAATAGCTCTCCTCGTTCATTTTCTGACACTAGGGGCTTCCGCATTTCACTGATATCTACTCATGTATAGGTTTCATGTGCACTGATGGGAAGCTTGCATCACATTGGTAGAACCACGTATCGCCGGGTGGATCGCGGTGTCATCGCTGGGTGTAGCGCGGTGTCATCGCTGGGTGGATCGCGGTGTCATCGCGGGGTGGATCGCGGTGTCATCGCGGGGTGGATCGCGGTGTCATCGCCAGGTGTAGCGCGGTGTCATCGCCAGGTGTGGCGCGGTGTCATCACTAGGTGCAGCCCGGTGCAGTGATAAATTATTCGTGAAATAGGGTGGAATATACCACTTTATGAATACTCAATGGATATCCTTGTCCAAGAAGTATCAATATCCTGATCATTGATACATGCTTATGAAGTCCTGTGCTTCATTTCTAACAGTATATCGTTTACAAGTATCATGTTCGTGCTCTCGATAAGGAATGGTGATAAACGAATATTTCGCAACACAATTTCAGGTTAAGAGATGATGTGATATGGCATACAATTCCAGTTTGTAGTATAGGTACCATTCTCTATATGTATAATATAGCCCTTCCTAGATTATGAATCTGAAAACAAAGCATAAAGGTACAGTCATAAATACCTAAACCATTAGTTCAAATTTGAGTATGAAAAACATGAAAAGCATTTTTAAATGGCATCAATTCCATGACAAATTGAGACATCCCACTGTGGTCGCTCCGACATCTCACACCTAACAAAAAAAACGATATTTGAACACTGTTGCGTGTCATCGCTGGGTGGAGCGTGGTGTCATCGCCGGGCATAGGAGTCAATAAAGCTAGTATGATACCTGGTGCATTGATGGCACATTAAAATCTCGGTCAAATCTCTGTCATTGAAATGGAGGTGAAGCCGTCTTCAACTTCTTCAACTTCGATTTTTGCACATTGATTTGGCTTTGGCCTTGGCTTCCCCTATTGGTATAGACAGCTGTATCCAGATATGGCTCCACACTAATTTTCACACCTCACCCTAGCTTCAGCTTATTGCTATAAAACTTTCTACAATTTTGCACCAAATACTTTTGTTATAATAGTGTACATACTTGTTACTCAAAGTCACAGCTACATGCATTATGCTTTCCACCTCCCCTCCCCTCAATCTCACTGACAGACAGTCTGTTTCATTGTCTGGCTCCCTGTCATTGGATGTCATTATGCACTGAAGGGGCCTCAACCATGCAGTCCCTCCCCCTCCCCCCCCCCATTGCAATTATAGTGTCAATCCATGGTACAGTCTATATGAAAAACAGTGGCCAAAATTCTGAGATTTTTGATGGCAGGGTATATTATGAGGGATCAGCCTTCTTCAGATTCAAATGGCACACACTTTTGAAATATTTTCTTGACCCAGCCCTGTGTGCAATGCATCCATATAAACATCATATAAACTGTGTGTGGGCATACATGTGATATTTACCCTGCTTTTGAAATATACTATCCAGGCCTCTTATGAAATCAGCTTCGCAAGTACCTAATACTTCTATTTTTCCTTTCTTAGTGACCATTGACTCTCAGTCATTCAACATAAGAGCAAACCAAAGCTTACTTCATTCACTCCACCCAGGTCAAGACTTCAGGTAATCTGGATGCCTGAACTGTGCACACAAGCAACCACAACTTTGCCCTAATGAGTTGGCCCTATCTTTTGGGTAGTTATTTGGATTGCCTTTTGCATCACTTCCTTGTGACAGGAATAAGAAAAGCATTGGCTATGGAATAGGATTTGTAGCCCTTCTCATCTCCTTCTGTAACCTACACCCAAACATAGTGTATTACTTGAGTTTCTTAAGACTTGTGTCCAGTAAGTAGCTTTACTTTCGGGGCTGTAGCCTGCCTGACATTTTCCTATAAGCAAAAGTTGATTTAAAAAAAATATACTTCAACCAAAATTCAAAGACCAACATTGCTGCCCTGGTAGCACAGTTAGTTAGAGTGCTGGCCTGCTCTGGTCTCCCCTGTCCTGGTGATGCAAGGTTTGAGTCACTTTGCAAACTTGCATTTATCCCCTGGCTGGGAGGGTCAGTTGGCAGCTGGCCCAATATGGCCAGGGGAGCTACCAGGTGGCAGTGTTGGCACATTGACAGCACACTAAACTTTCAGTAAAAATTCTGCTGTTGAACCAGAATTCACGGATCAGGCGATGGGACCAGGGTTCACACAACAAGCTTTGCTTATCAATAGGACCCTGGTTCATAAAGCCACTGCAGCAAGAATTCAGATTTTTTTAGTTCAAGGACATTTCCTGACATTTTGGGCATATTCAATGCTTTAAGAGGCAATTTACTCTCCCATCTAGTCACTTTAGATCATTCAAAGTGATTTCTTGTCTGAATAAAAATATTTCAGGTAGGTATGCACAAAAAAATCATAGCATACAAGATTTATATTAAGAGGATTGATGTCAATAATATTTTGTACCTTTTACATTAATAACAATTATTGTTTGGTGGTGGAAAGAAAACATTATTAGACTGAGCATCTTTGGTGTAATTTTCATCAGCCATTTTACATTCAGAAAGAAACCTCAATATATGAATCAGTCATTACCATGGGTGTTCTGCCCACGTAAAGCATGAAGGAAGTGCCTCACCTGAGTAGAGCTGGGAAGTATTTTTTAATGTTATTTTCATAAAATGATGCTTTTATCCACTGGAGAATAGCAAACTTGAAAAACTAGAAACAAATATGCATTGGTGACTCATAATTATGGTGCAAATTGAAGTTCATTTACATTTACACCATTTACATCTTAGCTTCCAAACAGCTCTATCATCCATCAGCAGAGGCTGGCCTCTTATACATATAGCCATATAGGAAGTTTTTGTTTCATAACAAGCACAGGGTAGGCCAGGGCCCTCCAATATTGTTTGGCAATCGGTGACATCACATGGGCTGGACAAATACTCAGTCCTATAAGTACTGCAGCAAAGCTTCCATGTTTTCCACACAATATTTCCAATCTTAAATACCATGAAAATGGAATAAAATGGAGTCAATTTAAAAGCTTGAAGAATCTTGTCCAGTAATGTGAGCCAAATTTTCCCGAACACTCAGGTTTTTTGCTTAGACCCATGCTGACTGCATTCACATCAAATGCTGCAGGAATTATGCAGTGCCCCAGGTAGTAGCAGCATGATGAGACATGCCAACTGAAGATCCTGGCTGGGTAGGAGGGGTAAGAGCAAGTAAGATATGAGTGTTGCAGCATAACTCCTCCCACTAAGCGCAAGGGCATAAACAAGGATGGGGGTACTGGGGACATGTGCCCCCATGGGAAGGTGGTACCCATCCAGCCAGGAAAAGGTGCCAACATTATATTTAGGCTATAGGCGGAGGTACCTATACTGGTTGGAATAGCATGCCCTTATCACCCATGTGCAGATATAGAACCTGCATCTGGTTTTCAGGATTGTTTTCCATTTTTAATTCCTATACGTCAAGACCAGGCATGTTCATTTTGTGTATTTTTTAATGGCAAGTGCCCCTATACTGAATGTTGGCTCTGTCCACCAATAATTTAGACTTTTAACATGGGGTGCCATGGAGCATGCATTCCACTGATGTTGGGCTCCCCATTAACTTCATGTATTTTGCACTGAAATAATCAATAATAAGAATAACAATAATAATTATTATATAAATAATATATAATGTGTCTGTGTATGACAGCCATTTCAGGCTTTGAAATGGAAATATATGGAAACCTCAATGACATTTTATATACAAAAACTTCCCAGCAATTTTGGAAGCATTTGAACATGAGGGAGAGGGTTGAAATCCACAGATTTCGGAACAATGGTGGTAGGTTTGGCAATGTGCAGCACAAAATTAAGTTGTTCATACTCATCTTAACATAAAATAATGGGTACTAATGAAAAATACTGGTCAAAATTTGGCAATTTTTTCTGCCTCACCTCACTTGGGTGTCACAGACTGCCCCTGGTCATTACATAAGCATCCTATTCTTGAGTTGTATTGTGAATATTTATTATTTCTTGGGTGTGAGCATATTGAACATATCAGATATGGATGTGTGGACTTAGTTGGTATCAATTGAAGTTGTCATTTTGCTGTCATTTTAACTACTGTTGCTCCAAAATTTGGCTTATTACTGCACCCTTTGCTAGTACAACCATGGCACCAATTAGTTATCTGGCAGTCATACATCAGATATCAGATTCTACAGAGCTGAGTGCAGTCTGAACAAAAACTAGAAAGCATATTGGCATTTGCCAATAATCATTAGTTTAATTCTACTTACTTCAGCAGCATCAATAGTAAAACCTCCTTTGTTGTTGAAACTAGGTACAAAGAAATAAATAAGTGACCACTTCTAATTTATGTGGATTACTATGTCAGGTCTCCTCATCCCATCTTGTTCCTGACCTGTGACCTGGGGACAAAAAGCCACTGTAGAACCACCCGCCCCTGTCAATGTCCATTGGCAGCCGGGGACGTCATCTGGGCGCTGATTTGGGTTCAGCAGATTATCACGACAGCAAGAAATGGTACTTTTCCGCGTACGTTCCTGACTAACAAGTATACGTGAGTGGTGCAAATTATACGTCATCCGAAAGCTTGTTTCATGGTATTTCGATAATCATGGGAGACTTTCACATGAATATGTTAGTTATTGTGCAAAATGGTGTTATTTAGACCCATGTCATCTCCATCGACACTATTTAACTTAAGCGGGCAGAGCGACTCGATGTTGGTAGCGCAGTTGGTAGCGCGTCGGTTTGCCGAGTCGGAGGTAGTCGGTTCGAGCCTGGAGGCCGGCAGCTTTTTGTGCGCGTCGTGGCAAGTCCTTCTAATAAGCGACAGTGAATTAAGACACTGTTCACATGGGACGATCTTTTTCATAAAGAGAAGGGAAATACGCAGATATTCTGCAAGGCTGGGGTTCTGCCACCTTAAATTTATGGTTGGGCACTAGGGCACAGCGTCCTTGAGAAATTTTGGATTCGAGATTCGGCCCTACGATTTTGAGATGTAATCGAGTGTGCTGATTTCAAATTCGAAAGTTTTTTTGGGATCAAAGCATTTTCTGGTCCGCAAATTTACACTTTTCTGCAGGCATGTTTCCTAACTTTACGCTAAATATGGGACTATGGACACAAAGGCATGTCTGAAAGTTGTGTGACTGTTATATTCGTGATGTTCACACCAAAATACCTATGATTACCACTTTTCAGCACGCTAAAGCGTATATTGGATATATTTCTGACGGTTTCTCTGGTCCGTCCGACACATTCCTCACTAACGCCATCTATAGGTGTTTTTTTCATTAACTCGGAAAATTGACTCTCATTGAACTAGACATATATCAAAAGCCTGTCCAGTATACAGCTAAAATTTACACTAACGAACTGAAAACTGATGCCTAGCTTCCCTCAGGGGCGGATCCAGGGGGAGGCAATAGTAGGTATGTTGAAAAAGGCAAAGGCAGGTTCGTATACAAAATACAAAAAGCGAACACGTTTCTTGAAAACTTCAAATAACATAAAACAAGTTTTGAAGTATCATAGTAATCGTTTGTAATGTAGGAAAACATTACATAACACACAGGACTACCGTTTAGTGATCGGCTGAGGGAAATAATAGATATCTGAAGGACAGAATGCATAAAGTGCAGTTTTGTGTGGCCTTTTTACTACTCCACGTCATTGGCCTACTTCATAGCTTCCATTATATCCTTCTTAGAGAGGAACACTGGCAACTGTTTTCTGTGGTGGGTGCTGGTGCGGACATAGCCATCTCGGACCTCCCGACCCACCACCTTTCCAGCGGCTGTCGTGACGTGCTGGACAGCCCGCTCCGTCGACTGGGCATTTGCAGGGAACGGAGGGACATCCAGAGGCATGGATATGCTCCCCCTGAGTTCTGTTGTGGCGATTCCGCACGTACACACAGGTTCCGTGATCTCTGTGTCTCCCAGTCGATCAGTTGTATAAGTGATGAGGTGGACATGTTGATCTTGGGGTGCTTTCTCATCCTTGGCGACTTGTCCCCGTACTCTGCTCCTCCTCTCACACCGATGATCTTTTCGATGGCAAACTTCCTATCTTCAAGGTGTTCGCTGGCGAGAAGGGACAGCAGGAGGCTCTCAGGATGGGCGTACCAGGCGGAAGACCGAACACAGCGGGTAACCGCCGCCTGAACCTATTCTGGTTGCGTACGAATAGTCCGGAGATGGGTTGTTATGTGTTCGGGTGCGTCCACGATTTTGGGCTTCGTCTTAATCTCAAAGTAGCACTTGAAATATACGTTGACGCAGAAATCTGCCCGCCGTCTCAGGATTATCTTGTTTGAGTCGGTGAGGCCGTGCTGCCTGGTCCACAAGTACGATGTCCTCTCACCTGTTGTCAACCAGCGCGCATTGTTCAGCTTGCCAGGCTTCATTTCTTGCATACTTGCAGGGAGACTTCCAGCTTTCACCGCCCGACACAGTTCGTAAGAGACCTTCTGGTCTGTTGACATGCTGTCAAGTACATCTTCTGGGATCTCCACATATTCCTCGCCTTCAGCTAGCCGTTCAAACGCTGGATCATACCTCATGTCTTCAACCTTCGAAAGCATCTTTCCAACAGGGCCTTAAAATCCGTCCCTTGCGTTTGTTGGGCCGTCCAGAGAAGTGATAATGTGTCTGAGTGGCAGTTCTCCTGTGTGTAAGTTGCACACGACCCAGAAGCATCTGTGTCCGAGCATTCTCTTCAAGTTGGCCATCACGCCGTTGCTGTGACCCGTGCTGGAGTTCGTAGAATCTTTGACGGAAGGAAGGATAAGGATACTCGAACATTGGTTCCGGATAGCAACGGCAACCTTCATCCGAGGACAGTCACGCAGGAGCACGTTACTGTGACTGTTGAGCCTCAGGATGATTATCTGTGCCATTTCACACCGGAAGAGTCGGTTCATCCAGAAAAACCAGCACAGAAAACGGCTGAAGCTCTTTACGAACTGCTACACAGCCTGAAACTGATCGACTGGGACGACACAGAGATCACGGAACCTGTGTTTACGTGGGGAATCGCCACAACAGAACTCAGGAGGATCATATCCATGCCGCTGGATGTCCCACCGTTCCCTGCGAATATCCAGTCGACGGAGCGGGCGGTCCAGCACGTCACGACAGCCGCTGGAAAGGTGGTGGGTCAGGAGGTCCGAGATGGCTATGTCCGCACCAGCGCCCACCACAGAAAACAGTTGCCAGTGTTCCTCTCTACGAAGGATATAATGGAAGTTATGAAGTAGGCCAATGACGTGGAGTAGTAAAAAGGCCACACAAAACTGTATTTTATGCATTCTGTCCTTCAGATATCTATTATTTCCCTCACCCGATCACTAAACGGTAGTACTGTATGTTCTGCAATGTTTTCCTACATTACAAACGATTACTATGATACTTCGAGCTTGTTTTATGTTATTTGAAGTTTTCAAGAAACGTTTTCGCTTTTTGTATTTTGTATACGAACCTGTCTTTGCCTTTTTCAACATACCTAGTATTGCCTCCCCCTGGATCCGCCCCTGAGGGAACCTAGGCATCAGTTTTCAGTTCGTTAGTGTAAATTTTAGATGTATACTGGACAGGCTTTTGATATATGTCTAGTTCAATGAGAGTCAAATTTCCGAGTTAATGAAAAAAACACCTATAGATGGCGTTAGTGAGAGATGTGTCGGACGGACCAGAGAAACCGTCAGAAATATACCCAATATACGCTTTAGCGTGCTGATAAGTGGTAATCATAGGTATTTTGGTGTGAACATCACGAATATAACAGTCACACAACGTTCAGACATGCCTTTGTGTCCATAGTCCCATATTTAGCGTAAAGTTAGGAAACATGCCTGCAGAAAAGTGTAAATTTGCGGAGCAAAAAATGCTTTGATCCAAAAACGGCTTTCGAATTTGAAATCAGCACACTCGATTACATCTCAAAATCGTAGGGCCGAATCTCGAATCCAAAATTTCTTAATGACGCTGTGCCCTATTGGGCACTTCTTCTAATCAGCCAGGCATAGGAAATACGGAACACGTCACAACTTATGGCAGTGTCCAGTCCCACAGTCCCTTCCTGACACGGGCGGCGTACCATCGGGGGTGGGACAGGAGACAGGATCCCCTGAATTTAATCATTTGTGGCGCTACGGCAGTGCATTACAAATATTGAGCTAAAAACTAACGGTTGCCCTTTCCCCTCCCACCAGTTCACGCCGACCAACATTAGTCCCTGCTCCTAGAGGTGTGCATATAATAACAGTACATGATTATCAAGGTGACAAAACCAACAATTGTGCATGCTGCCGAACAGTCAAATGACTGGATCCGAGCTGGAGTCAGAGCGATGCCAGTTCTAAGCTCGGCTCCACGCCTTTTACGATACACGGCGAACACACGCCACCAGGACTGCGACAAGCATTGCTTTGACAGGAGCAGACGTTTGCTAAAATATTTCGGTGACAATCCTGAACTTTCTGGAGTGCCGGCGCAAAATAAAAAAATTATGCTTTTCGTGCCATGAACGCTCGATTTAGATTCGGCAACAACTTTGTGGATCCCGTAAGCGCTAAGACGGATTTCAGATGCCCGCATGAGGATTTCGGTTCGATTATCATGCATTGTCAAAGGCGTAACGCGGAACTTGGCAAGATTGGGGAAGCATCCCCGTTCACTGTGGCTTTGCCCACGTTCGCACACCGTTATTCGGCATTTTCAGTCGAAATGAATTGGCTGCGTCGCTGACGCCATGTGAATCAAACTTCTGTCATGCATGCAATAATGCAGGGGTAACAGCAATTTCTATGCCAGACCAGCTCGGAAGCAACTTTAATAACAGCTTAATTTGTGGTTGGAATGGACAATTGCCACGTAATACCATACATCTTTTTAATTAAATGTGTTCTATTTTTAACTAAGGAAAATATTTTCCTTTTAAAATATGCTTTCTTTATTCGCATAGTGCAACCTGAAATGCCACCCAAGTAGTTCAGTTGGTTAGAGCGCTGGCCTGTGCTGGTCTCCCCTGTCCTGGCAACACAGGGTTCGGGTCGCTTCGCGCGCTCGCGTTTAGCCCCCGGCCGGGAGTGTGAGTTGGCAGCTGGCCCGATAAGGCCGGGGACGAGCTACCGGCCGGCCGTGTCGGTGTATTGACGGCACGTTAAACTTTCGATCAAAATTCTGCCGTTGAAAAGGAATTCGTGGATCGGGTGGTGGGGTGAGGGTTCACGCAACAAGCTCTGCTTAGCAATATAACCCTGGTCCCTAAAGCCACCCCAGCAACAACTGGGATTAAATTTTAAATAAAAAAGAATCACGCATTTTGCAGTACAGCACGACATAAATACGGCAACAAAAGTTGTTTATCGATCAGACTTTAATACGAGGAGCATGCATCTGGAAAAGACGAGACTGCCAAGATTGAGGAAGGCCCTCACTCCCACTGCCGATTGTTTCACGGTTGTGTACTCTGTGGTGGAAGTAAATGTGCATTTTGGGCGCAAGGACTGCGTTCGTCATTTCGCGCACATGAATATTATATATATATATATATATATATATATATATATATATATATATATATATATATATATATATATATCCCGGCGCCCAACAGAGTGCGTATTAAAACGATACATTGAGGAAGCACAACGCAAGACATATATTGGGAGAAGCAAACACATGAAGCAGAAAAAGAACCTTGGGTTCCTTTACGACGCAATTAACTGCAAGGCAATATAGCGTCGCCAACTTCTCAATCCGATTGGTCGCGGGTGGACTCGGTAATTCCGCTGGTGGCGGGACTCGAACCCATAATCTTGCGGTCAAAAGCCCAACACCCTACGGACTAGGCTACCGCGCCTCCACCAAACACGTGACATAAGAGGTTATCGGTAGCAGGTGCAGATAAGCCACGGTACTTAATGAGATTGCATTGCGGCAATACATTACAATACCTAACATTGCAGTACGTACATATCTGGCACCTTATAAAATCGGACGAACTGGCAAGAATAGATGGAACATCCTCATCGTGACATCTGTGGCTGAGAAGAACTCGACATGCATACATACACAGACTACTCACGAGCACCGTAGTGGGACGATGGGTACGCGTAAACCTACAGGCTGCGCTCTACCGACTTCACAAACACAGGCACATATCAGCTGTTGAGCTTGACATACACTCGGTGCGACTGCAACACGTACGTTTAGTCTCGTGTAATAGTTGTGTAGAAAGTCCTGATATGCTGCTATATGATCAACGGCAGGTGATGCACCTATACGTCCAAACAATGAAAGATTCAAACACTGATCTGAATGTGAAGTATCGCCCAAGTGCGGCCCATACTTCGCAGTCACTGAGCAAACTGCTCGGCTTTCCGCTGCTGCCGCTTTGCGAGCTTGGCGACGTTCACCTTGTTCACCAACCCGAGATGAATAAATGTCCGGATCCTCGCAAAGCACTTAATTATATTTTATCTGTGGAATTGAATCTGGATTCCAACACATGGCGGTAATTTTCAATGACCTCTGGATCTCTGCTGATATTGTTGGGTTCTTGGGCATGGTGAACACAAAACGCTGCATCCATCTCTCTGAATGTGTGGAAGAATTCCTCGGTGGAAACCGTCAGGTCGCTAAGGCTTAGGAGGCGAGTCCAGAACGCTTCTCGTGGTTCATCTTCGGGATACGCAAATGGGTGCCCAGCGATGGGTCCGCTGGTTTCTTTCTGGCCATGAACCAGACCACACATTATTTCCCCCCCCCCCCCACCGCCACGCTTAGCATTTAACATTTCTTCAATTCACATCATTATCTGATGTGATTTGAAGGAAGCTGATATTCACTTGTATGGGAAATGAAATCTCAGGAAATCGGCAGTTCAAGTTCATGTGCTGATATCTAGAAAAAAAAGTAATTTCACTAAAAATAATATTAATATCCTTGAACTAAGATTTTTCAAACACTAGGAAAAACACTAATGTTGACAATGACAGTACATGCTATCCCCCACGCCATAAGACATAAGAGGTTATGGAAAGTGCGGGGAGAATATGGAATAATATGGAAAATATGGAAAGTGTTGGGAAATGGGGTTTTTGGTGGCTAACAAAGAACACTGATGTCAAATTACGACAATATCCTAACTGAATCTAACCTAAACAACTGATGTTGGACCTCCTAAAACATAAAAGACATAAAGACATAAAAGATCAGTGCAACTCTGAGCCACAAGGGCCCTTCTTGGTTGCACTCTGTACACTGAACCAGTTGCCCACCAAATCTGCCAATCAGCCCTCCCTGTAATACTGAAAAGCAAGCCCTCTATTCTTATAATGATTGTCTATGCTGTTTTTAAAGATGTTCAATGTTCTGCTACTGACGATGTTTTCTGGCAGCTGGTTCCAGTGTTCCACTACCCTGTTGGTGAAGAAAGTTTGCCTTAACCTTGTTCTGCTGTGGTTAATTTTAATTTTGAATTTATGACCTCTAATTGCATCATTTCTGTTAAATTCAAACATTTCCCCAAGGTATCCCTCTCCAGACCATTGACAAATTTAAAGACCTCGATGAGATCTCCTCTCAGCCTTCTATATCTAAGTGAAAACATATTCAATTTCTTCAATCTTTCCTCATATGCCAGGTTGCTTATGCCATTAACCATTTTTGTAGCCCTCTTTTGTACTCTCTCTAAAAGCCAACAATCTTTTCATAGCTAGGAGACCAAGCTTGGATGCAGTATTCCAAATGTGGCCTGACGTATGCACAGTAAAGCTTCCTGATCACTTCCTCACTTCTGTATGATACATTCCTATTTATTGCCCCGAGCATTCTCAGTGCCTTCTTCCTGGCTTCCTTGGTCTGTTCTGATGCCCCCAATTTTGTGTTTAGAATAACACCTAAATCCTTCTCCTGTTGAGTCACTGATAGCACTTGGCCACCCATCAAGTATGGAGCCTTCATATGCTGCTTACCTACATGCATGATTTTGCACTTATCAAAGTTAAATTTCATTTGCCATTCTTCGGACCACTTCACAAGTTCGTCTAAGTCTTTTTGCAGCGAGATATGCTCATCCTGACCTGTTATTGCCCTAAAGACCTTCAAATCATCTGCAAATTTCAAAACTTTACTGCTTAGGCCACTTTCAATGTTATTTACAAATATAATGAACAGTAATGGCCCTAGTACTGACCCCTGGGGGACTCCACTAAGAACATTTTGCCATGATGACTTTGTACCATTTAGCATCACTCTTTGCTGTCTATCTGAAAGCCACAACTCTATCCATTTTAAGATGCTACCTGCAATACCATGGGACTGAAGCTGTATCATTAACCGTTTATGGGGTACGTTGTCAAAGGCCTTACTAAAGTCAAGATATGCTACATCAACCTGATTTCCCTGATCAAATTGTTCTGTGGCGAAGTTCAAAAAGTCCAAGAGGTTTGTGAGACACGATCGTCCTTTTCTAAATCCATGTTGAGTATCTTGAATCAATCTGCTACCTTCCAGATAACTAACTATTCTATCCTTGATAATTGATTCGAGTACCTTGCAGACTAGGGATGTGAGACTTATTGGCCTATAGTTTTCAACTTTCCCTCTTTCTCCTTTCTTGAAAATAGGAACTACATTTGCCCTTTTCCAATCGGTTGGAATTTCATTATGTGAAACTGATCTACAAAATATTATACTAAGTGGAAATGCCAGTTCCTTTTCAGTTTCCCGCAACACCCTAGCATAAATATCATCAGGTCCTGCTGCCTTATTTGGCTTTATTTTCCTGATATGATTGTAAACAACATCACTACCAATGAAATCAACATCATTTGTCAGATCCCATGTATCTGAACTATGGTGTACGGTCGGCAGATTGGTCATATCTTCCAATGTAAACACTGATTTGAACTGCTTGCTCAGCTCCTCAACCATCTCACTATCCTCACCCAATGTAGTCCCGTTTACTTCAGTGGACCAATTGTGTTAGAAACTTTACTCAGCTTGTAGAAACTAAAGAACTTTTTACTGTCCCCATTACAGTTTCTAGCTAAATCCAGTTCCTTTGCTCGCTTTGCTGCTCTGGTTTTTTGCTTCACAGTGTCTCTAGCTTTTCGATACGCCTTTAGATTAATGACATTTGAGGCTTCTTTAAAAACTTTAAATGCAGTTTTCTTAGCCCTAATTGCTTTTATCACGTCTGGTGTAAGCCATGCTGGCTTTCCTACCCTTCTTTGTTTCAACATATTCATGTTCGGTCATCTAAAACCTACTGATATTGTATGCTGGATGTTGAACGTGATTCACGAAGGAAATGGTAGATCCATTGTACCTTAATTGCACACTCGCATCAATTGTGCACCGTATATTAATTAACCTCGTGACGTGGAAAATCAGTTAATGGAAGCATACATTTTGTATCCTAGGCTGAATCTGTTATCATTACTTCATGTAGAAAGGGCTGGCGATTATTCTGCCGGAATATCATGATAAAAATGTTAGAAATAGCCACATGCAAATATATGTGTTCATTTTTTTGGGGTATAATTAAACCTGGTTTTGGCTTTCCGTGCATGACTGCCTATCCTGTCTTCTGATCTTTCACTACTCCCAAGCAGCCTTGTTCTTCATTCAACACAGTTTATGGAAAATTATTTTTAGGATACTGGGAAGAAGTTGCTAGTAAGCTTCAAGAAGTTCAGTCCATACATCTGTCTAAATAATTGTCTTCATTGGGGCTTCTTATATATAAATACCAAGGTTTTTGGAATTTGGAGGATAGAATAGAAACAACAGTGTTTTTCCTGAAAAAGAGGTAGGTTAGGTTTGGACTGTGGAAGGATTGTGGTGATAAGTCAACCAGCATTGTTGCATATGTGATGTCAAAGATATTCAATGGATGACATTGGTTTGGATGCACTGTTTATACATTGAACATTATCCTTCATTACCAATTACCCCACTCAAAGCAACACATTTCGCATTACTTCACTTACGAACTGAAAAGCATGCATTTGCGCTGGAATACAATGGCCATATCATCTTAATGACATTCAGAAACATGCATTTACAATTTTTTTTATTGAAATGCCACCTCAACTAAAATGCAAATCTTCTTCTGCAGGTGCAATTGTAAAAACCTCACACAGCTCCAGCCTTGCTTCTCTTCAGAAGAGAACACAAATTAGCTTCCAATTAAAAAAAATCACATTCATGAACAACTCGATCTGAAAATTGAGGAAGCTAAAGAAATGCCTAACTTATCACAACCTCATTTTAGCTTTGCCTACGTAAAAATGTGCAAAACGTCACATGTAAACACTCAAAACTGCAATACTGAACCCTTAAATCACATCTCACACAGTACAGGTGAGAGTGGTCACATTTTAACCACAACAATCAACTTTGCATTGGAAAGGCATATCAAGAATTCAAATATCAACTAAAAAGTACATATTTCCCTGAAAATTTATTGTTAGGTCTCATGTTTTTTGCAATTACACCAGTATTTTTAGTGGCTACTAATAATTGGTACCACAACAGCTACAGTGAAGTAATCCTGCACAACCACTTTCATGTTCAGAATATGGCACAACACTACAAAACAATTATATGTTTTAAAGTAGACCTATGTGAGTGGTCAGATGACTTTGATAGAGAGAACCATCTGAATATGGATACCATCTTCATTTTTTAAATTCAATAAACAGTATAATTACTGATTTGGCCACACAAAAGCAGTAGTAGAGCAATTTGTTCCATGCATTAAGTGTTTGGAAACTCCCTCTTACCCTACTACCACTACTGCCCAGCCATGATACAATGGGCAAGCAATTACCAAATTGTCCACAAGTTGGTGAATGGCACAGTATGGCATGATTACATATAGCACACAGAAACAATATGATAATTGATGGGGGACAAACGCACATGCTAACAATAATCACCAGATTGCATCGATGACATGCTGACCAAGTTGACATTGTGGGTATAAGGCCTTAATTCGCAAAAATTGTCTGAGTTGTGTGTTCTCAATATCAACCACGCCATGGATAAATTAATTCTGGGGGTGGTGCCTTTCGGTTCAAAGCCACCGGCACGCTAGCAGAATAAGATGGAATATTCAAGCTTCAATGAATGACTGATATGCTTTACAACCAACGGGGAAACTAATCGTGAGAAAAGCGTCATAATTGTGTTAAAACGAAAGCACCATATTTAGTAGATGTATTGGTATAGTCCAAAACTAGAATATAATTCAGCAGTATTCTGGAATAAAAAAGCGCTTCTGGTATATGACGTCACTTGGCGTAGGTTTTGTCTAGTTTAAACTAACTATACTAGAACAGCCAACTTTGGAGTACCTGTTGTCTCTAGTTATCTTGGAACCACCCACTGCATGGGAGGGACTAAAAACGGGAAGGACTAAAAAACAGACACCATCTCACAGACACGGTTTGACCGACAACATCTCGCCGACATGGACGATCTCGGCAACCGCTGGCTCGATCTTCATGAAACCTACACCAAACGATCGCCAGTGTGCCAGAGGCGTGCGGTTTGGACTTTCGTGACCTTGGGTCAGGTCAAAGGTCACCAAATTGAAGAAAAACACATTTTTGGAATTATAGACATGGCTGATCTCGGCAATCGCTGGGTCGATTCCAATGAGACCCTCACCAAACGAACGGCCGTATGCCGGAGGCGTGCGGTTTGGACTTTCGTGACCTTGAGTCAGGTCACAGGTCACGAAATCGCAGAAAAACACAATTTTTGGCTCACCGACATGACCGATCTCAGTAACCGCTGGGTCGACTCCAATGCAACCTTCACCAAACGAACGGGCGTGTGCCGGAGTCGTGCGGTTTGGATTTTCGTGACCTTGGGTCAGGTCAAAGGTCACGTAATCGCAGAAAATCCATAGTTTTAGGCCCAACCGCAAACCGCACGCCTCCGGCACACGGCCGTTCGTTTGGTGAAAGTTTCATCGGAATCGACCCAACGGTACCGAGATCGGTCATGTCGGTGAACCTAAAACTATGGTTTTTCTGCGATTTCGTGACCTTTGACCGGATCCAAGGTCATGAAAGTCAAAACCGCACGCCTCCGGCACACGGCCGTTCGTTTGGTGAATGTTTCATTGGAATCGACCCAGCGGTTACCGAGATCGATCATGTCGGTGAGCCTAAAATTATGGTGTTTTTATAATTGCCTATGGTGTTTTTATAATTATACTGAATCGGAAACAGCACATAATCCGACTAGGTCGACTACGCGGACGTTTAGGAGTGTCTTGAATCATCCAGATCTAGTTCTGAACGCATTGTTAGGGAATGCCGCCAATACATGCCTGACCGCTTTTAGCACCCCATGTCTGACCGCTTTCCAGTCCATCCGCCGAATGTAACCTCCGAACTAGAGTGAAATTTTACATCCTTTTGGGATGGGCCAATCCCCGATTGCGACTGGCATGAGCCCCCCCCCATCCATCCCCCCCATCCTGTTACATCCAAGCTTTGCGTCTCCCAAATCGTTTTCTGGAAGTTCCACCCATGTTGCTGAGCTGGTACGGAGGTTCACAGATTCCCCCATAAAAGAAATGTCTGCCTCTCACGTGCTCCCTATGGTCCTGTCGATCTTAACAAAGAAACGATTGTCCCCTTCCTTGTCTCCTATATCAGGGGCGCTGCCGCATATAGGTTAAAAGGCCTTTCGGTCAATTAATTTTGGCATGCAGCACCATAAGCCCAATGCTAAATTTGATGTACATTAAGGGACTCCACCCCCTTCCCCACCTTATTCCATCATGGCGACGACCACACTTCAGATACGTCCTTACTGCATTTCGCCGCGGTAAGATGCTAATTCTCTGCCATATTTTACCTGTCCTACTTCGCTTTGTACGTTCTTCCGGGTATAATATGTGTATAGAAGGTATTGGAGATCCTTCCGGGACTATGACGCTCTAAGTTTTGCACCTGCACCTCTTAGATCCTCATTTTATCCCCCGTACTATGCATATTTCAGCTGTGCTGATGCGTGTATTGTGTGGGGGCAAGCCTCATTTTCCGAGAAAACCTTCGTAAGCGTGCGACAAGATTCATAATTAAACCAAGTTCCCGGTCCTGTCATCGAAATTTCATCATCAGTGCAAGCTTCCGAGAAACCAGCAAAAAGTACAGAACTATCGTCATGCCCTCCAGCCGCCGAACAGCCACCAGCCAGCCAGCCGCAAACGCGCAAGAATACCTCCATCAATCTTTTCGCACCCCTCCACCCCCGTCAACTTCCCCCCCAGGACAGCCGCCCCATATGCCTGCGGGTCCGGAAGTCAGTACCGACCCGGGCCAGCCGAGCCCGGCCGCGGCCGGCGCTAACGTCAACATTGCCGAGCCGTTCGCTGGCTTGGTCCGCCCCACCAATTCTGTCCCGGTCGGACGCCGACGACGGCTGAGGAGGCGAGGATGCCGGGGCGGACAGCAGGTGAAGAGGAGAGCCCTGCAACGAGCATTACTATCATCTCAAAGGAGTGCTGCTCTGCATACCACTCCCGGCACTGGGGAAGCCCCCCGTCGTGTAGAGTGTCGCCCATCTTGCTCGTTCCACTCTCCGTCCACGGGACCGGTGGTAGTACAGGAGACTGCCGGCCAAGAAATCCGCGCCGGATGTCGTGTTCAGCAGCGGCGACATCGCATGAACCGGGTCACGGATCAACAGCGTTTCCGCGACAGGCTCCCTTCTTCTTTCGTCATTCCGTCTCGCCTCACCATCGGTCAGACTCAGCATACGCTGCGTGCTGCCACCTGCCCTGAGCCGGTGCGCACCCTGGCGATTGGACATGCTAACGTCCAGTCATTAGTGCCGAAAATGAACTGTGTTCTTCGCACTCTGCATGAACACAAACTAGACCTTATGTGCTTATCCGAAACTTGGCTCTCTTCCGCCGTGTCCGACAGAATTCTAGTATTTCCAGGCTATAAACTAGTGCGTCGTGACCGTCCGGCCCAGTCGGGCCGCGGCCGTCCAGCTGCTGCAGCCCGAGGCGGTGGCGTCGCCATCCTATGTAAGGAAAAGTTCAATATGAAGCTGCTGCCCATATCAAGTACTGGTTCGTCCTGCGAGACGCTGTGGGTGTCTGTGAGTGGCGGGGGACGCCGTGCTGTCACTTTGGGGGTGGTTTACCGCCCGCCATCGGAGCCCGTATCTGACGGTCTGGACGAGCTACAAGACCAGCTGCGTGCCGCCATCAGTCTCGGCAAGCCAACCTTTTGCCTGGGCGATGTGAACATCAACCTTCTTCGTTCCGACTGCCCCGGTGTTCGTCGCTACGGACAGGTGCTGCAGGATCTCGGCCTCTCTCAGCTTGTCCGGCAGCCGACCCATCTGTGGCCGACGGCAACACTGCTGGACCATATCATCACCAATGTCCCGGATATTGAGTCGGCCATTCAGCTGCCGCCCGTACCGATTGCTGACCATCTGACAATAATTGTGCGCGTGCCCTACCGCGGGCTGCGGTGTCGCCGGGCGTCCTTCACCTATCGCCCCTGGCGGAAGATTAACTGGGACGCCTTGTGCCTTCATTTCTTGCAGGCGGACTGGAGCAGTATGTACCGGGCAGCGGGGGTGGACGCGAAACTAAAGGAGTTCATGCACTTGTGGCATGTGGCGGTGAACGTGTATTGTCCACTCAAGACCGTCCACCCCCGCCGGGCATGTTGCCCGTGGGTAGGTGACAGTCCGTACCTGCTGCAGCTCATGCGTGACCGTGACCAGGCTTTTCAGTCTTGGCGGAGCTATCGCACGGATTATTACTTGGTCGCTTATCGGAGGCTGCGAAACCGTGTGAAATGTGCGTTTGCAAAAGCCAGGCGTGACTTTGTGTGTGCGCAAATGCTGACAGACCGTGCCAATTTCTGGCGCCACATCCGGGACTTTGCGCTCCGTCCGGCCGGGGGAGGGGAGGGGGCCGTGAGGGGCCTGACAGCGACGGTGGCGGACGAATTTAATCGTCACTTTGCTTCCGTTGGCCCACGCATTGCCGCTGATCTCGTTGCTGGCAACCGCGGCGTTCCACTCATCCCTCCGCGACCACCTTGTGTGACTACCACCGGCCTCCGGCTACACCCGGTGACCCTGCCCGAACTATTCAGAGCCATATGTGAGATGTCTTCGTCGAAAGCGGTTGGCGTCGATGGCGTACCACTGCACGCTCTCCGCAACTGTTTTCCGGTTCTCGGGCCTCACCTACTTCACATCATTAACACTTCTGTCGTCTCCTGCGTGTTCCCTACCTCGTGGAAAACTGCTTCGGTTGTTCCACTTCACAAATCTGGGCCTCGCGATGTCGCCTGTAACTTTCGTCCTATCTCTATTTTGCCAGTCTTATCCAAGTTATGTGAAAAAGTAGTATGTATCCAGCTGTCCTCTTATCTTGTCACTAATCACATTCTTTCCTCCTCCCAGTATGCATACAGGCCATGCCATTCGACGGAGGACGCCCATGGTCGACGCTGTCGAGTGGATCACACGTCGTGTCGACACTGGTCACATCGCTTCAGTCATCTCAATCGACCTAAGCAAAGCATTCGACAGCGTCGACCATGATATCCTCCTGCGGAAGCTGCAGTGGTACGGCGTCGACCCGAGGTGGTTTGACAGCTACCTTACTGACCGGCGACAGGTGGTGCGGGGCGGCTCTCTATCCCTTCCGCTATCCCATGGTGTTCCTCAGGGATCCCTGGTTGGTCCCTTGCTGTTAGCATCTTCATGAATGACCTGCCAGCATACCTTCCATACGGACGCCTGGTATCATATGCCGACGACACCCAGCTGCTTGACTCTGCACATCCTGATGAATTACCCGTTCTTAAATCCCGGCAGGAGAGCACCATCCTTGCTATTCAGTCTTACTTCACATCCAACTCCTTGAAGATGAACCCCACTAAAACTACCCTACTGCTTGTCGGCACGTACCAATCCTTAAAAAAGCCACATCCTACCAACTCAACATTGGCAGTCACGTCCTAACCCCCTCGCCATTCGTGAAGATGCTGGGAGTCATCATTGACCGCACCCTATCCTGGGAGGAGCACATATCCCACGTTGTCAAAAAGTGCAACTCCACTTTGTTCTGTCTCCACAATATCCGTCACCATCTCACGCCCGAAGCACGCAAACTCCTAATTCAGTCTCACGTCTTTCCATACATCCTATACTGCCTCACTGTATGGGGCGGGGCTGCCCAATGTCACCTTGGACGAGTGCAGAAGGCGATCAATTTCGGGGCTAGGATCGTAGTAGGGGCTCGTCGTCGTGATCATATCTCGCCGACAGTGGCAACGCTGGGCTGGCGCAGTGTCCGTCACCTCATTACCCACCGCGACAACATCGCCGTGTTCAGAGCCCTGAATGATCCGCGAGCCCCCGAGGCGATCCGCTCTCTGTTCCGCCGGCGGTCGGATGTCTCCCGGCGCTCCACTCGTGCGACGGTGGCTGGGGCACTGGAGCCACCGCCTTTCCGCCTCAGCATGTCACGTAGAACCTTCTCCTTCCGGGCAGCCTCGGCCTGGAACCTACTGCCGCCGGCCACTACCGCTTCTCGGACACGGGGCGAGTTCGTCGCGATGCTGAACAACGTCTGATAAATTGACTTCACGTGTTCGGTTTTCACCTGTATACTGTTGTCTTGCCGCTTTCATTTTTTGTTCATGTTTGTGAAATGTATCTGAAATGTATGTGAAATGTATCTGTATTCTGACACAAACCAAATATTAATCCATTTTATGGAACCGGTTTGTTAAATCTCGCAAATACAAAAATACGCTGCGTATATTCGACAGCGTGTTAGCGGCTTGGCCCGTATTAAGTGGCACCCCTGATGACGTCATATAAGGACCTGCGCAGAGAGCTGCGCAGAGGATGACGCCACCTCGTATATATCGCCTTAGTTATACCGACCAAGGAGCAGAGTGGCGCAGTGGAAGCGTGCTGGGCCCATAACCCAGAGGTCCGTGGATCGAAACCACGCTCTGCTACTTTTGAACCAGCCGATGGCACACGGTGGCAGGCTGGCAAAACTCACTCACACACACGACCTGATAGGGGACGTCTTCATAAGTACCAAGTGTCACAAGTACCAAGAGTAATAAGTTCCAAAATATGCCAGATTTGGTTTAATAAGTTCCAAAAGTCGCCAGATAGCTTTCAAAATACCCCATACCCCAGACAGGGTGAATTCACAAGTACCCAAAATCATAAGTACTCGGTTTCATAAGTTCAAAAAATAGTTCTGCATTCGACCGCTTGGTGACACCGTAAACGCTCAGCTGCACCAGAGCTTACATACGTGCCGGCAGACGGCAGCTCATGTACTAGTACAAGTTGTTTCAAAATTGTTACCATTTGTTGAGAGCTAATAAATCACCACAATTCCTGTTGACTTTCTGCAATAAAAGAAAACCCGTTGGTAATCGGACACGTGAAAGAATTCCTGCGGTTGGATCACGATCAAGTTCTTGCAGGGTTGGTGCTCAGCCCTTGCATGAGGTTCTGCCACAGACAAGTGAGTACGGTGAGTAAGTATTTGTGGCAATGACCAACGAGCTTAAATAGCCAGGGCTTAGTTCCTAAATTCAAGTAGATAGGTAGGTTGTGACCTACATCAAACTGGAGTGCAAATGTATCATATACCTTGCTGGTATTTCACAAGGCCAAGAAGATGTAGATGCCTACCTACTTACATTGGTTAGGTAAAAGGTAGGTATCTGAACACGTTACATTTACTGGACACCTTATTTGAGGCTAATACCTTTGAATATCTCCTGCATTATGTTCAGCGCATGAACAACAAAAATATGGTGATATTCATAAATGATGGACCTGTTTACAATACAAAATATGAAGACCTGATCACATGGCTCTACCTATTCTTTGTGTATGGGCTAGCAATAGTCTGTTTTACAGCAGAAATTTGCTTGCAGGTCCTGGGTCTCAGGAAAGAGACCTGGGACGAGATAGAGGGAGAAGACCTGGATAATGATCTGCATGCATTAAAAGCAACCACCAAATATAATCCTTTAATCACATGATAATAATCACACAACCATTATTATAAGGAAGCATGTATATCCAATTGACTCATGAGTCGATATACACGCATCCTAATAATATTCATCACAACCACATCAGTTTTAATAACAAAATATGTTTTAGTGTTGGTGATGCTGAAATAAGTAAAATTAAAGTTATGAGCATCAGTAAATTGCAATATGCTTTTGATTTTAATTTTCACCATGAAGAACAATTTTTTTTAAATGAAAAAGCTGAAAAGATTGGTTGAAATCAATTCTTGTTAATATTAAAAGCTCTTTGATGCACTCTTAGTTCTTGTCTGGAATATTTAGTTGAAGGGAGGAATAACTTGGAAGGCTCAAAAGTTAGTAGCCATGGGGAGCAAATTGCTGCTGTAAAACTGACTAACATTCACAGGCATCATTTCTAGGCTTCCAAGAGCAAGAATAAGGTTTAAAATAACCTGCTCATAATATAACAAAGAGATGGATCCAAATTTGCACTATATATGTTTTAGTCACAGGCCTTGCTCAACAGTAAATATTTTGTTACAAAAATTACAAAAACACCCAAGTGGACCTTGTGTCATCACATAGTGAATAGCTTTCATTTTACGTATCACAATATTTACCTACTCATAGAAAGTGCACACATTAACATAAGCCCACCTTAAGGTGTATGATATGTTTGTGTATGCATATGTCAACTTGAGACCCAGGTGTGTGTGTGTCATGTGGATGCAGTTATGCATATACTTGCTTTAGGCAGTGTAGGGAACTGGTTTTATATGGCATTGTTTAACCACTGCAGTTGATATGCCCTAAAACCTGAATAACTAGCTAGAACTGGTTTCATCAGGGTCCAGGGTATAAAGTGGGGAGGCACCTCATATCCCATGCTTTAAAAAAATTAAAATGATTTGTGCAATAAAAAAAATCCAAAAATGGCTCACTGATGCAAAAAGTCATGAAGAATCGAATGAAAGTCATGAAGAATCGAATGGTGCAACTTTTATTGCCGAATCTCTTCAGACTCAAAAGTTACAGAGTGATCACTGTGAAATAAAAAAATCCCAAAAATGAAATCGAACACATTATTATCAGAAAATTTATCCATTATTATCAGCGACCCATTTGTACTTTCTGCGAAAAGAAGCAAACGTCTTCTTGAAATAGTCCTTGTCAGCATCAAGTTTGACAATTGCTCAACTCAAAATGTCCATTTTCTCATCAACAGTTCCCTTCCATTTGATGCCTTCTTCACGCAGCAACTCAGGTGGGACGTTGTACTTCAAGTGTTTTTGTGCAAGTTCAGCAGGGTTCAGCTCCAGTGAGAGGGCAGGATAGTGATTTGTAGATCACCACCATCGCACAACCATTCCTGACTCACCTTCTCACAGACAACTGCCAACAGAAAAGGCCCGAGATCCGGAATTCATGCCAATTTAATGGTGAAAAATAACCGACCAGCAAATGTTATTTTTTGGATTTTTTTCATTTCACAGTGTTTCGCTCTGTAACTTTCGAGTCCGAAGAGATCCGGTGATAAAAGTTGCACCATTCGATTATTCATGACTTTTTACATATGTGGGCCATTTTTTGGAATTTTTTGTCCCACGAATCATGTTAATTTTTTGTTTGTTTAAACATGGGGTATGAGGTGCCTCCCCACCTTATACCATCATTGTGTTTAATGAAGACTTTTTGTTCCTAATCTCTATTGATTAGGGACATACATACATGCATACATACATTTGTACATATTTAGTGCAAATTTTTATCTATTTCTTTGCTTTATTATGAGCATAAGGCTATTTTATGCCTTTTTCTCACTCATAAAAATATGAGTTCTTGTTGGGGTGGCTTTCTGAGCCAGAGTCCCATTGCTAAGCAGAGCTTGTTATTTCTGTCTCCACCATCTGTTCAATTAATTCCAGTTCAACTGCAGAATTTTTACCGAAAGTTTAACGTGCCATCAATGCACTGACACAGCCACCCAGTAGCTTGTCCCCAGCTTTATCAGGCTAAATATCAGGGGCTAAATGCGAGCATGCAAAGCAACTTGAACCCTGTGCTGCAGGGGAGACCAGAGGAGGCCAGCACTCTAACCAACTGATCTATCAGGGTAGCGAATTCCCAATGCTGCACTGCACCTAATCTTACAGGAGCAGTGCTTAAAGAATCCACAAGGAAGTGACTTTCATTTTGCAGTATTTTTCAATTACACCAGCATTTTGAGTGGCTACTAATAGCTTGCACCGCAACAGCTACAGTGAGGTAATCTTGCACAACAGCATTTTGGGGTTCAGAATATTGCACATCACTACAAAAATGATGGTCCCTTTTAAAGTTGCTCTTTGCAAGTTCTTTTTTTCATTGAGGATTTTCATTGAAAGGAACTGTTTGAATATGGATAGATGTGCTCTATATAAATCCTAGATAGATGTGCTCTGTATAGATGTGCTTGAATATAGATAGATGTGATCTACTATACATGCAGAAAAGGGTCCATTGCAGGTAGGCTGAGTGAACCCTCACCACTCAGGTTTTCCTGCCAGAGGCTCCCTGCAAGTGCCCTTTTAGTGGTGTCCCTCCAAAGAAATAGCCCCTTCCAGACAAATATACCATGACAATTCCTGGATCCACTCCTGATGGCTTGCCTGCAAGCAATCTTGGCTTGCTCTAGAGGTCAAGATGGACATACATTCCATGACCATGATTTAAACGAGTATTTCCCATCCTCACTTCCATATACAAATATTAGTAGATCAGACAACATATATTATAGTGTAAAATAGTATAAAGTGCAACATTAACCAACAGCCCAGACCATCAGTGATGGATCAGGTTAAAACTGAATTAAAACTGAAGCCAGAGATTTTATCCCAACACCACCTGTACAGAAGGAAAACTCCAGAACCAAATACACCAATTCGTCTAGACATTCTCTACTGGAATGCACTATGTAGAACACACTGACTGGAGAGATGTTTGTTATGTACCACAAGATGTAATGTAAAAATAATGAAAAGATGTATCATGTCCGTCCCTAACCTATCCTACCTATCCATGCATGAAAACACATTAGTTTGAATGGGGTTATGGGTAGCATCATATGCATATATATATAATCAAACACCACTGACAAACACTGACAATCAAACACCAATTTTCGCAGCAGTCAGCAGCAAGACCAGTCTCACATACTTCACTCAAGCTCAGCCACAGGAGAGGCAAATCACAGGAGAGTCTGTGTGTCAAGATATCGGATGGTGGCATGCCTGCACACAAAATGAAATATTTTCTGGTTACTCCGACTCCAACTGAGGCATCTCTAGAAACTTGCTTTTGGCCACCACATAGTTGGGAAATTTTCTCAAGGTTCTCAATGATGCTCTATGGAGCTGCACAGTGCACCAATAAAAATTGGCTGCACTGGTGTTTTCTGTTCTGAATTGTCTGTCAACCAATAAATGTAACATTTTTGCTATGTCAAGACAATTAGCAACTTTCAACACATTGTTAACAGTGTCATGCCTCAAACACAGGACCTTGACTAGACCTTTGCATTGCTCAAAATCCGGCGATGGCATGAGTTGCCTCTGAGGTATCATGTGGTTAATTAACGGAATAGGTAAGCATATGATCTGAGTGGTTGGTGAAGTGTGAATTTTGTGTGCATGGTTAGCCTTGAACTGAATCCAAAAGTGAATGGAAAGCATACTGCTAGAAGTTATGAGAGACAAGGCTTTGCTGTTTATCATGATTCACTGTCAGGCAGTGCCATTCATTGTACACTTTTCTTGTTCTAATGCATTGGCAGTTGATTTAAAAAATGGCAATCCAGTTCTAATGAAGCCAAAGTCTTTGTTTTATCCCAGTAATCAGTTATATCTCAGTCAAGCTCACCTGAGCTGCACCTGACCACGAGTGGAACCAGTGGAGCAACCAGGATTTTCCTAATGTAGTTGGTCCTGACCCAAACATAGATGTGAAGAAATGGAAAGCTTTTGGCATGAGGCATTTGTTTTGTTAACTTAGGCACTTTGGCCTCCTCAGGACATTTCATGCTGGCTGCATGAAGCTTACTGGAAAAATGTATTTTTGCAGCTTAAGGAAGTTTGTCCTTTTTCTCAAATTTCTTCTTACCATGCTAGTTTATAAGTGTGTGTAGTATGAAGGAACCACTCATTCCCTCTGCAAATGTGTGCTTTTCAGTCCAGATGCAAAATGTTGCCCAAAAAGGGGTATACAGTTGGGTACTATACCATAAGAAGTAATGCTCAAAATGAAGACAAAAATGTAGGATGATCTAATCTAACCTGGCCTAACCTTCCATGCTAGAATGCAAATTACTGTATGATGAACATGTCATTACACCTCAAATCCCCCAATGAACACTTTTTTTTTTAATGGAAACTTTTCCAGGCCTTTTTCCTGAACAACTGTAAAGTGAAAGACACTAACGTAACCTAGCCTGACCTGTTTTTAAGACTAAAATTATGATGTGTGAGTGATACATTGAATAGGTGGTACATTTGTAGTTCATGGTAATTTCTGATTTCTTGAATTTTATTAATATAATGTAATGTTTATGAATGTGGTACCTATCTTGCTATTTAGGCTTTAATGTAGAGTAGTTATAAGACATGTATATCGAGACCTATCTAAATATGCTTTGATTCATAGGTACAAAGTAGCTGATCTTGTCAGATATATTTTGTTTTTTTCTAATGTAGTTTGAATTAATTTGATATTTTTATTTCCAAATTGTAACTACATTTAGGGACATAAGTGCCTCATGCTAATGTATGTATAGTTGTGTCTATAGGTTATAATTGCATTAATAATTAATTTACCTCAGGACGAAAAGGATGGTGGGCTAGGTTGCGATTAATATGGGCTTAGTAGCCTAGCACGTATCTAGGTACGCATGGTGGATGTACATGCGCAAATATACGTACGCAAATGTACATCAGTGCAGATGTACGTATGGCAATTTTATGTAAGCAAAAATGTATGCATGGCAAATGCATGTGAGCGTAAATGCACTCATGGAAAATGTATGTATGTGGAAATGTACGTATTCACAAAGGTACGTATCCGCGAATGTACGTAGGCGCAAAAGTCTGATGTGCGCAAATGTATATTAGCGCGAAAGTGCAAAATTGCTTGTGCACAAATTTGCGTAAGTGAAAATGTACGTATGTGCAAATGCACGTACACGTAATTTTACCTAAGCGCAAACGTACGTAGGCGCAGAAGTATGTAAGCGCAAATGTATGCATGGACAAATGTACGTAAGCGCAACAGTACGTGAACGTAGAAGATGTAACAGCAAGTGTACATATGAGTCAGTGTACGTACATTTGAGCATACGTGTCTGCGTTTAAACACAATGGTCAGGTGCATATACTATACGTACATTTGCTATTACGTACATTTCCTCGCACGTATATTTACCATGGGTACATTTGCCATATGTTCTTTTGTGCTCAGGCATAAAAAAGTTATGCTCATATCATCGAACCCTCAATTCTTCCGACTGACTCCTGGTAACCTAGTGAGGGAAGGGTCAGAATACATGAAGGAAATTAACAGGTCCAAATGGATTTGGGGCACACTTCCTATGGCCCGTGTTGATAATTGAAATTATGGGGGGGGGGACAAAGCCAGCATTGTGGCAATTGTAAGTCATTATGTAACTCATTTCCCTCAACATCATATAGCACTACATACCTGGTGGTCACGCATACTAACCACATTCAACACATACAAAATGGCAATGCCATGAATGTGGGCAATTTGAGAGAATGGAATAAAAAAGATATTAAGACAAAAACCAACATCAGATCCAAGGGAAAAATACGAGAATTGATCAGCAGACAATGTCAAGTCTAACATTGGCCCATGACTATGAAGATTGCTTGTAAAGCGTTTAGAAGGGATCTTGTAATGCACAGTGAGAGGTCGGTGATGCTGTATGACCTACCAGCTGAATGTGTCGTAAACGAGCCCAAGGTTATTCTTCTGTGCCCATGACTGTTGGTCCAGTCACAGGCTGTTGCTGGTGACTTGGCTTTCTGCAGAGGTTCATCCATAAATTTGTGTGAGGGTAGGGTGCCTTTTGGTATCTTTAGGCTGAAATCACTTAACCGGGGAGGGGGTGCACTGAAGCCTCCCAGAGAAGAGCCGATGCTCATCAGAATGGCACCACCTGTCCATGGGTTTGCTTAGACCATTGTTTTTTTTTTAACTACAGTGATCCATTGTGATTCGTCTCTGTATGTAAGGAAAATTCCTAAATGCATACATACATATATGCATACCTGCATATATGCATGCATGTGTATACCCATAGGTATGAAGTAGACAGGTGACCTTAGTTGATATCATATGGCATTTAGGATTATGCTAAGACACACAAAGATGAGTCACAGAGGAACACTGTGGTCTCTTTGAGGATGACCTAAGCGAAGCAGAATAGTTTGTGCATTAACCCGCGCCGTCTTTCCGATCAGATCCTCACACCCTGTCTCGGGAGGGGGGCGGTTAGTAACCCCCACCTCTAAAATCCAAACTAATCATCGCACGAAAATGAAAGAGGTGTCATGGGAAAGCGCTCGATGAGTAGGGTCCGGGTCCACCCCCGAAATAATTTCCCCCCAAAAGTGACGTCACCAGAAGGGCTAGATTTTCACGACTTACATTATGTTTTCGGCTCTGAGTTCATTTTGGGGATATATGAAAAACAAAGTTTATTTGGAATGAGAAAAGGACGGCAAAATCGAACAGGGCTTTAATTTTTTACCCCCCCCCCATTTTTGAAATTTCAAAATTTAGAGTTTTCAAGTTTTTCTTAATTTTCCTTTTCCAATGGGTAGAGCAGGCCGAGAAACGTTGTTGGAAGTCAACTTTCCCTAATAAGAAATGCTTACTTTAGCCAGAATCCTCTATTTGAACTGCAATTTGGCAAATACGCAAAACTTACACGTAGTCAAAAACGAAAGAAATGAAAAATCATACTCATTCGTTTTGTTGCATCCCTAAAGAAAAGCAAACGATGAAGGCTTCATTAAAATATCTGTATCCGTTAAAGCGTGACGACTGGTTGAACTTTTTTGTAGGTGACCTCACTTGACCTTGACAAACTCGTCGACCCTAGATGACCTGACTTCAAAATTTTGAAACAGCATGCCAAATTGATGTGGGGAAAAGGTATACCAAATTTGAGCGCGCTGTCTCGCGCCGTTCATCCACTATCCGCGAAAAACCGGAGGGGTCGGTTGAAGACCCCCGAAACGGAACGGGTTAAAAGAAGTAGGCGAATACACAAATAATCCCTAAATTACATACACATGCACACCCACACATGCTTATATATATGTGTATGTGTATGTATATGTGTGTATGCATTTGTGTGCATGTGTATGTGATTTACGGCTTATTGTTTATTCGCCTACTTCTTTTAATGCACAAACTATTCTTCACTTAGATCGTCCTCAAAGCGATCAGTGTTTCCCTGTGATTCGTCCCTGTGTGTCTTAGCATAATCCGAAATGCCGTATGATGTCAACTAAGGTCACCTGTGCTCTGCATACCCACGGGCAGGATAATTATAGCGTTTCATACGTTCATCTCCCTTTCCAAAAACGTGAAGATAGATAGCAAGATATAATAGCAGCACCGTAGAGTGATTAAAATTTAGTTATGGGCACAAAGTGACCCTTGATGTCGAAGCGCCCTTAAACTCCAATCCACCACCATCCCTTTCCAAAAACGTTTTTCCTCCGACTTTCGACAAGCGATGCAATCAGCATCCATGTTGTGCTGTACAGAGGGGGATGTAGTTGACATGGAAAAGTGTTGATGTCCGTTTGTTCGATATTATGTCTATGTCCGCTATTCCATTGTATATTTATTTTCGCAATCCCTCGTGTCAAGCTGAATAATGCTGCGTATTGTGTCTTCTTGACATTGTGACCTAACTTATACAGCTGAACCGTGCCCGACAGGTTTCCAGCCCGTATGCGCTATACGGTGTCCGCGTCTGCTGTCACGCGGCATGTGGCTGCAGGATCATTGGCACAGTCATATGATGCCAGCTTCAGTGAACGCATGTCATACAGCCATATTGTCAGTGAGCGGAAATCACATGACTGCACCAGCAGTGCGCTGACATGCTACAGGCGAATCGTCGCAGGGCGTACGCTTAACGTCCGCATGGTCAGTTAGCCGACATGATGCGGATGCATCGTCACTGATGGCGTGTCAAAAGGTCGGCAGTGCCAAGAAGCGTCTTCTTATGCGGCGTCGATGAGAGCGAGCCCTGGGACTGAACCGATTCACATGTATCACACGTCGCACGGCTAATGTCTCCGTGATCGCATGCCATCTGACGGAAGCGTTGTGGAACACCATCGCAGTGCCAGTTACAGGGGCCATCGTTGTACGGTTGCAACACTAGTGAGCGAACGAGGACGCTGTACCCGCAGCGTCAGTCGATGTATAAACCGTAGCGTCAGAATGTATCGTCAAGCACTCGAAGCGTTATTGAGTGCAAGCCCCATTGGTGGTGGCATCAGGAAGATCCGCCATAAGGTCGTAGTATTGCGGAACATGACCACGTGGCTGATGGCGATCGACCCGTCATATGGCAACAAACACGGTGAACATGATTGCACAGTGTCCTAAAGTTGCTTCACCATTAACTGTGTGGATGAAGGGAGAAGTTGCTTGGGAATAGTGCAAGATTGGAAGAAAATAAAGGATTGCCACATAAGGATTAAAAAGCGGAATACCTTTCGCCACAGTCACATGCATTTTACATTATTTAGCAGTTGTGTGCATGACTGTGCATACATCATGTGGCAAAATGGTAAAAACCGAAGACGAGGATGAAATACCACAACTCCATTAACTGTGCATTTACAGGCCACATGGTGAATTATTTTACACTGTGATTGCACGTGCTGAGCGAGGGTTGCCTGTGGCGTGAAATACAGTAGTGTTTTCGTCTACCACAGATCACACCCATTGCGAAATGAAATGGTTACTTTGGCAATGTATTTGATTTGATTTGTGCGTGATGTGCCGTACCTGTGGACATTTTATTCCGACTTTCGGCAGTAATACAATCACCATCCATGTTGTGCTATCCAGAGAGAGATCTAGTTGATATGGAACAATGTTGGTGTCCATATCCGCTGTTCCATTATATATTTATTTCCACCATCCATCGTGTCAAGCTGAACAATACTATGTCTTGTGTCTGTTTCTTGACTTTGTGACCTAGCTTATACAGTTCAACCGTGCCCGGCAGGTGTGCAGCTCGTGCCCGCTATGCGGTGTCTGCGTCTGCCGTCACATGGCATGCGACTGCAGGAACATTTGGCACTGTGATGTCATGCCAGCTTCGGTGAACGCATGTCACACACACACACACACACACACACACACCTATATATATATATATATATATATATATATATATATATATATATATATATATATATATATATACTAGTTATGATAGAATGTTGCCGTAACCGTCGAGCGACTAGAGCATTTCGCCGTATTTGTGCGTATAACGTGAGCTGCAGCAACTCAGCGAACCTTTAAAACGAAGGGGGACATGTAACAAATATTAGTGTGTTGCACGATACGATACCCTGCTGTTCACACCAACCTGTTATGCTTCGGGTTGCTATCGTATATCCATGTGTCAGGCTAATAAAGCCGGACATATACACAAACAAAACAAGCCTTGACCTTCACCCACGTGTGTCGTTTTATGAAAATGATTGGGGTGCCTCAAGTGTCCGAAGATATGGGCGGTATCCTCGCAAACACACTGGGCACATAAGCACGTAAAATGCTATTGCGTGTTGATTATAAGCCGCATTATTTGACTACGACATATCAAATGCAATATATGAAGTGCATAGCGGTATGAAAAGACGTAGACATGTTCTTTATTTCGCATTTCTCAGAAAGTTTTGATAGCACATTCGATACGCAGAACTTCCCGGTTGACATTCTACCACACCATTCATCGCTAAATCCAACGACAGGGCCATCGTGATGGGGCCCCTAAGCCGACATGAGAGGCCTCGGGCCAACGTGAGAATCCCTGGACTGACATGTGGGGCCACAAAGCATCTCCACATGGTGGCAGATGTGACAAATCATAAATCATTGTCGAAAAGGAAACAAGATGAACCCTCCTCAGGCAGTGTAATGTTTTCGAAGATATGCACTCCAAACTACCGTGATAAATGCCACAAAGACTAATACCAGCTGTAATGCTATGCTGTCAGAAACTACAGCACGCAGCTTTCGGAGCGCATCCCATCCCCCGTTTGAGAACGTATTTTAATTATAGGGGCACTTCCACCTACAGAAGGGGCACCAAAATTCTGGGTACCCACCTCTTACCAAATCTTAGATCCGCCACTGGTCAAGTTATATTGATCTTCGATTATTGGGCGTGTATCATTATACACAAAAAATAGCTCGCAAACGGATAGAACGATGAAACCCTCAACATGCGTCAAAAATAAGCCGTATTGCAATAAACCAACATCGTGCCAACATCCAAGGGCTGACGTATAACTTTTACGGGTACCACTCCGTAGCCGTAAACTAATTATGGTCGATTCCCCGCCCCAAAAACGAGGTAAAGCGTGCTTCACAGAACCCGCGGGCGAAAATATGTGTCCGAAATCTACCGAACAACCGATAGGATCCTTACCCACGCGTTCGGAGAGCGTCAACCATGTTTTGTCCGTGCGTCAGCTTAAGTGTTGGTGTGTCAAATTCGTGGCAAATATATACATATACACTATGTGACTACGGCGCGGGGCAAAAATGATTTTCTACCTTGACTTTTTGCTATATCCATGTAATCTGAACGCTGATCGAATACCAGGGGGCACTTCCTTGAACCATGCACCTAACTGAAATGAGAAGCGCAATGATGGCATCGATATATCCGGTAACTTAAAATATTAAATAATTAAATATTACAATATTCTGCCCGTCCGGGATAATATTTGTTTCGCCATTCGGGATAATAAATATATGGGGTGTCCGAAGGATTCTTGGTCGTCCGGACAGCTCCGAACGGCTAACAGGATGCAAACTTTCGGACGGAATATGGGTGTCACTTTGTGACATTGGCTCAGGAGCCAATTTATCTTTCATGTAGCATGTGTCTCTGGATGGGCTAAAAAATTGCGTTGAGCGCAGAAGGGGCACACAGGCCTCATGTTTAAGAATATCTGTGATTGGGAGAGGGGGAAATCAATCATTGGGGAGGGAAAACTAACGATTGGATGGGGGAGCAGCAGGGTGGGAATTTTGGGCCTCTCCTGGAGTATGGAGACCTAAGGACCAGAGTGGGAAACTTACTTCCAGGGTTTGGAGTCGGAGGGCATGTCGACTGGAGTCGGAGTGCACTGGAGCCCATTTTTTTTTTTTTTTTTTTGGTGATTCGAACCCGCTAACCGACGTTAAAACTCAATAGTCAGCACGTAATATGCGTGATTAAAGCGCCTTTCTTCGTAGGGCAGGGGAGCCGAATATAACGATTTTCAGAACTTGGATAGCATGGTTCAACTTGCCACGCTTTTATGTACCCATATCCGCGAGGAGCTGCGCTACTCTATTGATACAGGCCTGGTCTAATGGACCTAGTCGGGCCGGCCCGTGCCCGCCCGACCTGAGCCTGCCCCGGGGTGCCGTGCAGGCTCATTTCCAGCGCGAGTTCCGCTGACCCAACGTTCTTCGGCAGGGGGCCAGCATGGACTCCTTCAACATGCGGGACTAGAGCCCTGTGGACCAGGTGCCGAAGATGAACGAGACGGAGTGGCGCAGTGACGGCGTTCAGCGGAACGGGAACTGCATGCCATTGCATGATTCACGATCCCGCACAGCACGCTCGCCACACCATTAGGGCGCCACTAGAACGGAGAGCTTGGAGATGGGAGGCGCCAAGTGGTATAGCTGGTGGTGCGGCTGCTGCCGGCCGTCGCGATGTGGTGCGGCTGTGGCCGGCCGTCGCGATGTGGTGCGGCTGTGGCCGGCCGTTACGATGTGGTGCGGCTATGGCCGGCCGTCACGAGGTGGTGCGGCTGTGGCCGGCCGTTACGATGTGGTGCGGCTGTGGCCGGCCGTTACGATGTGGTGCGGCTGTGGCCGGCCGTTACGAGGTGGTGCGACTGTGGCCGGCCGTCGCGAGGTGGTGCGGCTGTGGCCGGCCGTTACGAGGTGGTGCGGCTGTGGCCGGCCGTCGTGAGGTGGTGCGGCTGTGGCCGGCCGTCGCGATGGACGGACACGTGGAGATCGACCGTGACCTGTCACTACCGGCGCCGACGCCCGTCCATTATATTGTCGTTCACCACCGCTTTCCACGTTGTGTTTCCATTTGCCCATCGCTGCCGTTCCTCGTTGGGCGCCATGTGGGTGCTGGCTGTGCTACCGATGAGCAAGACGGCTAGATCGCGACTCGTTCACCGGTGTTTTCCTGGGGCGCGTAGAAGTACTGAAGAATGAATACCCAGCACTGAAGAAATACTCAGTGCTGGGTATTCATGCTTTCAAATATCAAAATGAGAATATAACGGGTGTTGGCATGAACTCCGCAAACTGCAAGATTTTGGAAATGCATGGCAATGTTGGCAATGTCGCTCGCATCACGTGCAACAATTCGTATTTGCGTTGAAATCATGCCAAAAGCATTACGTATCCAATCCATCGGCAGAAATCCACACAAATCTAGGACGCTGCGTCCCCACTTTACTCCAATACTTTGCACCACATATTAGGTATCATTTTAAATTAAGACGACATAATATTCCAGCTACAACCGTCCAGTGAACCGTAGCTGGTGATGCATTCATTGCTATGCGATACCGGAAAAGAGCATGTGCACCAGTTGACTGCGGAAAGTCTGTTGGGGACATATTGAAACTAAAGACATAAAGATCCAGCGAGCAGTTGTCTGTTGTTGAATCATTGACTAATGATGTTAACTTCATCTGCTTTGAAGGTCGAACAACCGATTCAGCAATGCTATGCTGTGGGCTCGACGTACTATGTGCAATTTGTGAGTTTCCAGACGATGCACCGTACCCGAAAACCGGAACATTTTCTGTAACAGACTCACAAGACTCTTGAGACGATGCATCATGAACAAAGGCATCTCCAACCTTCTTAAAGTATTTGTCCAACTTTAATTGTTTGCTCTGTCGCTGTAAAATGGTTCCACTATTAGGCAACGTTTCAATGTCTGAATACGTGGACGCGTCCGCATCGGATATGTCACCACTTCTAGTCAGATAATGCGCAGGTGTGGCTTCAGGCGACAAGTCATCCTCAGGGTGACCATCCTCGAACATGCTTCGTTTAGTTTGCAGAAGGCATTCGTCGAACTCAGAACACTTTACAAAGCGCACGAGTGATTTTGTAAAACGTTTCATGTAACCTGAAGCTCGCTTCGGCTTCTGTGTCAAAACCCCTCTGTGTTCTTTTAGCCAAACCCGGTGAAACACATCTAGTGGAGCTTCGTTTGTTGGAACCCCAAAAGATTTAACGAACACCTCTTTCGCACAACGATCCCGACTCTCTGGTTTCAATTCATGAAATTTTCCAGAAAAGCGTACTTCAGATGTTTCTTTCAAAACTTTCCCGGTTCTCTCTGTATCCGATTGTGAATGGGACAAGAGCAAAGCAATTTCAATCAGCTCAACTACATCCGGTATCTCCAGGTGTAGGTTATGTTCAGGTACTAGAAAATGCGCCAGAGCGTTCGCTACACATAGGCTCTTTTCATTACCACGCCGTATGTACCAGCTTTCGCATGAGCGTATACGCTCCACTACGCGGCTCTTGAACATAACGAAATGATTTTCTAAACATGCACAATATCTTAGTTCACACATAGTTGAGCAGTGCTTCTTTGGAAAATGCAATAAGCCATCATCACTGAAATACTCGCATACAGCGAGAAACTCCTGATTCTGAAAACTTTGAAGGTAAGTCATGTCTTGTGGATATGTGGTGATATCAAATACGGAGGCCAAATTCGTTTCTACCTCATGCACATCAAGAAAATTATCAAACACTGAAATGAGCCTGTCCGCGACTTCAACCTGACGCTCAAGTGACTTCTGAAATGCAAGCGCGTAATCTATTACGGCTGTCTCATCGCATGCCCTGCTATGTCGCGTGTGAGATGCTACCATACTCCTTGTTTCATTCAGATCGAAACCTTGAAATTTTCCCGTGTGATATTCACAACGATGCCTTCGAAGCAGAGCATTTGTCAAGGGATTTATTTTCAGCTGCTGTATCTTCCAGCGAAACTCTGTGATCGCATCACGATCATCCCACACAGAATAGTGATCTTTTTGACTCTTTTTGCTGATATTCAAAGCACACCGGATTGTATACATCAACACCAAGCAGGATGGCACAAAATCTGGGTCAGAGAGGTACCGTAAAGTGGACAAGCGAGATGGATCGTTCGCCTGCAAACGATCAGCATTTTCCACTGCCATAATGATATCACCGAGCTGACTCATGACGGACTGGAGCGAGGTGAATGTGTATTCCAAAAATCGAGTTTCCACAGTGTTACGAAGTTTTTTGAAGGCAGGATTCACACTCCTTGCCAGTCGCTCCATCCTCGAAGAATTCCTGAATGTATTTATAATATGTGGTAAACGAGACTTCACCATTTCTCGCGCCCAGTCAAAGCACATCAATCCTGCATCCAGCAACTTCTCTACCTTGTGGGCTCTATCAGTTAGATGCAAAAACTTTTTGTTCCCAAATTTCTTCCTCCAAAGGGAAGCAACGCCGCTATGCACACCAGCGTAAACTGCCTCTTTATCTGTGCTCAACGCCAACACCATCTTTGAGATGTCATCATCATGCAAGGAAAGAATCACAGTACTCAGTGTGTTGACGATGTGTTCAAAGCAGCCAATGGCATCTGACTCGTGGCGAATGCCCAGCTCTCGATCCTCAGCTGATGCACGGTTACGGATTACATCTATGGAGAGATTAACCACTTTCGGTTTACCATCCACATCTATGAATCGGGCATTAATGACCTGTCGAGTGATGTTACCTGTAGTCACCTTATCTGCACTCAATTGCAGGTGTCGCATTCTTCCTGTGACGACACTAGGTGAACAAAGGAAATGGTTCAGCATGCCAGAGTATGATTTGAAGAAAACATCTGTGGCACTAGCTGCCGTTTTTCTGTGAACGTTGCGTTCTATCAACTTGAAGTTTGGACCGTTCTCCAAAGAAGTGAACAATGTCCGCATGAGAAGCTGAAAATCTCGGTATGAATGGTTTCTCATTACCCCATAGTATGCTATGCGCAGCACATCTCTAGTTAGAGAACGGTCGAGCTCCCGCCTTTTTGCGTCTAGTCTCTGGGAATCATTCATCAATGCAAGGTTCGACTTTGCTACCTTATGCATAGCACTTGTCTCGTGTCTCACACACCGAAACTTGAACACATGCGGTTTGGTGATTTTCACACCAGATATAACCCAATTAAGTGCCTTTGCTGCTCCATGTTTTGATGCAATAAAGTCTTTTTGTTGCATGCAAACAGAACAAAACCCAAAGGTTCCCTGCAGGGTATCTTTCTTGAGAACCCAATCCAATTTACAGCCACGGCTTTCGTTTTCGGTAGGTGCGTCCCTGCTGGCCGAGGGAGCCAGCCTGCTGCCCAGATCATTAACAGCAGTGTGCAATTTCGACAATTCTGTTAGGATGCTGTGAAGCTTGGTATGTGCCTCCATCTGATCTTTAGCATTCACAGAAGACTTGCCAAAAAAAACTTCAAATTTATAGTTCCAATTCCTGCAGCCTCATCACTGGTTTGTGTTTGTGTTGTTCTGCCAACCATCTGGATTAACTCACGAGGATTAGTCGAAGAATCTTCAGCAGCATCACATGGTTGTTCAATAACTTCTGGCTGTGGAGGAATTGTTTCTCCCACCTTGCGACTACTTGGTAAGGCCAGATCAGCTACCTGTGTGGCTGTCGAATAGCCTGCCAGATGACTATTGGTATGCTGTGAGGGATTAATACTTCCAAGTAAATTTCGGTCCGAGACACCGGCTACATGCAATTTGCCAAGTCCGGGTGTATGCGCCTCGGGCGACGTCTCGCCACGCACTGGATTACATGAATCATCCTTTTGACCATCAGATTCAGATGATTCCATCACATGAATGACATCTTGCATGGCTGATTTGGTAGATTCGCTCACACTAATCCCTCGTTCCTTATCAACAGGTGGCAGGCTTTTTGTTGATGCCTGTGTATAGGGCCTTGTAGCGAATTCTCTTCGACATCAACAACAAATACTGAGACAACCGCCTTCCTTGTTTGCCGCCCAGCGAACCAAGTTCGTTTGCATGGCGACGATGGAAATGTCTGCTCAAGTTTTTCTCGTTACGAAGGATGGCATTGCAAATGTAGCATGTTGCACTTTTTTCTTTTTTCGTGGTGCCATATTTCAGTGCTTTCAGATGATGATATTTGAAGAGCAACTTCTCATCTCAGTAAATCACGTCCTTTTCGACAAACTCACTTTGCATCTCACCCTTAAGTACTCAAATAGAAGGATTGGCATCTGGGGAGGAAAAATTACATCACCACCACAAGACAGTAAACTATGGTTCACAAACCAAGTCACTGCCCTACAATTTGTTTTCCTGGATTCTGAAAAAGAGAAGCAGGTGCTTCCTAACTCATGCAGCACTTCAGACTTGCAGGGCATATGTTCAGGTAAGCCTTAAGCTAACCTTCATAAAACAAGCTATATATCATTATCAGCTGGTTTCTATTCAGAATAGGCAGTCCCATGTTACCCCAGTAGGACATCGCCGGACCGTCCCTGCAGACATCGAATATGATACTAAGCCAGGCAGCAAAATGTACCAGTTTTAAGCAAAATGTTTTTTTGGTACAACATGTCCTATGGACATATCTGTCATGTATTAAGGCAGATGAGCATTACATATATCTATCACTTTTCATACTTTCGCAAGTGTGAGAGGTAGGGGGTGTGGGGGTCACTACTGTAATTTGAGACATCCATGGCAAAAACTTCACATTTTGGATCATGTGTGCCTTGTACTCAAGGAAAGGAGATATTTTCAATGGGCAAAATGCACAATGCTCATGCTTCCCATAAACACCACAATATCATTTTGATGATCACTTTTTAAAAGTATTGTTAGCCTATGAGGGTACAATACTATAAATGCATCTAGGACAATTTTGAGCTAGGCAACATATGCTATGCACAAATCATTATAGGACAAAAGCATGTATTGTTTGCAGCTGTTTTTAAAACAGGACTTATTTTGCTAGAGGTTATGACCCCTACTTCATATATATACACTCACACATACATACACTATTGGCTTTTTGTGGTAAACACAAAACAAATGCAGACTTAAAAATGGTAAACTTTGCATTAAGATCTATTCATTTTTGTGTGATGCAACCTCCAAATGCAATGTTTATGCAGCCTAAGCTGTTCTTGAAGAAAAACTATAAATTTTTGGTAAATTTGTGCTTTCAATTGTTTTATGAGTGCTTGGAATTGAACTTCCCAATACAAAGTTTATGAAGGTGACTAAGATGATAGGACCACTCATTTTCTGTGCAAATGCTTACTTTTCAGGTTGTGAGCAAGATAACTCCACACAAATTTGTTTTGGTTCAGATATACAATGAAAAGCATACAACAGTATGAAAATAAATGTTTAAAAAATAATAAAAATGCAACAAAATCTAACCTAGACTAACCTCTCTTTGCAGAAAAAGTCTGCAATAATTTTTTGTCTTCACAAACATAAACTATCCTAGTCAAAATAAACTCATTTATACATGTGTAGCACTTTAGTTCCAGAGCACCACACACTTACAACTCATTGCCACCTGAGCTGACATGACTTCCTTTGTCGATCTTTGGTCACCACCTATTGGAGTACCTATTTGATGTGCCACCTGTGCCAGACTGATTGACTGCTCAACTTGCTGTATTTCATTTATTTTTATTTTATTATGTGATTTTAACACCCTTTTTTTACCTTTTGTGCTGTGTTGTTTTATCTATTTCATGAGATGTCATAATAGCCACAAGTCCATTGTGGATGACCTCAACAAAGTCTGTCTGCCTATCTTTGTCTGCATCATGGAGGGCAAATGTGTGTAAAATGTGTTGTGCAGATGGGGGAAACCTGCCCACCCAACATATTCTTCAAAAATGACTCCTGGTTATACCCAGTTGATATATGCCACTCTTTGCATACATGGTTAGAAATGTCTGCTGCATTGCTTAAAAACAAGAACACAAATCTTCAAATTTGTTTTTAGTTTAAGGCTGTCAGTCAAAACATTTTGTATCATCACACCACAAAAATCAGTGCTGATGCACTTCCAACATATCAGCAAGAGAAGTGTTCACAGCAATACTAGCTTCTTTGTTATATATATTATGTTATATTGTTTCAAGATCATGCTAGGTCACTAATGTCAACTCAGGTCAAGTTCATGACAGGTCAATGCAACCACTCATTCATTTGTAAGGTTCTCATAAACACAAACTGAAATAATAGTCCTGTGCTTCATGCAATTTTGCATGCTACTGCCTACTTAAAACTTGGTTTTGTCGTTGTGAACTAGGGTTAAAATAATGGTTCCTCATTAGGTGTGGGATGTTCAAACAAGCACAGTGGGATGTCAAAATTTGTCATACAATTAGTGTCATTTAAATAGCTTTTGATGCCCCAGACTCAACTTTGAGGTTGTGGTGTAGGTTCCAAAGAGCAGGATGTTGATACTTCTTGCAGAAGAATGTCAATTGAACATTTGGAAAGTGGTAGATTACACCCTATTTGTCAAATAATCTCTCACTGTGCCATGGAAACCAGGATGTCATTCTGGGCAATGGCATCACCAGACAATTGTGTCCAAATTCTGCATGTTCTTCTTTTAAAGGGTGACCAGAGGCATCACTAATGTTCATCAGGTCCTCATGCACTTTGTAGACTTCTTGCCATGGGTATCACCACAATGTGATGCCAGGGCAACCAGGGCAACCTTCTGACCAGACATCACCAGAATGCAAACAGGGCAAACTCCAAATGCTTCGGGTCAGGGCATCAACAATCAAGCAGTTATCTTTGGACACTGATTTAGTGTTGTTTTAGTTAGTTAGTTAGTTATTGGGGTTTAGGGGCGCATCAACTGCAGAGGTCATGCAGCGCCCTTAGTGTTGTTTTAGATCCATGCAAATTGGCTGCATCTTGGTGAGGTGTTGGAACATTGGAATGAAGTAATAAGTAGGATGAAACTAAATGAAAGTATTGTTGATTGACTTGTGAAAGTGGTGCAGAACTGAATTCAATTAGCATAAGTTGTGGAATGGGATGACAGGTTTACATTGAGGTTGATTGGTATTGTGTGACAATACAAGCAATCAGGATTTTGGGTGTGAGACATATGCATCTGGACATTGAGTTGATGCTTGCAAATAATTCTGGAAGGGGACAAATAATTTTAACAACAGAAAAAAGGGTGGGTGGGATGCAGGGTTAAAATAATTGTTTTTTGTTAGGTGTAACATATCGGAACAAGGAAAGCAGGATGTCAAAATTTGACATGGAATGAGTGTCATTAAAATGCTTTTAAAACCTTTCAGACTCAAATTTAAACAAATGGTTTAGGCATTTATGACTGTACCTATTAGTTGTTTTCAGATTCATGATATAGGAAGAGCTATATTCTGGATAGAGAAAATCATACCCATGCTACAAACTGGTATTATACGCTATATCGCATCACATATAAACACCTGAAATTGCATTGCAAAATGTTTGTGTATCATCATTCCTTATTGATAGTGCAAGGAAACACAAGGACTACATAAGCATGCATCAAGAATCAGGATGTCAATACTTCTTGGACAAGGATGTTGATTGGGTTTTCAGAGTGGTATATTCCACCCTATTTCACAAATAACTTATCCCTGTTGTGAACCTAAACATTTTCATACTTCACTCATGTATTTCAGCCCTTTCTTAGATAATCAAATTGTACCAGGCCACCACCTGCCTGGCAGGTGGCCTGGTTCTGGTAACTGCCCTGATAAATAGCTGACATGTGACCCAAGGTCAAACACCAAATCTTTCATCTGTAGTCAGTTTTACAGCAGAAATTTGCTCCCAGGTCATGTGTTCTAAGGACCAAGACAGAGGGAGAAGATCCTGCATAATTATGTGTATAAATTAAAAGCAACCACAGAATCAAATTCTTACATCAGTTTTAATCATTAAATTTATTTTACTATTGATGCTGCTGAAAATAAGTAGAAGTGAACTTACAACCATCAGCAAACTGCAATATGCCTTCTCATTTATGTGCAGACTGCACACAGCTCTATGTAATATGACAGCCAATGAATAACTGCCTGATGACAAATTGGCACTGTGGTTAAATTAGTGAAGGATGAGGTTATAAGCCATCTTCCTGAGCAACAGTAGAGGAAATGATAACATACCCATAGCCATACCTGTCACTTCTGACATCTGACATGCTCACAAAACACAACTAATAAATGTTCACAACACATCCCATGAGTAGGATGTTTGTGCATCAACTGATGTTACTTGCTGACTATAGTTGTGTTGGTTTTGGAATAAAAAATGTTGTTTGTTTGTTTATTGGTTGGTTCACCACACACTTTATGCCCATTCACTGTTAATGTCGCCGCCCACACTGTTTTGCCGGTGGGCCGCAGGATTGCAAAATGTCCAGTGGTGCTAGAGTGGAATATAAAATGGTTTAAGAAAAAATACACAGAACAATTTGTGAAATCTTTTATTCTCACCATGAAGCATTTTTTCTGAAAAAGTTCAGAATATTTATTCAAACCAATTCTTATTAATATTAAGGTTTAATCAGCTTTTTTTAGTTCATGTCTGGAATGTTTAGTTGAAGCAAGGAATCCTTGCTTCAAGTCAATCCTTGCCAAGGATTGACATGGAATGATCAAATGTGACGTGACTGGACAGGCAAGCAAATTGCCACTGCAAAACTGACTTACATTTTACATAATTAGTTATATTCAAAACATCATTGATCCCAATTTAGGAGAATTTAAACAACTGCAGCAACCAATAATGCTGTCAAGGTAAACCATGCAAAACAAGTCAAATATGATGTAAGTTCACATCATATTTGAGGTCATAAGGTAAAGGCACCATAAGGTAAAATGAGGTCACATTGTGACCTCTTTTTAACTTGAAGCCATTGACCTAATGTCATGAAATTTGCACACAATAGAGGCTACCATCACATCCATCTACCCTGAAAATTGTGTTACTCTAGGTATAATAGGCGAGATCTTGCTTCCCCCTCCCACAAGGGAGGGAGAGTAAAATCCACAACCCAAATCTCCAGTCTGTTTGTTGTTATCTTGGTTTTTTTAATGTTGGATGTTTTTGGGAATAAATGTTGAACTTGGCATAGAAGCATAACCATACATAGCCCCCTTGTTTGCTCGTTTGCGTCTCGCTATGACTTTTTTTCTTTGTTCGGTGCCGATGCCGAGGAACAAAGGTGAGCGTTGGCGCTATAATTGCCAATGCTAGGTGCTTCACGTTTACGCTAGTTTCAACACTGGGCCAGGCGAAAAAAAACAAACAAAGCTACTTCACGTTTCACAATTCGCCTCCATAGTCCACCTAAATGCACGCACCCACCTCGTACCGACCTAACTCAACCGCATGAATACCATGGGCAAGTAGAAACCTACCCCACCAATGAACTTTCCTCCCACAGAAAACTTCGCCGAGCACGCGCCCGTCAAGGTGGTGTCATTCTAGCACCACGCGATTAACGATGCGTTCAAAGTTGCTAACTTTTGTGACGCCATAACAAAATTGCGTTGCTTCGATTCGTCGTCAGCCAGATTTCAGAACAGAAAACACCAACGCAGCCAATTCTGAACAGTGCACTCCGCGGCTCCGAAAGACGACTCTTAAAGATGTCACTTTTTCCCACTATAGGGTGGCTCGAAACCATTCTTCTGGAGACGCCTCGGCCGAATTCGGAGCGACCGGAGGGCACTTTCTTCAGTGCGCATGCGCACGGTCTGGCGCGTTGTTGTGGACATTTCTGGTGGTTGTGTTTGGGTGTGGGAGTGTGTGCCGGGAAGCTGTATGCGGTGTTTGATGGTACGAAAAGTGGCTAGTTTATTTGGTAATCGTAAGTAGAATAACATGCTGTTTGGTGGATGTTTCCTTCAGTCTTGTCTTTGTTTTTAGTGGTATATTTGTTCCTTCTGCATGTTTGTGTCGGAGTACATGTGAAGCCCATTCTATCCAGTATGAATTCGGAGTGCAAAAATGTTTTAAGAGATGAAATCTCTTAAAAAGTGCCTTAATTCCCACCCTGGCCGACACCCAACACATACTTCCTCATTGACAAACCAAAAACACATACACACATGCCGAAATACAACAACTATTCCTACAATTCGCAGCACAGTACGCCAACTACAACATCATATATACAGACGGCTCCAAATCACATACACAGCAGAGGGGCACAGCGGCGGTGCTGTACCCCAACGTAGCGCCGCCGCGGGTCATCCTACGTGCCCGTCTGCACGACACAGCATCCACATACACAGCAGAATTGTTCGGAATCTTTTCGGCATACTGTACCATCTACAACACCAAAATTGAACACAACATCATAGCCACAGACGCAAAATCAGCATTATAGGGCATGACACCCCACACCAAATACAAACATCCCCTCATACACAAAATACTACGCATCCACAAACAACTCACCATACTACAACTGCCAACACTTCTCTGGATCCAAAGTCACGAAAACATACACGGCAACGAGCACGCAGACACAGAAGCAAACATAGCCACAACACTACAACAAATCACACAATGTCCCTACTCACAATCCGACAGGCCATCAACAAATACATACAACAAACATTGGTGACAGTAATAACACAGCTACACGAAATACACCCCAAACACGAACACCGGCACTCCATCAACCAAAACACAAGACTCAGAGAATGGACACTAGCACGACTACGCATAGAACACACAGCACTCACACACTCATACCTCCTACGCAATCAACCACGACCACAATGCACTACCTGCCGCCACACACTCACAGTCAAACACATGCTCATATACTGCACCAAATACAACAACCAAAGACAACATATCACAAACTACTGCACCACGAACAGCATCCCACTGAACCTCACCACGCTCCTCAACGACGACCATCCAGCATTACACAAACACCTCTTCCACTTTCTCAAGACTACACGCATTATGGAACAATTGTTTTAAAAAAAGGGGAAAAAAGGAAAAGGTATGTTAAAAACGAAAGAGAAAATGAACAAAACCAGGAAAACGGAAAAGAAATTAAAACATACGTCACAAAAAGAAAAGAGAAAAAATTCAAAACAAAAAACAAACCAAAAAAACAAAAAATATGTTCTTGCAATGTTCACTTCTGGCGATGACCCGACCCCAACACCCCCCACCTCACCCCATACCCCAATGTGGCACAGACCGGACTAACTCTCTCTCTCTCGACTTCATCATCTCCGGCTCTCAAACAACTCTACTGCACCAGCTCTACATCTTCAATCAATCCGGACTACCTCAGCTCTACTCTTCAAGACCATCTCAACGCTGCTTCGGGGCGGGGATGCCCGAGTGGTTAAGGTGTCGGGCTATGGGTACCAAAGGTCCCGGGTTCGACTCTACCGCCACTCAGGACATTTCCCAATCCCGCGGCCCACCGGCGAAACAGTGTGGGCGGCGCCATTAGCCGTGAATGTGCATAAAGTGTGTCGTGAACCAACCAATAAACAAAAAATAAACAATCAACGCTGCTTCACCACTGCTCGACGACTCTACTAAACCTCCACCTCGGATTCATCCTCCTACCCTACGCTATTTACTCTCTTACACATCTTCTCTTCAACCGGAACTAGCCGATATCACCACACGATGGCAGGCTGGCAAAATTCACTCACACACACACACTATATGACGTCATCCGGGGTACCCACTTAATACGGGCCAAGCCGCTAACACGCTGTCGAATATACGCAGCGTATGCATAGTACGTGGGATAAAATGAGGATTTAAGAGGTGCAGGTGCAAAACTTAGAGCGTCATAGTCCCGGAATGGATCTCCAATACCTTTTATATACATATAATACCCGGAAAAAACGCATAAAGCGAGGTAGGACAGGTCAAATATAGCAGAGAATTAGCATCTTACCGCGGCGAAATGCAGTAAGGACGTATCTGAAGTGTGGTCGTCGCCATGATGGAATAGGGTGGGGGTTTGAATCCCTTAATTTACATCAGATTTAGCATTTGGCTTATGGTGCTGCATGCCAAAATTAATTTACCGAAAGGCATTTTAACCCGTCTATATGCGCCAGTACCCCTGATACAGGAGGCAAGGAAGGGGACAATCGTTTCTTTTTTAAGATCGACAGGACCATAGGGAGCACGTGAGAGGCATACATTTATTTTATTGGGGCATCTGTGAACCTCCGTACCAGCTCAGCAACATGGGTGGAACTTCCAGAAAACGATTTGGGGGACGCAATGCCTGGAGGTAACAGGAAGGCCTTCAGTCGAAATGCCCATTAGCGCCACACGTTAAAATATGCATTGGGGAGGTGGGCTCACGCCAGTCGTAAGCGGGGGTTGACCCATTCCAAAAGTATGTAAAATTTCACTCTAGTTCGGAGGTTACATTCGGTGGATGGACTGGAAAGCGGTCAGACATAGGGTGATAAAAGCGGTCAGGCATGTATTGGCGGCATTCCCTAACAATGCGTTCAGAACTAGATCTGGATGATTCAAAACGCTCCTACACGTCCGCGTAGTCGACCTAGTCGGCGCATGTGCTGTTTCCGATTCAAAGCGTGAATGAAGGATCACAATCGAAGTTCGTGGAGTAAAGAGCCTTTGCATATCGTTCTTTCAAATCAATGATCATGGGCCTCATGAGCAACAATGAAATGGCACACGCCACACCTGTTTATAGCAGTACCAGAGCCGGTAGCAGTGTTAAGTGCCGCGAAGACAGGCCATCGTAAGAAGCGCAGCTTGTCTGCCCCTGGTCACAGCGGCAGCAGCAAAACACGCCAATAGGACAGTGGGACCGGGCGATACGACGGCAGAGTCAGGTGCCGCCAGGACAGGCCGACACAGGGACGGCCGCCAACCCGTCAGTGGTTACAGTGGAAGCAGCAAAACAATCCAACAAAACGGCAGGATCGGGCGGCATGAAACCAATGCGAAGTGCCACCAGAACGGGCAACACAGGAGGCGCCGCCAGTCCGCCCTGGTCACGGTGGCAACAACAAACACGGTTACAAAGGGCAGAACCGAGCGACACGACACGACACACAGCAGAAACGGTGACACATGGCCGGCAGTGTGAGAGTGGACATCCTATCGCTGCCTGGTGGCATGCTACGGGTACCTGCCTAGATACCCGCCTCTGCGCTCTGCCGAGCAGAGTTCTGGCGCAACCAGCCGATGCGCACATGCAGCCTAACTCGAGTCACCCTCCGTCTCACACAGCTAGCCACAATCCTAGCTTCGGCTGCCGGCTACTAATGACGCCCAACCTGCGCCTCACGATGCTGGTGTCGCTTGTGCAGTTGAGTCCGTGATGACGCAAATTTCAGAATTGAACTGGTTTGTCATCGCCATCTGCCACGTATGTGGCATGCAGCGCCCGCTGCGACCGATATTGATTAATCAAGAAATAAACACAATGGCCAGGAGCGTCTCCGGTGCTTCAGACGTTGGACAGCCAAGCGCTGCATTGACGCCTCATTTTGTAAGGGACGAAGCCGGCAACGAAAGGCAAGGCCGTCACGCTCCAGCCCCAGTTTGCTAATGATGGTGGTGTTAAAATTCATAATGTGAATCGAAGTGGCATCAAACTAATTCAACTGGTTCTTTATTTAGCGATACAAAGATAGGATATGAAGATAAGGTTGGCAGCATATGAAGGCTCCATATTTGATGGCGGTGGACAAGTGCTATCGGTGACCCAGCAGGAGGATTTGGTGTCATTCTGAACACACAATTAGGGGCATCAGAACAGACAAAAGAGCCCAGGAAGAAGGAGAATGCTTGGGACAATAAATAGGAATGCATCATACAGAAGTGAGGAAGTCACCAGGAAGCTTTACTGTGCATGTCAAGCCACATTTGGAATACTGTCCAAGCTTGGTCTCCTAGCTATGAAAAGATTGTTGGCTTTTAGAGAGTGCAAAAGAGGGCTACAAAAATGGTTAATGATATCAGTAGCCTGGCATATGAGGAAAGATTGAAGAAATTGAATATGTTTTCACTTAGATATAGAAAGTTGAGAGGAGCACTCACTGAGGTCTTTAAATTTGTTCATGGTCAAGAGAATGGATATATTAGGTAAATATTTTAATCTAACAAAAATGACGCAATTAAAGGTCATCAATTCAAAATTAAAGTTAACTACAGCAGGACAAGGTTATGACAGTCTTTCTTCACCAACATGGTAATAAACACTGGAACCAGTTGCCAAAAACCATTGTCAGTACCAGCACATTGAACATCTTTAAAAACACCATAGGCAATTATTACAAGAATAGAGGGCTTGTTTTTCAGTATTCCAGGGAGGCCTGATCGACGGTTTTGGTGGGCAACTGGTTGAGTGTTCAGAGTGCAACCAAGAAGGGCCCATGTGGCTCATAGTCACACTGATCATTTGTGTCTTGATGTCTAAGATGCTCCAAAATGCAGCAAGTATACCAGACAAGCATGATGCAACACTCCATACCATACAGATCTGATAGACAGGCTAATTCATGGCATGACACCAGGAAAGACAGGTGTTGACAATGACACTATTTTCAGCTGCATCCATGGCCAGGATCATAATCATCAGAGGTAAAGTGGTTGGAACAAATGGATGGGCTGGTTGGATGAACTCCATCAGCTCCCACTGACTGTCAACCATGTCTTATATGCATTTTCATCTCTTGGAAACATAGGCATGTTGGTTGACAATCTTCTTTTCATATGTTTCTTCCAGATGTTGGAAAAATAAACCATAGAATACTGACACTGAATTTTGTGCCACCTTCTCCATCTTAATCATGATACATAAGATAAGCAGCATTACTGCAGGTTAAGGTAACAACAGAACAAGTTTTACACGCATTTTACCTCCATGAAGCATACAAGAGGATTTTGTTTTGTTAGGTTAAGCAAGGTTATGGATTTGTTGTAGGCTATAAAAATATATGGGTGGGGAGGTGCTTTTTCTTGTAAGTTAGTTTTTCCTAAAAACAGTTTTGGTAAGGCTAGGCTTTTCTGAATTTGAAAATTTTTTAGAAGAAAAATTGCTTTGAAATTTTCCATTTAAAAACAAATATTTTGCTTTGTTGCATAGATGGCTGGGTAGGTTATGTTGCATTACTTTTTCTTGATTTGAAACATTACCTTTTATGCTATATTACCAAACTCAGACAATTTGTGGGTGATATGCTGTCTCCCAACTGAACAGCATGCCTTCGCAGAGGAACCAAGTGGTCTCATCATGTTGAGCTCATTCGTAAGCATTGTATTATGAAAAGAAATTCCTTGAAATCATAAATTACCTAACTAAAACTGCAAATGTACCGGATAAACGCAATCAGCATATTCCGTATTAGATACCTAATACGGAATACACCTGAATCCCCATTAATAATTAACGACCGCAAAAGTTACTTTTAACATTGAAACTACACACAAGACACACCACAACAGAACACTATACAATAAAACTAGAACTAAAACGCACGTACATGGAACACAAGGTGCGACAGACATAAAACGAAAAACAACCTGGGAGGGAGCTATGTAAACAACTGCGCTATTTATGACTCAACTGCGCCATAAAAGAATTTGAGAAAATCCTTGCCCCTAAAACGCTGCATATGTGATGGTCGTCGCCTAATTCGCAGCCTAACTGAGGAGGATAAAATAACAGCTCAACACGATTCAAAAAGCACAGACGTGATATTATAGGATTTAGAAAGTGAGTTGAATTGAAAATATTTAAATCTTAAAATGCATGAAACCATTAAAACGGCCCAAAAGGTTTGCCCAGATGACGTCATTTGTACAATTCGAGCCGACACGGAGGAAGGCATGAGGATGACAGGGGCCTGCGTACAAGTACCGTAAGCAACACATTTTCGAACGACGACTCAACAAGCCACCAAGAGTTGCCTGATTTCCATTCCTCATTTACAACTAGATTCCTAGGCGACGACCACATTGGTCGCCGTATCGCCGTTCGACGGCGCTTGGGCGACCACAAATATGCCATTTGTTTAGCATTGTGGTTGTTAGAAAAGCGCCGTCCTGTGATGGCGGGAGGTTCTAATATAAACATGGTAGGTCAGAAGGACGGGATATATGGTATACACTCCTGGTATACATTTGATCAGGGAAAGAATAATTGCCGCTAAATGAAAATATCTGATACATGGACTAATTTTGTCATTTATGGTTCAAATGTTGACGGATATATCAAAGCAAAATTTTCGTTTTGGTTGTCACCGCGGCCTGGTGAGTCTGCATCTGGTCGCCGACGCTATCGCTAGGACGGCGCTATTTTTGAGCCCTGTAATTCAGTAACATGGCACATACACATAAGGTTATATTCCCATCATAATGTTCGATGTTTCGGCTTTCACGTACCAGGGTAATAATCGTAGCAATTGGAGGAGTTTAGGGGCTCATCGACTACATTGGTCATTCGGCTAATCGTACGCAAGCTTACGCATGTATGTTAAATAGCTTTATACATGGTGCGATAGCCTAGGGAAAGTTTGTTAAGTGTGGATTGCGGTCAAATAGTGCGTGCACACAGTTGCTCCGACACGTAATTTGAATTTCGGCTGTGGATAGCAAAGGCGATCCCAAATACCTGCATGAGATGTAGACTAAAAAGATACGGAGCAATTCCATTATATTATCGGGTTTACATTGTCACCTATGCGGGGCCAGCTTTCGTATATTACCGTGAGGAATTTCAAGCATAACTTGTGTCAGTTTTTTAACAAAGCAATTACATGTACCTTTTACTGACAAATCACACATGGTGGTGAAGAGCAGGGGCTGGTCACAGCCGTCCCGCGATTCCAACATCATTAAACACTGAAATTAAACTAGAGCGCGTCGCCCCCCAGTAGAGGTAGGCATCCCGGGAAAGAGCGTTAGGACTCCCTCTGGGTTCGTTGAACCCTCATGAACCCATCCGTGGAACATTTTGATCTACAAGAAGAGTCAACCTAAATGCAACGTTCAAGAGGAGGGGGCTGAGCCAACGCCAATTTATAATTCGACACATAGTTATTCAAAGCACTCGTTACTATTTCGTGCCCTTTTTATTGGAGCTTTCACACGCACAAACCCATTCCAGGTTCACTTGCTCACTTGAATGTTTAGCGGCAGCGAAAAGCGACAGAAAGACACACAGCCTTTCTCGGTTGAAAGACCAGCGCTCTACCGATGGGCAATCTTGTCTCCTTTTTGGGTCATATTCACTCATATATTTCCAGTAGTCATGGCACAACCTTGGTGAATACACACGACAGGCCACATTCGTCACGCATGTCCACCCCGCTTCGCGGTGGTGCCCGCTCGGAGCAAGCCGTAGTGCACGCTCGGTGCAGCCGTAGTGCCCGCTCGGTGCAGCCGTAGTGCCCGCTCGGTGCAGCCGTGGTGCCCGCTCGGTGCAGCCGTGGTGCCCGCTCGGTGCAGCCGTAGTGCCCGCTCGGTGCAGCCGTAGTGCCCGCTCGGTGCAGCCGTAGTGCCCGCTTGGTGCGGGCCCGGACCGGATGCAGCCGATCCTGGACTGGGCCCGGGAACGGCTGGGCACACGTTTCTGTGACACAACATAAACTAATCTATGCTCACCTGGGCTTCTATCAGTGCAACATCACTGAGTAGCCCGTCTTAGGCTATGCTAAACTTCACATCTCTAGCTTTAGTCATTGTATTCGTGGGAAGCCTAACTCGCAGTTCCGGAGAGTGGATGGTCATTCGCGGGTTGACATGTATGTGCATTGAAATAGGGAGATTTCTCCCCTCAACAGTTATTTGTAAATATTTCAAAGTCGATAATTATTTGGATGCATTTCTTAGTTGACCTCAAAAATGTGCCTAACGCAACGTAAAAAGGCCGATTACAAATATTGTTAGTTATTGACGTACAAAGCGAAACGCGTCGAAGTTGTGTGTGAAAAGTGACGATAAGGCATGCCTGGCAACTTTCGAAGAGATACCGCCTATTTATAAACTATATCAACTATGTGGGTAAATTCTGGCTGTGGTATACTCACCATTAAACGTGCACATCAGTAATATAAATGGCTCCAAAGCGCACGAAAATTAGCATTAAAAAAATAGTTCGCTTCATGGCGAATTGAGGAAGTGCTGTAACTTACCAACCAACAGTATTTCCTAAAGCCCTCAGTCACCCTTCAAGATCCTATATTTAAGTTTTTGCACGCCCATATTGTTAGTGCTTCTTCGCTTTATGTCATGCTTATCCTTCTTGAACATTATACGAACATGTTCTAATCTGATGCTGTTTTTTTTTGCTCTCGGATTACCTGAACAATGTTAGTCTGGAAGTTCGTCGTATTAACGCTTTCGCTTGTCAGCTAATCCCTCTGTGTTTTCTAGCTCTTTCAAACAGCTATTAATTCGTTAAGAAGCAGAATGGAAGATTCCAACCCTCACATAATTGGTCTGTATGCGTTGTATCACAGTATGTGCAAGTTTTGTGGCAGCTGACATGTGTTCGCAGACGTTATCTCGTTTCAACCGGCATTTGGCGATTCTATTCCAGTTCAGGAAATAAAATATCACACCGTCCGATGCGTAGTCAATTATGCGGAAAAAAATGCTGACCTCCTAAATCTGTTGCCTCGAATTTTTGTCCATCAATTTCAACGACTTCCGAATGGCCAAAGAGTACTCCCGAAGGTAATGATAAGAATATACATATTCCCTAAATCATTGAAATAGATCTCAATCCCCCAAAAGATGACGGTATGCATAATCGTGATATACCATACCATTGGTTAACATGACCTCCCAGCATGCTATGAAACAGGCCTGTCTAGGCCCAATGCGCCCTCATGTATCATCCATCCTCGGCGTGTGACATATAACCTGTCCTCTAAGCTTTAAATTGTGATATCCTGCCGACGTAAGGGCCATCTTTAGAACAGGGCCCTCTGGATTGCCCAATCGAGTTTTTTTTAAACTCCATGACGTGCAACACTGCATGGTCAGATTCTCATTTTTTTGGAAAGCTGTATGTTTTCAGCTTCATGTTTTCTCACCCAGAAACAGAGATCACGGACCCAGCAGGCAGCATTGATTTCAAACCTTCCCACCCACTCCTGGGATCTCCGCCCGTGCACTGAACTCCACATTGTATACTGATGAATGCACGGAACACTCGGGAGGGACGGAGTAAGAGCAGGGGAAAGCTACTCTGTAGACATCTCTGGGTACAGCAACAGAGATGGGATGACATCGACTATTTTAGCAGTTCTTTGCTAACGCCACTGTCATAGAACGTCTTTTATGCAAGGGATTCGAAAACTGTTTGCTGGGCGCGAAATAGGCTGTGTTATGCAAGCCAGGATTTTATGTTGTTCACTGCATAGAACATACCTGGACAATCTATCGTCCTTCTTCTCCCAAAACAACGTTCGACTTCCCAAGCATAGACAGGCCTAGGAAAAGGCAGAGGTCAGACATTCGCCCCCACCCCCAGGTTGTGAGGGCAAATAAAGCGTAATATTATGAAGGTGGCGGACCAATATCATGTGTATAACGCAGGAATGATTGTGTCTGACCCCGTATTGGTAAGGATTTGTCACCTCTTCCCTCCTGAGTGTTTGTTTTTGTTGTTGTTTTGACACTCATGTTCCCAAGCACCGAGTGTTGTGCGTGCACTACAAGTCACTTGATGATCCTGGAAGGTGCGCCCGTGCGAATCAGTTTGTGTGAATGCGCTGCATTTCATTGGCTTTGCGCACTTTGACGTTTTGGATCCCGCGAACCAGCGAATCGCCAATGGGAGGGGGAAATGTAGTCTCCGCAAATAATTGTCCCTGCAGACGCCTCCCCAAATGTGTGAGCTTGGTTAACTTTGGCCACCTGAGTCATACCCAACTCAAGAAAATCGCAGACGCATCTATGTAAATTTAGTATGCAAGGTTCTTAGAGGAGCAGAAATCATATCAAAGCGGATAATGTGCCAGCCAGTACCAACGTACATTCATATTTATGTTTCATTGTGTTTTTGACCGTTAGCATATTAAACATAGCTTTCATTCATATTGCCTGCAGTATAAATTTATATAGGCTAAAGGCAGTAATAACGTAGCACAATCAATGTAGGACATACAATTCGCAAGTGGAAGATACTTGCCTTGATCTTACATAGCGATGTGCTATGCTTGGTCCTAGCTGCCATACACTTCAACCTTTATATGCATTTTGATTATTGAAGCATACAAATTACCGCCAGATACATCCCGTGTTACTGTAGCATGGGATAGAACATAAGAGTTTCCACATTTCAATGGATTTTCTCAGTTGGCCACAGCACAAATCCAATCCAACCGTCTCAGCGAGATGTCTGGGTATTCTCGGTGCTGGCATCCAACACAGTAAAATACTTATTTCATCGTCTATCATGGTAGCATAGATACAACAATGATGTCCACACCCTATTATATCAACTTCAAGTGCGAGAACGCCGTTCAGAATCTCAGAATCCACCGAGAGGATTAGGTGCAAGTGGTGCGACCTGACATGGCCACACGAGGAGTGGTATGAGGAGTGATGATGTGACGAGTAACGAGCGATGCTTGTCAGCGAGCCTGATGAATGTGGTAGAGTTGACGGACAGCGTGGATTGTGGGGTGCGAGGTGTCTCGTATGGCTAACCCCATTAACCCCCTTACCCCATTACTACAGGGCTGTTTTAAAACTAAATCTTCAATTTCAATCCGAAATATTCCTCCACATCCTCAGACCTGGGGACACCTGTGTCTCTAAGGTCTTCCGACAGTCTACAAATCACTGCACTCTATCGGCTGTTCCGTGACAACCGTGACCCACACACAGTCCCGTACCGATGAGTGGATGGTGACCGTGACCCCCACACAGTCATGCAATGACCAGTCAATGGTGACCGTGGCAATCACAAGGACCATGACCCTCACAGCCTCACATAGTCACAAAACGACCAGTGGGTTGTTACCGTGACCCCACACTAAATGTGACGGTGACCTTGACCCGTACACTGAGTGACCTCCACAGCTGCTTCGCATGCCTGTGTTCCTCCCGTCAGGCGCACGATACTCCCATGGTGTGGTGACCGGCGACCACGGCTGCTACGCCCAATAATGACAGCTGAACATGAACAACGTCAAGATGTTCCAGGCCCACAAGGACCCGGTAGGTTCCTGGCGAGGGGTTGAAGTCACAGGAACTCCAAGTATTCTGCCGAGTAGTCGTTAAATGACGTCAGCCTATTGGTGTGGTCCAGCTAACCAGTAGGTGGTAGTGATGGATTGCAGGTCAGTCCTCCGTGCATGTCATGGGATCTAACCCAGGCTACCACAAACATCTGTCTTTTTAGCAAATACTGTCCTTTTAGTTTCAATGCATTATCGACCATTACTGAGTACATGATACATGAAGGTTATCTGAAGAACTGGATACTTGATTATATGAGAGATATTGAAGCCAAAACTGCATACAGATTTGTGGTCACCCCTGGATTGTGTACGCTTTCATTCACACCGATGTCCTGTCGATCTAGCGAATTCGACCAGTGGGCATTTGGTCACCGTCATACGCGTCGTAGATAATTCGCGATGCAACGCTACCGTACGTAATCTTCGGTTGTGAAACTATATGGGTTAAAACATATGACGAATATGTCTCGTGAAGGAAATGCGAACTTAAACACACTACATTCAGATTACACACACCAAAATCCAAACTAACGTTTCACACGAAATGCACTATTTTCGAGTGAAGAACAGAGCATGGAAAGTAGGGTCGGAGAGGAGCACGCGAGTGATCTGCGACAAGTCACATTTATCAAACTGACTTCGGAAGCCAACACCAACCTAGCACCTGCGAATCAGACAGCACAAGACAGACTGTGGCAAGCAGTGCACCATGGGGCAAGCAGTGCACCATGGGTGTTGCCACGGATTCGAAATGGGGGGGAACAAATCCAGGGCGCGGTAAGTTTGACCAGTATAGAGGGACCTAGCCCCGCTTCCCTCCCCCCTCCCCGAAAACAAAACTTTGGACTTCAGCCACTTCTTTTTCAATGCCATTTTCAGACACTTAAATTCGATGTTAAGTGTATTTCAATTTTTCAGATTTACCATTGCTAAAAATGACATTTTGGTGACTAATGTTCCACGAAAATCAACAAGTTTCACTACTTATCGCTACCTATGCACGTCTAGTTTTATGTCGTACGTGTTGGACCCGATTCACTATCACCATAAAACAATGTTTTTAGTATGTTTAACGTTGCCCTCTTGTAGCAGGAAAAACATAAAATATCGGTCGATGGTATATGCTAGCAAATATGAACATGAAATTTCCTTTCCCATGCTATCCTATTTTATGGGGAAACATTTCGATGCAATGACAACCATCGAGGATGAACGGTCTGGAACTGAGGGCATGCACCCCCACGTCGAAGGTGGCGTCCCTCAGGCCGGGAAATACGTCCATCTGAAAAGGTTCCAAGGTACCCGCTCGATTTTCTTAGCTTGAGGCACCTCTATTAAATAAAAAGGCGCCCCTTGGAAGGAAAGGCGCCCCTTGGGGAAGAGCCGAGTGCAACCTGAGCGCAAGTGCCCCCTCGAATTTTGCAGCCAGAGGCACCACTTCAGGCGTTTTTACAGTGGCGCCGATCCAAAGAAATGGCGCCCCTCCAGACAGTTCATAATTCCTGGGTTCTACACCTGATTACAACATTGCTCTCCCGCGGTTATGAACTCTGGTTAGTTATGAAATTGTGCGCATTCACGTGTGGCTTCTCTTACAAATTTGACAACTTCCGTTGAACCATTAAGAGGAAAGCGGACAAACCGAAAAAGTCATATGTTTTATATGTCCGGAACAGCAATGTGGCAGCGTAAATTAAAAACCAGCGATGAGAGCACCGCCCGAGCAGGTTATGACGGATTTCTTGGGGAGTCCCTAGTCATATAGGATACGATTGCCTGCTATCACAAAGGCTGCAGAAAAACATAGATCTGACCCTCCTATTCCTATTACACTCAATCATTATAAACACGCCGGACCTTGGACATCTCAACTTTCTGATACCGTACAGCGAGCTACGTCAAGTGATACCCACATAATGCAAATTGAAGCCATAGCCACGAAACGCAAGGACTCTAAAAATTAACACACGCCCTGGAGGAGGGGGGGAATCCGCCTATCCTTGTCGTTTTTCGTACATCACTCCAGATGTTACCGGGAGATATACACCTTTGTTTGCGTACCTGCTTAGAAATGACAGGCGCGTTGCTTAAAGCATGAAGAAGAATAAAAGGGAAATCGGCCAGCAATTTCGAGTTAAGGGCCGTTAAAGTCCAAAAATCTGGCAACGCCAGTTCACAAAAATCTTATCTGATGCGCTTCCCATAGATTGGCAAAAGGGAAGTGTTCTTGGCAACACTAGCGACTTGTTTCATGTATATCCGGCCGGGTGGCGGGCGCTTGACAGCGACCCCCGGCCGCTCCACGCTCTTTCATAGATTTCTCCGGAACAAGACAACATTGTTACGGCATAGTGTGATTACGTACATCCTGAACATCGAACCGTGAATGTGTAACGCCGCCAAAAACTGTGAGTGCCTTAATCATCTGAAAACTGCTATATTAAGTTTGAATACCTCAACGGATACTGATGCTTGTAGTGTGTGAGGGCGAGCCACATTACCCAAGAGAACCCTTTGACGCGTAAGGCAAGATTCGTAATTAAGCCAAGTTCCCGGTCCTGTCAGCAAAATTTCATGATCAGTGCGAGCATATGAGAAAACGGCAAAACAAACAGAACTATCGTCATGTCCACCAGCCGCAGAACAGCCACCAGTCGGAAATGCGCATCCATACCAACATCAATCGTTTCGCACCTCTCTACCCCCGTCAACACCGCCCCCAAGAACAGCCGCCACAGATGTCTACGTGTCTGGAGGTCCGGACAGACCCCGGCCAGCCGCGCCCGGCCGCAGCCGGCGCTAAAGAAAACAACGCCGAGCCGCCCCCTGGCCTGGTCCACCCCGCCGGCTCGGTCCCGGTCGGACGCCGGCGACGGCTGAGGAGGCGAGGATGCCGGGGCGGACAAGTGAAGAGAAGAGCCATTGAACGAGCAAAACTATCAGCTCAAAGGAGTGCTGCTCTGCATGCCACTCCCGGCACTGGGGAAGCCCCCCATCGTGTGGAGTGCCGTAGACAAGATCGTAGACATAGCAGTATCCAGCAGACCCGTCAGCAGAGGCGGCCACCCACAGATGCCAACAAAGTGACCGCTCCGGCCACCTATAATTTAGGACACATTAACGCATGGTCCCTCGCCCCGAAGCTTAACCTTGTCAACGACCTGCTTCAGGACCACGACCTGGATGTACTGGCGGTCTCGGAAACATGGTTAACGCTGGAAGTACTGGACAGAGCGTTAGTTTTTCCTGGGTATTCGATAACCAGACCCGACCGGGAGACACCCGCCGACCCCAACGCCGACAAGATTCGGGGTGGAGGAGTTGCTCTGATCATCCGCGACTCACTCCGAGCCGTGAGGCTCAACATCGGGGATCAGACACACAGCTGGAGTCGCTGTGGATGTCAGTAGGCGGGAGAGGAAGACGGACGGTGACCGTGGGAGTGACCTACCGACCCACCAGATCAGCCACCATCCGCGTCACTGACCTGATCGAGCGCCAGCTCCGGGAAGCAGTCTCGCGAGGACATCCAGTGCTGGGTCTTGGAGACTACAACCTGAACTTACTGGAAGGAGCACAGAGCGCTGCATCACGCCGTTTTTTTTTTGTCCTCACTCAACGACTTGAACCTGAGGCAGCTCGTGCGAGAGCCAACCCACCTCCTCCCCAGACCGTCTCTACTAGACGTAGCCATCACAAACCTGCCCGAGGGGAAGGCGACAGCCACTGTCCTACCGGAACCCGTGGCAGATCACTTGCCGGTCTTGCTCAGGGGCGAGGTCAGGAGGCAGCGGAACAGGCCACTGCCACCCGTTACCAGAAGGCCGTGGGCGAAGATGGATTGGGACGCACTCTGCCTGCACTTCATCACCACCGATTGGCAGCCAATGTACGACCGCGCCGACATTGACGGCAAGCTCGAAACCTTCATGCGCATCTGGAACGCAGCCGTGGACCTGCACTGCCCGCTGGTGACAAGCAGGATCCGGCACCCTAACTGTCCGTGGCTGCGTAATAACCACGGCATTGATGCTGCAAAAGAGGACTGTCGCGAGGCGTGCGAGGTCTGGAGGAGGAGCGAAGATGACGACACCGCACGCCAGGAGTACCGGAGATGCAAGAATGGGCTCATGAGCGAGCAGATCAGGGCCAGGCGCGAGTTCTTGTGCGCGGACATGCTGATCGATCGGCGCTCATTCTGGAGCCGAATAAAGCATTTCGGTCTCCGTTCCGCGGCAGGCCTCCCAGGCAGAGACGACGACGCCACGGAAAGGGCACACGACTTCAACGCCCACTTCGCGGCGGTGGGAGCCCGTATTGCTGAGGAGGCGGGACGAGCCGGCGACATAGAGCAGTGCCCACCAGACCACCCGGAGTGTGCGCCTCTGCTCTTGTGTTGTGTCCCGCCACGCTCCCCGAGTTGTCGAAGGCCATAAGCCGTATGAGCATGTCTCGAGCGGTGGGAGTTGATGGCGTACCATTGTTTGCAGTCAAGCGATGTTTTGCAGTGATCGGCCCGCACCTGCTCCACCTCGTCAACACATCCATAACCTCACGAACCTTCCCGAGTACTTGGAAAGTCGCCCGCGTCACTCCCATTCACAAATCTGGTACGCGAGATGATGTGAACAACTTTCGACCTATGTCGAATCTCTCTGTTCTCTCCAAAATCGCGGAAAAATTTGTTTGCTCCCAACTTGTGGCTTATGTGTTGTCGAACAATATTCTGTCCCCGTTTCAGTACGCCTACCGCCCCGGTTATTCGACGGAGGACGCCTTGCTCGACGCTGTCGAATGGATCTCTAGAGCCATCGACATTGGTCACATTGCGTTAACGTTAACGACGATTGATTTAAGTAAGGCCTTCGACAGCGTTGACCATGACGTTCTCCTGAGTAAGCTGGGGTGGTACGGCATCCCGTCCCCGTGGTTCAAAAGTTACCTCTCCGATCGAAAGCAGATGGTCTCGGGCGGCTCCTCCACACTCCTGACCCACGGTGTCCCTCAGGGTTCTATCGTTGGGCCGATCCTGTTCCTCCTCTTCATCAATGATCTACCCTCCTTCCTTCCTCACGGTCGCCTTGTGGCCTACGCTGACGACACCGACCTCCTAGACCACTCTGCTCCTGACGTCGTCAGCCTCTCCCACCTCCGGTTGCGGGTCGAGGAATCTCTCCATGCACTCCAAAAGTGGTTCCAGTCCAATAGTCTCAAAATGAACCCGGACAAGACCTGCTTCACCATTCTTGGCACGAGATCTTCTCTACAAAAAGCTTGAGGTTTTCACATCATGATCTCGGAAAAATCCATCCACCCGGGCCCAACAGTGAAAATGCTCGGAGTATTCCTCGACCAGGAGCTGACGTGGGAAAAGCACATATCCTCCATCATCCGGAAGTGCACCGCCATCATCGTGTCCCTCTTCAAATTCCGGCAGCACTTCACTCCTGAAGTCCTGAAGCTCCTCATCCAAGTCCATGTGTTCCCCCATATCCTTTACTGCCTTTCCGTATGGGGTGGGGCAGATGCGTGCCGCATGAAGCAAGTGTAGAATTGCATAAACTTCGCAGCTAGGTTGGTCACTGGAAGACGGAAGCACGACCACATCTCGTCCTCTCTGCGCGAGTTGGGCTGGGATAAGATTGAGGAGATGGTGCGACACCGTGACCTGTGCAACGCACACAAAGCCGTACACGGCGCGAACTGCCCACCTGCCATCAGGGAAATGTTCGTTGAACGCTCGGCTGTGTCGGAGAGAAGCACTCGTGCTACCGATGCTGGGGCACTTCACCTGCAACGGTGTAGGTTAACAGCTACCCAGCGGGGCTTCTCCTACCGCTCCACTCTCCAGTGGAATTCGCTTCCCGGTGAAGCACGCGACGCAACTAGCCGTGCAACATTCGTGCGTGCAATCAGCATCAACTAGGTAGCTAGGTGCTTTACAATTGTATCTAACGTGATGGCAGGAATGTAATCAGTTGACTAGGTATTTCGTGAGTTCCACCATGTGGCAGTGCCTAATAAATGACTTGACTTGACATCATAGGCGTAGGAACAGGACCAGGGGGGCCATGGCCCGCCCACTTTTCAAAGTGGGAGGGCCAACAATGGTAGCTGGCCCTCCCACTTTTGAGACATATAAATCTCCTCGAAAGCAACATGAACATATTTGAATATTTGAGAAAAACTCCCTGCTATTCGTAACTAAGCAAAAGCTGCACATATCACATCGTAGCACTTCCATTCGCACCGAGCGGGACATTTCCAAATCCCTCGGCCCTACGGTGAAACAACAGTGTGGGCGGCGCCATTAGCCGTGATCGTACATAAACTGTGTCGAAAACCACCCAATATACAAACATCGTAGCGGTTCATTTTTAAGTCATGCACTATTGAAAATGGCCTTACAACAACTCAACTAATTCAGGAGTTGATGTAATGGAACATATGTATGGATGTTCACATTATTTATCATGCTGTGAAAAGATTATAAAGCAGATACTGTGCCAAGCAGTAACAAAATGCATTCATACTATTTCACTGTTTCTTTTACTGTTAACATAGTTAACATTGATTGCATTAATATTGCCTACCGTCGAGAATTATGAAGGCTTAAGGCAGTAACGTAACACAATCAAGGTAAGACTATCAATTTCCAAGTGCAAGTTCATTGCCTGGATATTACATAGACATGTATTATATATGGCCATGATTCTAGCTGACATACACTTCAACATTTACATTTATTTTGTGTACTCAAACATAAAAACTGCCACGATACATACATTGCGTGACTGTAGTACGGAATATCACGTACAAATTTCCACATTTCAATGGATTTTCAGTTTGGCATAGCACGGAGATATCCAACCTTTTGAGTGAGATGCCTGGGTATTATCGGTGCTGGCATCAAACATAGCAAAATACCTATTGCCATACGTTAGGAGCCCATCCTCATGTTAGAGCGGACATTGGCGCAATAAGAAGAAAACATCATGTCAGGACCTGTTTTCCTTGTGAGTCTGTCTGACGCATTTAAGACGATTATTTGCCACCATCGTCGATACACAACGGTATTTGTTGGATAGAAAAGTAGTTTTTCCTATTGCTCTATTTCGAAGATGAAGACATATAAGTGCTAAATCAAAATATTTCGCTATATATAATCGAAAGTGTCCTATTCGCTGCACGATTGGTTTTTCGAAGTTTGATAGTTCTATTTCCATTGCGAACTCAAATAGAGTGTTCATGCGCGTTTCAACCAGTGACGGCGGCTGGGACCAGAGTGCTGGGACTTGGAGATGGGAGAAAGGTGACATAAAGACATAAAGACATAAAATATTAGTGCAACTATGAGCCACCAGGGCCCTTCTTGGTTGCACTCTGTAGTTGCCCACCAAATCTGTCAATCAGCCCTCCCTGTAATAATGAAAAGCAAGCCCTCTATTCTTATAATGATTGTCTATGCTGTTTTTAAAGATGTTCAATGTGCTGCTACAGACAATGTTCTCTGGCAGCTGGTTCCAGTGTTCTACTACCCTGTTGGTGAAGAAAGTTTGCCTTAACCTTGTTCTGCTGTGATTAACTTTAATTTTGAATTTATGACCTCTAATTGCATTATTTCTGTTAAATTCAAACGTTTCCACAAGGTATCCTCTCTCCAGACCATGAACAAATTTAAAAACCTCGATGAGATCTCCTCTCGGCCTTCTATATCTAAGTGAAAACATATTCAATTTCTTCTTTATTTCTTCATTATTCTTCTTTATTCAATTTCTTCATATTCAATTCATTCCTCATATGCCAGGTTGCTTATGCCATTAACCATTTTTGTAGCCCTCTTTTGTACTCTCTCTAAAAGCCTATAATCTTTTTCATAGCTAGGAGACCAGGCTTGGATGCAGTATTCCAAATGTGTCCTGACGTATGCACAGTAAAGCTTCCTGATCACTTCCTCACTTCTGTATGATACATTCCTATTTATTCCCCCGAGCATTTTCAGTGCCTTCTTCCTGGCTTCCTTGGTCTGTTCTGATGCCCCCAGTTTTGTGTTTAGAATAACACCTAAATCCTTCTCCTGTTGAGTCACTGATAGCACTTAGCCACCCATCAAGTATGGAGCCTTCATATGCTGCTTACCTACATGCATGATTTTGCACTTATCAAAATTAAATTTCATTTGCCATTCTTCGTACCACTTCAGAAGTTCGACTAAGTCTTCCTGCGGCGAGATATGCTCCTTGTGAACTGTTGTTGCCCTAAAGACCTTCAAATCATCCGCAAATTTCAAAACTTTACTGCTTAGACCACTTTCAATGTTATTTACAAATATAATGAACAGTAGTGGCCCCAGTACTGACCCCTCGGGGACTCCACTAAGAACATTTTGCCATGATGACTTTGTACCATTTAGCATCACTCTTTGCTGGCTATCTGAAAGCCACAACTCTATCCATTTAAGATGCTACCTGCAATACCATGGGACTGAAGCTGTATCATTAACCGTTTATGGGGTACCTTGTCAAGGGCCTTACTAAAGTCAAGATATGCTACATCAACCTGATTTCCCTAATCAAATTGTTCTGTGGCGAAGTTCAAAAAGTCCAAGAGGTTTGTGAGACACGATCGTCCTTTTCTAAACCCATGTTGAGTATTTTGAATCAATCTGCTACCTTCCAGATAACTAACTATTATATCCTTGATAATTGATTCGAGTACCTTGCAGACTAGGGATGTGAGACTTACTGGCCTATAGTTTTCAACTTTCCCTGTTTCCTCTTTCTTGAAAATAGGAAATACATTTGCCCTTTTCCAATCGGTTGGAATTTCATTTTGTGAAACTGATCTACAAAATATTATACTAAATGGAAATGCCAATTCCTTTTCAGTTTCCCGCAACACCCTGGCATAAATATCATCAGGTCCTGGTGCCTGGTTTGGCTTTATCTTCCTGATATGATTGTAAACAACATCACTATCAATGAAATCAACATCATTTGTCAGATCCCATGTCACTGAACTATGGTGTACGGTCGGCAGATTGGTCATATCTTCCAATGTAAACACTGATTTAAAATGCTTGCTCAGCTCCTCAACCATCTCACTGTCCTCACCCAATGTAGTCCCGTTTACTTCCAGTGGACCAATTGTGCTAGAAACTTTACTCAGCTTGTAGAAACTAAAGAACTTTTTACTGTCCCCCTTACAGTTTTTAGCTAAATCCAGTTCTTTTGCTCGCTTTGCTGCTCTGGTTTTTTGCTTCACAGTGTCTCTAGCTTTTCGATACGCCTTTAGATTAACGACATTTGAGGCTTCTTTAAAGACTCTAAATGCAGTTTTCTTAGCCTTAATTGCTTTTATCAAGTCTGGTGTAAGCCATGCTTCCTTTCCTATCCTTCTTTTGCGTCTTTGCTTTTGGGGGACATGTCTAATCTGAATTTCCTTCGAGTAAGATTTGAACTTTTCCCACATTTCACAGGCATTTAAATTGGAGCATTCTTCTTCCCATCTGGTGGCACTTAAAGCCGCTCTCATGTAGTCAAAGTCTGCTCTGTTGAAATTTGGAACCTTTACCAAATTATCCTTGATAATTTCCCCTACATGTGCCTTGAATCTAACTATGTTATGGAGCGGGGATGGCCGAGTGGTTAAGGTGTAGGGCTATGGGTACCAAAGGTCCCTGGTTCGACTCTAGCGCCACTCAGGACATTTCCCAATCCCGCGGCCCACCGGCGAAACAGTGTGGGCGGCGCCATTAGCCGTGAATGTCCATAAAGTGTGTCGTGAACCAACCAATAAACAAACAATAACTACGTTATGGTCACTTCTTCCCAGAGTTTCGCCTACAGTCAAGTCCTGAACCAAGTCACTTAAATCCGAGAATACAAGGTCCAAGAATGAACCATGCCTGGTAGGTTCTGATACAAACTGGTGTAAGAACAAGTCCTCTTCAAGGCATTTCCTAAACGTTTTGCATGATGGGAGCCAACACCAGCATTTTCATAACCTTTTAGATTAAAGTCACCAAGAATAAGGCACTTCCTCTTAAGGTTTCTACTGATTTCCTCACAAATCACCTTGTCAAGCTCCAGTTACTGAGAATGTGGCAGGGTTCCTGATCGGTAGAAAGCTCCTATCCTAAGAGTATTGCTGTTGCCTTTTCCCACAGTGACATCAAGCCAAACGGACTCCACAGACACATTTTTATCCCCACCTGCTACTTTTTGAGAACTGAATAAGCTATTCACATAGAGCATTACACCACCCCCTTTCATTGCTTGACCCCTATTGCACGAAAACATATTGTATCCCTGGATCTCATAGTCCTGTAAGTTATCTCCAAAATACCCTTCACTGACCCATGCCTCCGTAATGCAAACAAAATCTGGTTCCTCCTCAGCAACATAGCACTTGAACTCATCAAATTTGGAACGGATACTCTGTCGAAATATACTCTGTCCCCTTGAATCCCCAGATACACCCTGTCCCCTTGAACTGCTGCTGTCCCTATTTGCAGACTTTGAGGTTATATTGCCTTGGCTGACACTATTGGAATACTTCTGAGTTGGCAATGCAATTTCCTCCCTCCCCACCCCATTTCCTAGTTTCCCTGAAGGACATGCTCGTACACTTTGCCTAACACATGGACCCCCTTCTCAGTGAAGTGCAGGCCATCCCTCTGATAGAGGTCCCACGATACATAAAACCTGCTCCACTCGTCTACAAATGTAAAACCTAGCTCATGGCAGAGCTATCCTACCCTGGCGTTAGGTGCCAGTGCCCTAGAGCTCCACTCTGGGGAGGCTCTAGCCCTAGGCAAAATTGCTGTTACAATGACTCTATTGGTACCCTTCAGGGTGGCCAGAAGGGCCCTGTACTCCCGCAGAAGCTCCTCACTCCTAGCAGGACCTATGTTATTTACCCCTACATGCACTATGACTGTGTTAAACTGGTGATCACTGGTGACCTGTGCCACCACAGGTACCAGGTCCTTCACCTTGGCACCAGGCCTGGTGATGCATCTCCTATCCCTCCTGCCTTTACAAAATACCCGCTCTAAATGTCGCACACGAGAGTCTCCTAGGACCAGCACTGACTCCTTAACACTACTATCCTGGGGGCAGTCATCCAATGCCTGGAACATATTTGATGTTAATATGCCTGCCGCTGGGCCGTTCGGCTAGACTTCCTCCCGCTCCTACCACCTGCCACCTGCCACTCACTGACCCTTTCCTGAGGTTCGCGTCTCCAAATCCTCCACCCCCTGACCTCATGCCACTTCCCCTCCTGTGACCTACCAGAACTACCCCTCCTCTGTTCACTATTAACACTCCCCTCTCGAGAGATCCCAGCCACCTCCACAGTAGGGGAAGCCTCAGCTGCCTGGTGGCCTGCGACCACCTATGTCGACCTATATGATGTCCCTGCTACGGAGTGACCCCTTGTTGCTTTATCTTGCCTACCCTGTGCAACAAGGGCAGCCTTGAGCTTCGAAAGTTCTGCCTTGAGGGTCCTACTCTCTTCCTCTAGTGCTTGCATCCTGGTCGAAACCATCCTAAAAGCTGCAGCTTATGCCTAGATTTAGATTCAAATTAACTCGCTAAACAACCGACAAAAAAGCCAACTATCATTCACTATAAATCGCTACCTCCTATACTGTCAATTAATTATCTGAGTACCTCAAGAAAAGCAGAAACTCTTAAACAATTGTTTTTGTTTCTTTTGGTTTTTTAAATAAATAAACTAAATGTCTAATCTAATTGTCTTCCACACAAGTAGACAACTATATGAATATCCCTTTTGATAACACTTATGGCTTATGGCTAGACAGAAAAATGAACAGTCACACAGCACTTATGAATACCCCCAACTTACTATTTATTAAACTATCTTAAACTTCAACACCAAACACACTATGCACACCAAAAAATAAATAAAGTATGTTAGGATAGTATGAATGTTGTCTAATGTACTTGAATGTTATCTAATGTACTTGTTGTCTAATGTACTTGTCTAATGAAATCTACACACTTGTAACATTTCCTACTACAGAAATCGAAGCGTCGAGAACACGCCCAAAGCCACGAGGCCTCACCTAACACGAATATGGCGCACGAGAGGCAGCGTCGCTAGGTTAATATAGTATAGTTTGCGTGCTACGAAAATGTTTATCAGAAAAAACTAATGAAATATAATCACAGAAGTAATTGCTAAACACCAGAGCTCAAAAAAACCTCCGATATGGTAGATGGGGTCGGCGCCCAAGTGGTTATAACTATCAGCAATTTTGGGGACCAAAATTACCTAAATAGCTTGGCAATGTCAAGAGCTGGACAATTATGTCTGTTGGAGTGACTGCTTTCGTAAATTATATTTCCTGAAATAGTTATACTCTGACAAAAGATAATTTGCTAAAATAAGTATGCATGAGGAAGAGCCCATTTGGAACAAAAGCACGTTGGCAACAGTTTCTAGCCATCCCTGCGACTTTATAAGCTACTTCTAGTTTTTCATTCAGCAATTGGATGGATTTCATATCCTCAAGCACATGTCAAACATGCGAACAGAAATCTGCTCGCAAAAGCACCGCGCTGGACCGGAGCGTCGTTTTCATCGGCGACCGGTCGGCGACCACTGTGCAAAACCATTGGGGAAAACGCCTGATTGCTAGCGACGATCTGGTCGCCACCGTGGCCGCTTCGCTGTCGCCAAAACTGCCAGCACATTGTCCTGTTCGGTGCGACGAGAACCACTGTCGCTGGCGGAATGAACCAATCACAAGCCAGCATTACGATTGACCTTCGATTTGAACTTCTGGTTCGTGTTGCTCGAATGTGATGGCGGTTAATTGACGGCTCTGAAATGTATATTATTTTTGTTTACTGCGCTAAGCCTTGTTTTGTGTACTCAAAACCAGGCTGCTGTGCGACATTGCAGTGCACCTGTTAATATCATCTTTATCGCGATAGTCAAGAGTGAAGGCAGCAAACTGGAGGGGCCGAAGAAGCGAGCTAGGCGCAACGTATTTTGCATATATTGTGACTTCTATGGGTCATCTCAAAACTTGCCCAAGCATACAAGGCGTAAACATCCAGGCATGCCCGCAAAGGAAAAGAAGACAGGCCCATTGGATGGATGGCTACAGAGTGGTAAGTCTTCCTGGACAGTAGGCAAATATACTAGGCTTCACCTGTTTCACTCCAGTGCTTAAATCATGCTTGTTTTTAGCATGTTGAAATCCGAGCTTTTAGTGGGTGCGAAATGACCTGTTGCTATACCTTAAAACCATTAAAAAATTGTCATAGCTTTTATCATAGTGTGTGAATTAATGAGATCCACTATAACTGAGTATGCGACATGCGTATTAATGAGATCCACCATGACTGAGTTCATATTGAGCTCACAGTGAGCATGTTTCTATTGAAAGACTTCTATATGTTTGTAATGTGGTCAGACAAAATTGTTACAAGAAATTTTACTTTGACAAGTGTAATGTTATGCATGCTGGTATGCAGCATGTAAGCCAGAAAGAAAACATTGGTATGTTTGGGCAATAAGTATAAATGTGTCATATGAAGTGAAGAACTCATCAGGAAGCTACTATGCATATGTCAGGCCACATTTGGAAATTGCATTAAAGCCTGATAACCTAGTTATGACAGATTGTTGGCTTTTAAAGATAGAAAAGACGGCAACAAATATGGTTAATGATTTAAGCAGCCTTGGTCCATGGTCAGCAGAAATGATAGGCAAGGGAAATGCTTCAATTTAACAGATATGGTGTAATTAGAGGCCAGTAATTCCAAATCAAGATGAATCATAATAGTACAAGGCTAAGAGTAAGCAAGCAAGGGGTCAGTACTGGGGCCACTACTGTTCATTACATTTGTAAATAACATTGAAAGTGGCCTAAGCAGTAAAGTTTTGAAATTTGTGGATGATTTGAAGGTCTTTAGGGCAATAACAGGTCAAGATGAGCATATCTCACTGCAAAAAGACTTAGACAAACTTGTGAAGTGGTCCGAAGAATGGCAAATGAAATTTAATTTTGATAAGTGCAAAATCATGCATGTAGGTAAGCAGCATATGAAGGCTCCATACTTGATGGGAGGCCAAGTGCTATCAGTGACTCAACAAGAGGAGGATTTAGGTTTTGTTCTAAACACAAAACTGGGGGCATCAGAACAGACCAAGGAAGCCAGGAAGAAGGCACTGAGAATGCTCGGGGCAATAAATAGGAATGTATCATACAGAAGTGAGGAAATGATCAGGAAGCTTTACTGTGCATACGTCAGACCACCTTTGGAATACTGCATCCTAGTTTGGTCTCCTAGCTATGAAAAAGATTGTTGGCTTTTAGAGAGAGTACAAAAGAGGGCTACAAAAATGGTTAATGTCATAAGCAACCTGGCATATGAGGAAAGATTGAAGAAATTGAATATGTTTTCACTTAGATTTAGAAGGCTGAGAGGAGATCTCATTGAGGTCTTAAAATTTGTCAATGGTCTGGAGAGGGGATATCTTGGGGAAATGTTTTAATGGAACAGAAATGATGCAATTAGAGGTTATAAATTCAAAATTAAAGTTAACCACAGCAGAACAAGGTTAAGGCAGACTTTCTTCACCAACAGGGTAGTAGAACAGTGGAACCAGCTGCCAGAAAACATTGTCAGTAGCAGCACATTGAACATCTTTAAAAACAGGATAGACAATCATAAGAATAGAGGGCTTGCTTTTCAGTATTACAGGGAGGGCTGATTGACAGATTTGGTGGGCAACTGGTTCAGTGTACAGAGTGCAACCAAGAAGGGCCCTTGTGGCTCATAGTTGCACTAATCTTTTATGTTTTTATGTCTTTATGTCTAAGACAATCTTTCTTCACCGACAGGGTAGTTGGTCATTGGAACCAGCTAACAGACTCCATTAACATCCTTTAAATAACATATGCAAATATTATTAGGAGAGAGGGGTTATTTTCTAGCATTCCAGGGATAGTTAATACATATTTGACAAATCTGGTGCCCAACCAGTCCCTGGTGTTGACAAAATCCAACTCAGAAGGATTCCTGTGGCTTGTAGGTGCATTTATTCTTTATGTCTCTGCTTTTATGTCTTAAAATAAAGTCACATGATGGCAGCAGACTCTCATGAAAGGTGTACTAGGGCATTGCAAGCTGAAAGATGATTGGAGATTCCACTTAGTATCATATCTTGTAGATCATTTTAACTAGAAGAAATTACAGCAGATTGGAAAAGGGCAAATGTAGTTCCTATTTTTAAGAATCCATGACAGGGAAAGTTGCAAATTGTAGACCAGTATGCAAGTCTCGCATCCCTAGTCTGCAAGGTAATTGAAGCAGTTGCTGAGGATAGCATGGTAGTTTTCTGGAAAGAAACAGATTGATTTGTGATATTCAACATGATTTTAAGAATGATTGATCATGTCTAACAAATCACTTGGACTTTTTTAAATATTTTTCTACAAACCTAATGTGGAAATAGTTTTATTGTTTTAAGATCAACAGCTAATGATGCTGAATGACAAAGTCTTGTGGAAGACGTTCTTACAGGAGTCAGCCAGTGGTCATTACTGGGATCACCATTGTTCATTATATTTGTAGATAGTATTGAAAATGTACAGCCAGAAAGAAAGTACAAATGCTTGGGGCAATAAATTGGAATGTATCATACAAAAGTGAAGTAGTTATCAGAAAGCTTTACTGTGCACATGTCAGGCTGCCTTTGGAATACCATGTTCAGGTTTGGGGCACCTGGTTATGGGAAAGATTGTTTGCTCTTCAAGAGAGTGTAAAAGAGGGCAACGAAAATGGTTAATGTCTTGTTAATGTGTAAATAACCTAGCACACAAAGGAAGGTTGGAAGAATTCAATATGTTCTCTCAGTTATAGAAAGCTGAGGGGAGATATACAGTGATGCTGCAAGCAATTTGTCAAATTTAACAGAAATGATACAATTAGAAGTCATCAATTCAAAATTAAAGTTAGCCATAGCAGGACATAGCTAAGAGAGCCTTTCTTCACCAACAGAATAGTTGAATATTGGAAGTAGCTACCTAACTTCATTGTTAGTGGAAGTGCTCTGAGCATATTTTAGAATAATGGAAAAGATTTGTCATTTATTGACATTTGTTGTTTGTCAATGTATTGCAGTGATAAATTAGTCGCGAAATAGGGTGGTATATACCACTTTCTGAACACTCAATCAACATCCTTCTCCAAGAAGTATCGGCATCCAGCTCCTGGATATGAACTATTCATGTCTCCTTTCTAACAGTATCTCGTTCATGAAATGCAGCTCTTCCTAAATTATAAACCTCAAAACAAATGATAAAGGTCCAGTCATAATTACCTACACCATCAACTCTAATTTTGGTTTGAAAGACATCAAAAGCAATTTAAATTACACTACCTACATGCCAAATCTCGACATCCTGCTATGCTCGTTAGTTAGTTATTTGGGCTTTAGGGCGCATCGACCAGGGTTGATCAATCCTGCTATGCTCGTTTCGACATCTCACACCTAACGAAAAACCAATATTTTAACCCTGATGTATTGATACCTGCACTGATATGTGTTAATTTTGGCGTAGCTCCTGGATTGGACGCACCCAGCGATGCAGCTCCCAGGCGGGACGCACCAGGCGATGCAGCTCCCGGGCGAGACGCGTCCAGCGACCCAGCTCCAAGGCGGGATGCACCAGGCGACCCAGCTCCCGGACGGGACGCACCAGGCGACCCAGCTCCCGGACGGGACGCACCAGGTGATGCAGCTCCCAGGCGGGACGCACTCGGCGATGCAGCTCCCGGGCGGGACGCACCAGGTGATGCAGCTCCCGGGCGAGACGCACCAGGCGATGCAGCTCCCGGGCGAGACGCACCAGGTGATGCAGCTCCCGTGCGAGACGCTCCGGTTCCTGGGCAGGGTGCGGCCGGCACGTCTCATCGTGCGGTCGAAGTGTGTGCGTGCACGGCCAAGATAGGGAAGCTGGAGTCAACAGTCTCCCGCCTCTGTCAGCTGATGGAAGGGCCTCGCATCCATGGTGATACCGTCATGCATGAAGTGAGTGATAAGGATGAGCTCGAGGCCCTCAAGTTTGCAAGGGACCTCGAATCTTTTATCCGTGCCTCATCCCATCACCTCAAGTGTGTACCAGACCTCGGTGTCATCTACTGTGACGTCTGCAACCCGGATTTCAGTCCTAACCAGCTTCCTGACATGAAATCCACCAACGTCGCTGGCGTCTACCGATATGACTTCTCTCTCGGGACGTCCTTTCCAAAGCCCATGACACGTCCTCGGTCGTTCGTGCTGCTCAAAGCGTCATTGAAATGCCACCTGACGTCCACCAAGCACAAGGAGTATATGCGAGCAGATGAAGATAAGAGCACCAGAAAGACGAAGGGGAGCAAGGAGGCAGCAGATGTCAGCAAGCGAGTCCTGCGTGTGACCTATCACGTGCTGGAGGAGTCACTGCCGCAGACTGAATTTGAAAAGCTAATCGTGTTGCTGAAGCTCAGTGGTGCTGATGTGGGCAACATCTGCCACTCATCTGTTCAAATGGCACGATTCCGCGATGCCTTCGCTGATGAAATTCTCAGCGCCGTGACCCGTCACGTTGAGTCTTCGCCGTGTGTTGCGCTTGTGGCAGACAAGATGACCCTGAATCACCGCACCAGGGACATTACCGCTGTCATAACCATCGTTCCCCAGGCGCCTGATGATGCAATGGTCCAGGCTTTCATCGTCGGCGCTCCTATCGTGAAGAACCACGACGGTGCTTCACTCGCGGAGGAGTGGCTGGCGACAACCGCCTGTGTAGGCATCAAGCGCGTGGAGCAGCTGGCGGCAATATGTACAGATGGTCAGTACCATCAGCTAGGTGTGCCAGTCCAGTTTCTGAGGAAGTTGGCCAACAGCGACAAAGACCTTGCAGTCCGCTCAAAGCCGCCCTGCGTGCCATGCTTTTGGGATGGTGCGCACCTACTCAACTTAGCAGATGGGAATGCCAGGTCAGCCCCAACCTGCAGATGGGTAAACGACACCATCACCATGGTCTCTCGCATGACCAAACGTTTTACCCATGGCAAGGGATATGAGGAGCTGGTTGCTTGTGGGGAGAGCATGGGGTTGGCCACGCGCAAACCACTCCTCTGGTCAGACACACGGTTCGCCCCACATGCTGCTAAAGTGTTCAAGGCGTTTATCACCAATCTGCCGGCTACTACTCGTGCCCTCGAAAACCGTCTGCAGAACTCCAAGGCGAAGGCAAATGTCCTGGAGGAGATCGAGGAGGAGCTCAAGCTCCTGAGAGGGCGCGACTGATTGATACCTAGTCATTTCATCACGATTTGGTGTCCATCGATTGGAGTGGGGTGTATTTGTCACCAACTGTTTCCGAAAAGTGGGACCAATTTTTAGGGAAATTTATGCCGGTACTCGACTCCCACGCCCCCTTGCGCTCGGTTAAAATCAGAAACCCCAGCGCCCCCAAGCTCTCTGATACTACAAAAGCCCTTATGGCCCGGCGAAGGGAAGCCCTGACAGAGGTGGGACATGGCTCAATCCGCTATAGCATCCTAAATAAAGCGGTGAAACGCGAGATTCTCCGCGATAATCGATAGGAGTATAGCAGGAGAATAGAGGAGGGTGGCGCGCGGTCGGTATTTAAAAGCATAGACACCGCAGTTGGTCGAAACAATTTCGACAAACGCGTCATCCCTACCGCGTCCCAAGATGACCTCAACACTTACTTTGTGGGGGTAGGTCCCCGTGTAACAGCGGAGGTGGCCGCGCAGGGTAGTTCCCCCAACCTACCATGCTTGCTACCCCGTGTGGGTGCCTGCACGTTCAGCCCCTCCCCCCTCTCACTGGCGGACTTTCAATTACTGGTCCTGGGGATGCGGTGCTCTGCCTCCGCAGGAGCAGACGGGATTTGCATGCGGATCGTGCGTCTGACCCTCGACGTGTTAGGAGATATACATCTTCACCTGGTCAATTCCTGTCTTGCGAACTGCGACTTCCCCCCCCGCTTGGAAACATTCCCTCGTTTTTCCGGTTTATAAATCAGGCGATTCATCCTTGGCTTCCTCTTTCCGTCCAATTTCCATAGTTCCCACCATCGCAAAAATTGTAGACCGTGCTGTACACCAGCAGCTCTACGGCTACCTGTCCTACAATCGCCTCCTCTCCCCTACCCAGCACGGCTTCCGTCCCAATCACTCTTGCGAAACCGCACTCCTGTCCCAATCCGACCGTATCCTTTCCGCCAACGACCGTGGGGATGTATCTCTTCTGTGTCTCCTCGACCTCAGCAAGGCATTCGATGCGATAAACCATGAGAAGCTCTTCGCCGAATTAAGCATCCACGGCATAGAAATATCCTGGTTTTCGGCCTACCTGAGTGATCACACCCAGAGCGTCAAAATTACTGATCGTTTAGGCAACACAAAAATATCTTCCCGGCTTCCCAACAACGTCGGTGTGTTCCAGGGTAGTTGTTTGGGACCGCTCCTGTACAGCGTGTTCAGCAATGACCTCAGTCTCTTTGTCGAAGAGGCAGAGGTCACTCAATTCGCAGAGGACACGTCCTTACTTATCAGCGGCAAAAAACGGGATCTAATATCCACTTCAACCACCGATACCCCACCCCTGATCGCCCGTCTCGAGCGCGTCCTGGAATGCCTTGATCAGTGGTTTCGCGCGAATGGCCTAAAAGTGAACGCTGCCAAGTCGCAACTTCTTCTTTTGGGCGGACCTCAAAATTTGCGCAACATTCCCGACTTTTCTGTAAAATTCCGTGATCAAAATCTCGTCCCCTGTTCTCAAGCCAAAAACCTCGGTGTCATTTTTGACCGCACGCTGTCCTGGACGCCCCATGTTACCCAGCTCACCGGCCGTTACTTCGGCACCCTCATTGGTTTGTCACATGTGAGGCACAGCCTACCGTCCGAGATTCTCACTACCCTCCTTACAGCCCTGGTCATCTCCCAGATCCGGTACTGTATTTCGGTTTATGGAAACTCCACCCAAGAAAACACCAACCGGGTACAAAGAATTATCAACTTCGCTGCTAAGATGATTTTCGGCCGCAAAAAATTCAATCACGCCTCGGATCTGATAGAGGAACTGGGCTGGCTGAGGACGGATGAGTTAGCCAGCTACCACACACTCACCACGCTCCATAAGATCCGTAGGCAGGGAGTCCCTGAAGAGCTGGCAGATTTGTTTCGAACGGTGGGTGAGCTGAGGGAGAGAGAGGTACCGCGTCGAGGCGATGACATCCATGTCACTCGGTGGCGCACCGAGATGGGCAGGCGCAGATTTCGGGTCAGGGCTCCCTTACTGCACAATGCATTGCCTCCGGAGATCAGAGAGCTACCTGTGTCGAGGTTCGGCCGAGCTTTGAAGCGCCATATTGTTGGCGGCAGGGAATGATTTATGCTATATGACCCATGTGTGTATACGGTTTTGCTTTTAACATCTCATTTTTCATATAGGCATGTATGCTAGTTTCACCTTTTAGCCTTTTATACCTGCATGCAGTTTTTAATTCTTGACTTTGAGCCGTAATAACCATGTCTCTATTGGATGGTTCAATAAACAGTCTGAGTCTGAGTCTGAGTCTCTGACTCCACCTTCAGGGTTCGTGTCTCAGCACTGCTTGATGTCTATGCAGTAGTGGCACAGCTCAGCAGTGCACTGCAGGACGTCCAAAGGCTTCCATGGGAGCGCCAGGAGATTTTCAGGGAGAAGATGTAGCAGCTTCGTGCGATGGCGGCTGTGTTGCCACGTGACAGCATCGGGGCAGGAATTGCGCCGCTGGATACTGCAGGTATCCGTGCCGCTTTAGAAGAGGGAAACCCGGAGGAGATAGCAATCTGCTGGCAAAGCATGGCGGCATTTAGTGGAAATTTGACGGCAAAGCAGGTAGCCGAAATATCAGATTTTCTGCAAATCTTGTGCCGGCACTGTGAGCGGCGCGAGGCTGGTGTCGATGCCAAGGGCGACAGTAAGGGCTGTCACAATGGCAAGCTCTTGCAGTCCATGGCAGACATCGAGTTGGTGGCCAACATGGCAAGCCTCCAACGGTCTCCAACTTCTAGTATCGTTTGGGACATAGCATGTGCTATTGACCGCCTCAGAGGTCGCCGGCTCATCCCGGACGTTGTCCCACCAGCTGCCGTCAAGGAGGCGTATGTCACGATGAGTCGGAGCTGCGCAGACTCAAATCAGAAACTCCTCAAGCTCCTCTGGCAGCGTGCTCAAAGCAATGTCGCTCTCCAACCCTACCTCAATGTAGTCATCAGGCTCTGGCTGATGAGCCCGCCCGAGAGCGTAGTAGAGAGCATGGGCAGCTCAGTCAAGGCCGTCTTTGGCATTCATCGGCAGCTAGACCACCAAAACGCAGCCAAAGAGCTGATCATCCGATGGAATGGTCCCGACATGTGCCACTCCGATTGGCTGATCCGAAAGGTGCAAGCCAAGCACCGATTTAACTTCAGTAGGCGCACTTTGAGCCTCAAGTCAACATTTGAGGGAACAGTTATCGCCAGGCACAAGGGAACAAAAAAGCCCCAGGACTATCTGTACTGTAATTAAAAATCGCGCTTCGTGTTGCTGCCTGACGAGCCTGCTGTGTTACCAAGCGGGTCTGCTGCCTGGCATGTACTACCTAGCGGATCTGCTGCCTGACGTGTAGCCTGGCGGATCTGCTGCCTGACATGTTTGTTGTGTGGTGAGTCAGATGCCCGGTGAATCTGCTGTGAACTTTTTTTGTCGAATATATTTATGTCTCATGCAGCGATGAGATAAAATGTTGGCCTGCGAGGCAAATGGTGGGTTCCACACGGCGCTCGTTGCGGTCGGTCAAGTTTGGCTGGTGACCAAATAAAAAGGTTCTAGTTTTGATACTTCTTCGCCACTGTTGAGCCGTCGAAAACGTGTCCTCGTCCATAAAAATGCACATTTTCCTCCGGCGACCAGATTGGTCTACATACGTCCGTCGGTGACCACCATTTGCTTTTTTTGACCTCTGCTAAACACCTATCCACAGCTTAGACTAGAGTACTGCCCTGTTCTGCAACGACTTATCCGGAAACCTGGAGCTCCAACGGGCCTCGCCTAACAAGAAATGGCGCACGCAGCGTCGCTAGGTTAATTTAGTATAGTTTGCGTGCTACTAAAATGCTTATCAGATAAGAACTAATGAAATATAATCACAGAAGTAATTGCTAAACACCTATCCACAGCTTAGACTAGAGTACTGCCCTGTTCTGCAACGACTTATCTGGAAACCTGGAGCTCCACGGACGTCCTCCCACCTTGACACCTGGCGGAAAAACTCGTGAGATAAAGCGTCGGTTATTATGCAGGACAGGAGTTAAATGCGCTTGTGGAGAGCTGTTCTTTTAACCTGGAGCAGCGCCATCGAACACTTTTAACAACTCCACAAGACTGGTGCTAGTAAAAATGAGCAGGGACAATGCCACGACCCTATATTGACCCTGTTTGCTCTGCATCATCAATATGTATGCATTTGCATGTAATGACATGACATACAATGGAATTGCATCGTAATGGAAATTGCAAATGCTTGGTAATGAACAAAATAAGACAAGAATGGGCTTTGGCAGGTTATATATAATGATGTGACTGTAATATTTTCCAAAGAAACTAAACATAACCCAGCCTAACCTCCTTTTTATGAAATTCAATATTTAAAAAGGAAATTTTGAAAGTTCAGCTTTAAAAACTAGCCTAGTCTAATCTAGATTGCTCTACAGAGGCAAAGCATGCCATTAACTTATCTTGTGAATGATCTCAGCTGCGATAGTACTACAAAATGTTAGTTGTGGGTATGTGGTATGTGATGTGACCATGATTGTTTACAAACTTTCAGGTTGTCCCAAAATACCCAACATGTTGGATGCTTCTCTAAAAATACCAAGATAGAGTGGGCAATATGAAGGTGCCAGAAACAGTATGGTTCATGTGATGGAACTTCTCTGAATAAAGAAAACCTTACAATGTGTATCTGCTAATAATTGCTGGAAAATTTGGTGATTTAATTAGTAACTTGTTTTTGTAATGTCCATCTGCTAAAAGCATGGATGAGTTGCAAACCTTGGAATTGAATCACCTTGTTTTCACATCCTGAACATCTATTCTTGTAAAAGGTATAAATCAGCTTCTATATGGCTGGTTTTATGTGGCCAACTGTGATGTTCACTACTTCCAGGTGTTCTTTGAGCAGGCAGCAATAGCCAATAAATAGTTTGTGAAGGCCATGAATTACATTGGTATAGTTATGCTTGTTTCTCAGAAATTGTGCATGCTGTGCAATAGGGTGTGTCACGAAGAACCTTTTTTTGGAAATTGCACTTTGCTTAGTAAAATTATCGTGCAGATCACCTAAAAAAAACCTGTGGTCGAAACCAAATCGAAATCAAACAATAAACAAAATATGCGACAGGCCGATAAAGAAACAAATTTGCCGGGCGCCCGGCGTTGAAGTCTCCAGTGATGGCGCTCCGTTGCAATTGGCATCTAACACCACGCGTCCGACCACCGTCGGAGTGCCGCCGCGGCGTTCTGACGAAAAAGGCGGCAGTCGGTGCTGTGGATGACTGATGAATGGATTCTGGTGATGAAGCTCATTAATAAAACTCAATGAAGGTGTTTAGTGGGGTAAAAGGCTTGTGATAAGCACCAGTCGCTTAATAAGTTGCCTGGATATCTGACGCATGAAAGAAAGGTTCACTTTACGTCGCTTGTTCGTTCCATATTCAATCAGTAGATCTATCGGCGTATCATGCTAATATTTTCACTTTTGAAAGCTTGAACATCTTCAAAATTCCTCGTCTGTTTACATCGAAGACCAATTAAATCATTATGAGACACTTGATATCGTATTGTTATGACAAATAGACCAGGCGAAATCGGCATCATGCTCCGTTCCACTACAACCGAAGGAGACGGGCATACAGAGACGTCACCTTTTGTACGAGCGGCCACATTTTTTTGTACGAACTATCATTTTATAACTGTACTACTTGTCTATATCCTCGACAGAAAATCCGACTTGAAATCCTTTTTGCTCCTGAGCACTGGCATTGCTGACCTGTGCTTCAACTTCGCCACAATGTAACCGTGGCGGGCCTCTTCACCAATTACCTTCAAAGACGCCTCGGTCACCACTTTCACCATCCGATCCACCGTCTGACTGTGCACGGGGTATGGCGGTACTTCGAGAGGACTCGCGATGATGTCTAGTAAGTCATCATCGGACAGTTGTTGCGTCAAGGGCGGCTCGGTTATCGTCTCATTATACCAATCAATCAGCTCCATGATACTGTTTGCCCCCATATTCACTTTTGGAAGCTTGAACTTCCGCACTTCGTCAGTATCACTATCGACTTGAGTTCTGCGACACTGCTGGATTTGAGTGACCGCCCTTTCCCGTGTGGCTTGATCTTGGCCCGCTGCCATTGCTAGCAGTACTGCCTCAGGGTGACACCAGTAGCTGTTGGGCTGAATTACCGGCTGCACCATGGCTGCTATCTCAGGTCGCAAACTTTTGAGAAGTTGCACGCTGTGCAGCGCATTGCCAGAACCGTCAGAACATTTCCAGTTCTTCTTGATGCAGAACCACATGGGAGTATACTGGCACACGATGAACTCCGCTAGCATTCTCAGACTGTCTGATGGCTGTTCGATTGATATGTAGAGCCGGAGAATTCGCGCCGCCAGAGTCAGCCACCTGGAGTGGTTTAGTGGACCGATCTTCATTTTCGCAGTTCTATCTGAGATACAGCCCATCTGGACACTACGCGCCAGACTGTACAGAATAGCCTGATCTGAACTTAGGTCACTGAGAATCTCCTGCGTCATTTCTGAAACATTTCCGCCATCGATTGGCTCAAAATCGACCACTGGCAAGGTTTCTGCTGCGCCTGCAGCAGCCCGGCCAATCAGCCCACTAAACGACTTAGGTCCTGTTGTGACTCCATCTAACTGGCTAAATACTGCACGAAGATTAAGTTCATTTGCATGAAGTTGGCACACAAACCAGTGGACGGGGCGTTTTTGTCCGAGCTCAAACAAACGGATAACGCCACCTTTTTGGCCAGTATTAACTCTCGTGCTCTCACAGCCAAGCACAGAAACATCCGCACAAAACTCATATGCCACGGCGTTCAGGTCCTGAAAAATGTCCTCCGCTTTCCCAATCTGTGGGGTAAAATGTCCTAAATATGCACTGTCTGGCTCGGATACAACCACAATGTGCTCTTCCGTCTTCTTTGAACTGGCTGTCATAAGCGTGTCGTCTTTTCTACCGTCGAAGTAGAGACCAGATGCACGACCTGCATGATCTTCATGGCTCTGGGCTACTACCTCTCTTCTAATCCGATCCCTTGCTCGCCATACTTTTTTGCTATCCACTATGCAGTCCATATTGTCAGAAGTGATCCGACCAATGTCCACTTGGAAACCGTTTATGATCGCAGCACACGCACGATTAGACACTCCGTACCGATCTGCTGCTAGAGCCGTATTTAGCAGTTCGTCTGTGTTACTGTTCACCATATACTCTGACTCATTGACTACAGATGTGAGCGATGATGAATCTGTGGCGGAATCTTGGTCTGAATTAGAATCTAACTGGGCCATTCCAGAAGGTCCCGGTTATGGTGATGTGACTGTCTCGGCGGTCAGGCGCCTCCTTTCGTCCATGGCGCGTCGACGAGTGGTTTCACGGATATCTGCGGTGCCGATTTGCATTTGGCGAGGTCCTCTCTGGTCTTGGACAAAGGGAAACTCCATTCGTGGCACTTTGTCGGCCATCGCACATTTGCAGCTATCGATATCAGCACGTTTGCAGCGGGCTATATCAAATAATTTTCCAAACCACTCATCACCGGACGGACGTACACCTGGTGATGCCGACTTCTTTCCAGCGGTTTTCATGTATCGCAAGTAGCGATCGCGGCATTCTCGAACCATATGTTCGACTCGGGCCCTCCCAACAAGTGGTATTCCTTCGCAGCACCACATTTTCATCACATTTTCCGCGACAAACTTTATATGGGGTGCTAGCCTCTCTTTCGACCTTTTGTTCGCAACGCATGAGTCTCTATTCACTTTACTCAAGTAATTCAGAACTTCAATTCTCGTGGGCAGTCAGTTTGTTTTTAGTTCAGAAGGAACCAAAAGCCCTTTGGTGGAAGCGCGGGTCTTCATGTTCGAACTCTTACCCCGATCACACCGACGCAGGTAATATCACACTTCACAGGCAGTGGGCACAACTTGCAGACACCAAACCACTCTTTTTCGGGCCGTCCCGCCGGGTCTCCGCCGCCGACTGCCTTGTCTCGGCGGCCCTCCCCTCCCCTGTCTCCCCCTCCCCTCCCCTGTCTCCCCCTCCCCTCCCCTGCCCTGTCTCGCTCTTTGTGTTCTCTACCCTCACCGTGCGTCGGTCGTCTCCCGCCCCATCCCAGCCCCTCCCCTGCGCCATGCGACGATCGCCGCCGGCTCGTGTCGCCCTCGTTAATAGGTTGTCCCTACTGCTGATAATCCAAGTTTCCCTTGAAACTTGAGTAACGAAAAGGAACAGGGGACTTGGATTGACTAATAAAACAGGGATGTATGGCATGCGAAGCTATTTTGTTTCGTTAGTGCGTACGCAATTTATTCGAATGATGATTCATAGCACTGTGAAAGGTGGAGCACAGACAAAGGAAAGTGGAGCGATCAGTCCTTCAGTGAAGTTTAATTTTTACAATCAGATATATCCCGGCTCCCCTGATCTGTTTTTGAATTACCAGAATCCATTCATAAGTCATCCAGAGCACCGACTGCCGCCTTTTTCGTCACAGCGCCGCGGCGGCGCTCCGACGGCGGCCGACGCGTGGTGTTAGATGCCAATCGCAACGGAGCGCCATCACTGGAGACTTTAACGCCGGGCGCCTCGCAAATTTGTTTCTTTATCGGCCTGTCGCATATTTTGTTTATTGTTTGATTTCGATTTGGTTTCGACCACAGGGTTTTTTAGGTGATCTGCACGATAATTTCACTATGCATAAGAAAAAACGTTCAAGCGACACACCCTACTGTGCAAATTATGTATTTAAAAGACATGATGCACTGGCAGCTGCGGTGTGCTTAGAAACCAATGATGCCATTCAGCCAAGCCATGCTGTTTAGTCTATCTGGAATCAGTCAACTGCCAACATAGGTTATGAATGGTAGACCGACTAGTACCAAAATGCCCAAAAAAAACTAATGAATGACTGTGGGTATTCCTCTCATCTTGTCTCTAGTTTTGGTATGGATTGTTACATTCTAGTGACTTTAAAAATGCCACAAAAATGTACAAATATAAAATGCCTAGTGCACCTGCGGGGTGACCTGGGCCCTCTTTCCACCTGCTGTGTGATTGGTATTGACCGAGATAACTTATATCCTGATGTGTCAACCTGAGAGCAGGCAAGTCCACAAGGTGTGGCAATTTTAGCAGAGCCCTGCCATTATATCAATGGTTGGCAATTGCTGCCTTGTGGAGTTTTGCAATTGCCCTTTTGTTGCTGTTTGAAGTTCGTGGGTGGCAGTCAGTGCATTTATTGGAAAACTGGTGCTTTTGGAAAGCAGTCATGCTATATTCGTCACTGTGTTCCAGTGGACATCCTGGCTTCTACGTTTTGGTGGCGCAGCCCTGTTTGATGTGGCGATTATTATGTAGTGGCCAACTACAACACATATTTAGGTAACAGCTTGCAGACTGGGGAGCAAACGATGGTTAAGGCAAACAAGTCATGCCTGCTCATCTAATACTCAGGGCTTGATTACAAAATATGTCATAAGGCTATTGGATTTCATGCAAGAATGCTTCATGTATGTGGTGCACAATAATGATGGGATTGATAACTGGCTATGTAATTCTTGAAGGTCTGGTAGATTTTCTACCCAATATTGCTTGCATTGTACTAAAAATGCATCATTAAACTGGGTAACCTAACAAATTGGGGGCTTAATTATTGCATCATATTTACTTTACCAGACATGTTTACCAGACATGCATCCCAGGCTTGGTGATTGTTAACATACATATAACATGTATCAGTATTGCTTAATCAATGTAACATAAACTGAAATTGCAGCTGGAATCCAGCTGCTAGATAATAACAAGCCAGCTCTTCCTCTAACTTCCATCACATGCAAGAAGATAAAGAATTGCTGTGCAAGCCTGTCATAGCGGAATCTGTGTTGGGAAATGTTAATCTTGGTAATGTGCATATGAGGTTGCCAAAGAACACCTCCACATCTATGTGGATGCTTTGTTTTGCAATGAGTTCTTGGGAGCATTGGTATAGTTGCTCAACAAGACACACCTTTTGATTTATAATTTAAACTAGTATCACATGTGTACTTTCTACCTCTCAGTTGTTTTATCACAAATTGTTTTTGCGCGATAAACTAGCCGTCTGACTTTATACGTGGAACTTATTAGTGCAAGCACTAAACTATCTGATGACATTCTAATTAATTCATGCATTTCACTTCTTCAGATGAGTGGCATACCTGCACTGCGGTTTTATGGAAGGCCAAGACAGGATAGGTGCCCTAATCACAGCATACAACTTGTAGCAGACACACTTCAGACTTTGATCTTCAAGGCCCTCCGTTTCCCCGTGTTAGAAAAGCCTACACGAATCTTGCGTATAAAGATTCCCAGCACAGATCGGAGGCTGTATGAGGGGCAGACTATCGACGACCTCTTGAAGAACAGCACACTTTATGATCCAAAGTGGAAGGAGGGGTGTGTGAGTGCGACCGGGGATAGGAATATGGTGGACAGCTCAATGCACGTGAGAAAGTGTCGTGCCGATACCCATTTTAGGAGGGAATCTGATGGACAGTATGTCCAGATTCAGCGGCACCATGGGCTCGAGTTGGTCGCGAAGATTGTGCGTGGGAGGCGTGTCGGCGAAGCGTTTCGGGAGATGGCCTGCTAATGAAGCCATCAGCAAAGGTAGTCCGATTGCAGGAACAGATGCTTCCTACCCCGCAGCAACACTGCGGCGGCCCCACAGCAAGAGCTGACGCTGGCTCCATAGCAAAAGCTGTTGGTGGGCCGCGGTAACAGGAACTGCAGCCGCGAGCCGAGCAATCATTTAGGCGTGCATGCATAGTGTTTTTTTCATGGTGATTTACATTGAGTGAGCCATCACCTTGTTTGTGACACCTGTGTATGCCAGAATATATTGTACATTATTCAGTTCAGAACAATGTTCTTTGTTTGTGTAAGACATTTTTATTCACTTTGGCTGCTCCGCTTGGCTTTGATGCTATAAAGGTTGCTGAAAGCCTTGTGAACCTTGGATGTCACAGACAGCTGACCTTCAATGACAACCAATTGGAGGCTTTGCGAGTGAAGCTGTGTAAGCTGAAGGGTGTGTACAACCAAAGTAGCAAGACAGAAGGAAAGAGCATTAAAAAAACTTTTGTTGGGAGCTAGCCATTCCAAAGTGTATATAGACGTAACAGAACGGCAGCTTTCACCAGACAATGATGGCAGCATTACCTTGGCGGCCTGGGAGGCTACCGGGCGTGTTGCCGTTCCAGCAGCAAGGACTGCTGCCGCCTGCCCCGCAGCATGGCTTGCTGCCGGCCCCGCAGCTACAGCGGCTGACCCCGCAGCTACTGACGCCGGCCCCGTAGCTACTGTTGCTGGCTCCACAGAAAGACACGCCATTGGGCCCTCAGCAGGGCCTACCACCAGACCCCCCCCGATGAGGCACCACCTTTACCCGGTGGGGGGGGGGGGATTGAATGCCCCAATGACCCGGCGACCATCATACCGGCGAGGGGTGAGACCAGGGGTGCCTCACTCGTCCTTCCATCCATACGCTCCCATTCCAACGCCCATCTCATCCCAACCCATGTCCTTCACTTGGCCCTGCAACACCAACTATCCCAACTATGAGCAGGGAGGGCAACTTCCCCGGTCCTGCCCACCAGCTCTGTTTTATCGGGGTAGCCGCGCCCCCGCGGCCCGTCCCCCGGGGTTGACGGAGTCCTGGAGGTTGAGGTCCCCCGTCGCACGGTGCTAGTTGTGACGGGGGACCAACACACCTCTTTGGTCCTGATATCCCGGAGGGGCGGGCGGGTCCGCGGGGCCCCACGCGGACCAAGTGGCTGGTCGCCTCGGGCCTCGGGCCTGGGTATCTTCCCGGTGCCCGCCGGCCCGGCCGGCCAGGGTCAAGGGGTGGGCGGCGTTGGATTCCGGTCGGGGTGGTGCTTTTCTCTCTCCCGGCCGGACTAAGGCGCTGCCTGCCCCGAATAGCTCCTCGGGCGCCTGGCGACCTCCCGTTCGCGGTACCCAGGCGTCCCCCCAGTAGGTCCCTATGCGGTGGGGCGCCCGGGGAGCTGAAACCAAACGCACTACATGGCATCAACAATCCAAAAAAACACCCCTGGTCCCTCTCGTGGAGGCCAGACCAGCCCCGATATACGACGTGATTGGAGCTCTCCATCGGATGGTACGCCCGTACCACGTGTGCTGGTTTTCCGGGGAATTACGAAGAGTCTTGCGTCCTTGTCCCCCTTTCAAAGGCGGGACGGATGTGACAGATTCGGTAGGATTATAAGATGCGAAAGGTTGAAGGACGGTGCTCTGGAGGTTGAATTTGCGGCAGCAGAGCAGGCAGACACAGCACTGCGATCATCTGAGTTTGTGTATGGCGTGCGTAAGAATGGGAAAAAGGAGGACGTGACGATCACAATCACCGTAGAACCACATAGTACAAAAACACCTCGCGTGGAGTAATTAACTGCTTTGACCTAAGAGATGTTACAGAGGATGAGACCGTGGATGGGCTGGCAACTTTCTGGGTTAGAGCCGCCAGGAAAATGAAAGTAAGGAGAGGTACAGACTTTATTTTGACCAACAATATTATTCTAACTTTCAACACAACCGACCTTCCCTCGGAGATCAGAGTGGGCTACCTGCGTGTGGGAGTGAGGCAATTCCTCCCAAATCCAATGCGTTGTTTCAGATTCCAAAGATTCGGCCACACTACTCAGTTTTGCCGTGGCCGCCCAGCATGCAGCAGATGTGCCTCCACTGATCACACAGGTGAGCAGTGCTCCTCTGAGCACCCTTTCTGTACGAATTGCGATGCAGGACAGGTCCCCCATACGTCGTATGACCGTACGTGTCCAAATTACGTTAGGGAAAAGGAAATTATTTCATTGAAGCACACGCACAAAATATCGTTTAGAGGGGCCTGGGACCTCTATGAAAGATCACACCCAAAAATATCGTATTCTTCCAGAACCAAAACCAGCATAACCGTACCAAACGTACAGCCCGACAAGGCACGCGAGTTGATCGCGCAACTTACATCTCTTCTCCGAGCTTTTGGGATGCCCCTCGCCTCGCCTGCGATGAACCGACAGTACAGTGAAAAGAACGACAAAACGACTGAAGCCCCACCCACCACCAGAGATTGTGCTGAAGATGTTTTGCAGACCTCTCAGCAGCCTACTCCTGACGGTGGGGAGTGGACCAAAGTCCACCGGTCCAGGAGGCCGGCTCGATCTTCCCCTTCCAAACCCGGTCCATCCCTGACAACCACATCTACCTATACCCCATCATCACCCAAATCCACGCCTATTCCCTCTCCCAAAGCCACCCTCGTTAACCCTATCACTCCGGCCATCTCAGAATGGGGCAGTGCCGCCCCCCGTCGCGTCCCGGTAGAGCCACCTCCGGCATCGCGGCGATCGCAGATGACCGGGGTTCGACCAGGAGCTCCCGATATGAGGTATCTGGTCGAGTAAACCGTGACGGGTCGCGTGACCCCTCACTTTGCGTGCGTCCTGCCGGTCCGTCACAGGCCGAAGGCCTGCACGAATCCCCAGCCAGGACCTCTCGGGCACTCCCGTGACGGTTCCTGGAGATGCGATGGGACCTCCATCCGAGATGTGATGGGACCTTCCGTGTCATCGTGCTGGTCGCGGCCCCTGCTGTTCGCCTGCCCCTGCCTGGTGTCCGGCACTCGATTCCCGCCGGTGACCTTGGAAGCGGCGGCACATCGCTGGGTGACCGCGTGCCCGCCGGCATTGGGTCAGCGATGTCAGGCGGCCTATCGGCGAACTCCGGCCGCCACCCTCGCCGGCGCAGGCGCGGCAGGCGTGCGCCTGGCGCGAGGAAGCGAGGGAGCTAAGGCGCCTAACGCCGACAGAGGAATCTATGGCCAGCTCCCAGTTCAAGACTCAACATTTGCTTGCTGAACATCCAAAGCATTAAGCCAAAATTACTGGAAATGTCTGAAGTACTACATTGCTACAAGTATGACATCATATGCCTGGCCGAAACCTGGCTGAAGCCTGCGACGCCCAACAGATTGCTGCTGCTGCCTGGGTACCAGGTGTACCGGGCCGATCGCCCCGACGGGCGAGGGTACGGAGGAATGGCAGTGGCCGCCAGGGAAGGTACCAACGCGTCTCCGCTGAAAATCACAACGGCTGTCAACCATCCCAACAGCAAGCTGGAGACGTTGTGGATGTTGGTTAAACCAGACAGCAAGCGCCAATTCATCATCTGCACCGCATATCATTCACCGAGACGGAATCTGACCGACTTGAAAGCGGACTTTGTAGACCTAGAAGCACAATTCCAGCGTGTGATTGTTGACTATCCGAAGTCCAAACTTTTTATTTGCGGAAATTTAAATTGTGACTTGCGGTAACCAGACTCGGACCAAGGTAGGCGTGTGCTGTCTAATTTTATTTTTGATTACTCGTTATTTCAGTGTGTGACCTCGCCCACCTATTCAATTGGCTCTCTCATTGACGTAGTTATCACCAACTGTCGTGAGCTTGTGCAGCACTGCCGTACACAATTTTGTCATTTTAGTCCGCATAGATTCGTTCGTTTTTCAGTCGATGTGCCCAGATCCAGACCGAGTGGCGCCACCGTTCGCACCCGTTGCTTTCGCCGTACTGATCCGAATGCTTTGCTTTACGATCTTTGTTTGGCTGACTAGAGTTCTGTTTTAAATTCTCCCTCAGTCACGCTCAAGTGGCACTGTTTTCTGAACATCTTTTTACCCATCATTGGCATCCATGCTCCCATCAGGACTGTTAGAATCAGGAACCCTAGCGTCCCGGTCATATCAGATGGAACTAAAGCTTTAATGTGTCGCCGCCGTGGTGCGCTGACCGTTTATGGGCACCAGTCCACGGAGTACCGGGACGCAAACCGAGCTGTACGATCGGCGATTAGATGCGATAGCCGGAACGACGTTGAGCGGCGAATCCGTGAGGATGGGCAGAGGTCAATGTGGCGCCATATCAGGCCATTTGTCGGCGGCAAGCAGGCCATTCGTAAGCTGCCCGACGCAACAGTTGATGACCTTAACCGATTTTTTTTCCGCGTGGGCCCGTGCGTGGCTGACGAGGTTAGGAGTATGGGAGCGACGCCGAGTATCTCCTGCCGTTTGCCGCGTGTCGGTGCCTGTGCGTTCACCCTGGAGTCGTTGTCGCTGTCTCAGCTGCGAGCCATCGTCTTCGGGATGAGCGGGTCGTCGGCCTGTGGCGAAGACGACATCAGCATCCACATGTTCAGGGTGTGCTTCGCCTCGTTAGGTGAGGTGCTCCTGCATTTGGTCAATTCCAGCATTACCCAATCCGATGTTCCTGATTCTTGGAAGCACTCCCTCGTCCATCCCATCTTCAAGTCCGGTGATCCCTGTAACCCTTCCAATTTCCGTCCTATCTCCATCGTCCCAGTCATTGCGAAAATTGTAGAGCGTGCCGTCCACCAGCAACTCTACAATTACCTGTCCGATAACCACCTCCTCTCCCAAACTCAGCACGGCTTCCGTCCTCGTCACTCGACGGAAACCGCTCTGACCTCCATATCTGACCAGATCCTATCCGCATGTGACCATGGAGAGGTGTCCCTTCTCTACCTGCTGGATTTGAGCAAGTGCTTTGATGTGATAGATCACTCAAAACTCCTGTCAAAATTAAGTCTCCACAGCATCGATACTTCCTGGTTTTCGGCTTATCTTCAGAACCACACCCAGAGTGTCAGCCTTACTGACCGTCTGGGTGTCGTCCAGAAATCTGCCCCGTTGCCCAACAGCATCGGCGTTTTTCAAGGATCATCTCTCGGACCTCTCCTCTACTGCGTCTTCGCCAACGACCTCAGCCTCTTCGCCGAAGGTGCAGTAGTTGTTCAATACGCTGACGACACCAAAATTTTGGTCAGTGGTAAGAAATCTCATATTCAAAATGTTGTCACTCATATGGAAACAGTTCTGGCCTCCCTCGATATCTGGTTTCGAGCAAATGGACTGAAGATTAACGTAGCTAAGACACAGCTGATGCTGTTGGGCAGCCCACAAAATCTGCGTGCCTTACCGGATGTCGCAGTGAAATTTCTCGATCATAATCTACCCACCATTTCGGAATGCAAAAATCTCGGTATTATTTTCGATCGCTCTCTCAGCTGGGACTCGCACGTCTCAGAATTGACTCGGCGTTGTTTCGGAGTTCTGGGTGGTCTGTCGCATCTGAGGGGGCACCTTCCACCTGCCGTCATCTCCGCGCTGGTCAATGCTCTGATCATCTCGCAGATCCGCTACTGTATTTCTGTGTATGGTAACGGAGGCAAAAAGAACCTATATCGCATCAAAAAAATTATAAACTACTCGGCTAAGGTAATTTTCGGCCGCAGAAAGTTTGACCACGTTTCGGATCTGCTGAGGAGTCTGGGCTGGTTTAGCGCGGAGAACCTGGCGAGTTATCACACCCTTCGCCTCATACACAAGGTGCGTCTCCATGGTGAGCCAGAGTCACTGGCTCACGATCTTACCACCATGGCGGAGATTCGTGACCGGACCACCCGTCAAGACCACAACTTGTATGTCCCCCGGTCCCGCACCGAGATGGGGAAGAGACGCTTTAGTTCCAGAGCGCCACACATGTATAACTCACTGCCACCTGAGCTGACGCGACTTCCCGTGTCGATCTTTGGTCGCCACCTACGGGAGTATCTACTTGACGTGTCACCCGTGTCGGACTGATAGACTGCTCGACTTGCTGTCATTATATATATATATATATATATATTAGGGTGACACTTATTTTTCGACTTTCGAAAAATGAAAAATGCAGTTGATTTTCTGGTTTGTATTAGCCTAAAAACACCACGTGAAAAGTTTTATCCTGATCCAATTATGCTTAGCCATGCCTCATCGCACTTGAATGCATACACTATTAGGCGGGTCTTATGGGTCTTCCTGGACCCAACGTTGTGATGAGTTTCGAAGCTAATCCGGCCTGGTCCTGGTCTTGGTCCTGGTCACCTGGCCTCAGTCAAGCTGTGTGACGGTGCTCTTGTTGGCGTCGGGTAATCTTCCCCGGTGCGCCTCCACCACCTGCAGGATGTACTGCGTCTGGTCCTCGTCCTTGGTGAGGGTCAAATTGTAGTCTTCCATAAGGGCGACGCCACGCTCGGCGAAGTCGTTCAGTACCCGGATGCTGTTGACCTTGCGGGCTGCGGCGACGTAGCGAGGGTCGTCGTGCTACTCCGCCGGGTCGGTCGGGTCGGAAGCCGTCGTCGATCCCCAGGGTGACGAAGAGCATTCGCGACGACTTAGTCACGAAGTCCGCGAGAGTCTTCTGCGACAAGTCGGCCTTGAGATCAACGACAGCCCGCTTGGTGAGATCCTCCGAGCCCTCATTGGAGCTGAGAGCCTCGATCATGGCCCGCTTTCTTCCCAGCGGTAAGTTCTCGTCGAAGAACGCCAGCGGGACGAGGCTCTCACTCAAATACCACAAGTGGCGAGGGACCTGTCCTCGTACCCGACCAAATCCTTCAGGAGGGCGAGGTCGTTCACAGGGGCCGATATGGGGCTCGGCGCGGCGTACCACGCAGGGACGTATACCGAGACGGTGAACTTGACGTACCGAAGGATGCCGGCGCTCTCCCGGGCAGTCAGGTTTGCCTGTCCTCGGAAGATGTAAATCTTCACAGCGTAGATCAACTTTGCCATCCAACGCGCGTGGTGGTGAGCCCCAGGCCGCCGGAATCGAATGCCTCTGGCCGGCATCCCGCCGAGCACGATCACGGAGAGCTCCAGGAGCTCGCGATAGTCATCCCGTGGCTGTAACTGCGACGGATGAAGCTTGCAACCCGCGATGGGGTTGTCCCGGGAATCCTGGATGGCCTCCGTGAGGTGGTCATCGGGCATGGTCTCGTACTGGTCCTGATCGATGAATTCCCATTTGTCCTGGAAGCGTTTGAAGAGCGGGTTTTCAGGCCCGGACGATGGGTGTTGAGACAAACCCCGTAGGCCTTCGCGGCGATGAGCTCGAGCATGTGGTGCCTGCAGGCGACATTGAGCAGGTCACGACCGAGCTGCTGCTCAATGTGCACACACGCCCCTGACTGCGGGCCTGTGTTTGAGGCCGTAGTGTCGAAACACATACCCACGACCGGGTCTTCAGCAGACTTTAGCAGCAGACTTTGCAGCAGACAGACCATCGTGCAGGGCCTCCACGACAGCGTTTGCCATCGCCAGTCCACTGCCGATCTCGAGCTTGGGAACGGAAAGCAGCTTGGTGACGCTGGTCCCAGCGACCAAAATCGGAAGACTGTCGACTTTGCCCCTGCTGCCAGTCGTAGAGTTGGGAACCAGTTTTCCGTCCCAGTGAACAACCAGTGGTACGTCCGGCGCAAACGACGCCTTGATGTCCAGCACGGCCTGCTTCCGGTGGTTCCGCCGGGATTGTCGGATGGACTCCCGATTCATGGTGAGCTCGGATACGTCGTGCCCGAGGGTGTCGGCCACCGCCGACAAGACGTACACTGCCTGATGGTCCGTCACGCGAGTGCGGTCTAGGGCAGCGGCGACAGTCGGCGAGATTAAAGTATCCCTGCCGCGGCGGCGCTTCGGCGGCGGTGGGCAGGCGGTGGAAGTCGATGGTCGAGGCTCGTCCTCAGCGCTGGACGTTGTAGAGCTTCGACAGGGGCTGGAGCTAGACTCGAGCTCAACAGTGTCGATCTCGGCCATGCGCTGCGCTTTCCAAGTCTTGCGATCGCTGGCCTGGGAGGCGCGATTCAACTGCCGCTGCTCGAACTCGGCGCCTATCATTTTTCCTTGGCGGCCTTCCTCGCGTTGCGCAATGAGGAACACTTTGTCTTCATCGATCTGGATGAGCTCGAGGGCCCTTTGGTTAACCTCCACTCATCAATCTCTCGTCGGCGAGGCCGATGACCGGTATGTACGTTTTCTTCCGCGTTGCCGGAGCGGCCATATTTGCCAAAACGACCAAAAAGGGCATTAATATTGGGAAATTGGAACAAACTATAATTATAGTTAAATATTAAACTATAATTATCATTAATAGGGTTGCAATACGATTATTCAGGGCACACCCGACCAGCACGAACACGTTCTGACTCTATTTTAGCCAACACATACCCGGAATAATAGGGTTGGGTGGTCATAAAAAAATGTCTGGGGTGTCTGACATTGAAGTGCGATGAGGCACGCCTTAAAATTATTTGATCGAGATGAAACTGTTTATGTGGTGTTTTTAGGCTAATACGAACCAGAAAATCAACTGCCTTTTTAGTTTTTGGAGACTAAAAAAAATTGGGTCCAAATAGCTGTCACCCTAATATATATATATATTATAGTTTAACTTGTATTCTGTTATTTTGACCCTCTTTTGTACCTTTTGTGCTGTGTTGTTTTATCTATTTGACGCGATGTCGTAATAGCCACAAGTCAATTGTGGATGACCTCAATAAAGTCTGTCTGTCTGTCTGTCTGTCTGTTCCCCTCGTGAGAACCCGCCACGCTCTTCCCCTATTGCCGGACGCAAAAGGGCATCACCATGGGCAATTTCGCCACCGAGCGGTGATATCCCTAGGAATCGCCAGCGAGCGAATTCTGCGCCCGCGCAGGCTAGGATCCACACTGGTGGATCATAATTAGGCATTCATGTAATTTTGTTTTATTGAACTCTGATATTTGGATGTCCGGAGGCAGGGCAAGTTTGTATATATGCACACACACCACTTTGAAATTCTAAGACACTTATATGACACCTACGTCAACAGTTCTACAGTGGAACTGTCGGGGTTTTAGAACTAGCGCCCAAGACCTCCAGGTGGTCTTAGATCGGTACGCCCCTGCGGCGGTATGTCTTCAGGAGACCAAACTTTCACCTAACTACATCGTGCCGTTGAGTGGGTACTCGATATTTCGGAAGGATGTGGTGACTGATGCTGCGGCACACGATGGAGTGCTACTAGCAGTCCATAACAGCATCCCCATGAGAGTACTAACCCTGCATACTGCACTCCAGGCGGTTGCCGCTCGAGTACACTTTGGTCACGGATGTATCTTAGTGTGTTCCGTATACCTGCCCCCAGGGAATGTGTTCCCCACCGTAGAACTCGCCAACTTGGTGTCTGAGCTGCCTCGACCCGTCTTGCTTTTGGGCGATTTTAACGCTCACCACACGTTGTGGGGATGTGACGGCATCAACACCCGTGGTCGCCATCTGGAATCTTTAATCCTTAACGAAATGCTCTGCATTTTAAATACTGGAACACGAACACACTTCTCCACACCGTCGGGAACCACCTCCACCTTGGACCTCAGCCTGGCCAGCTCGCGGCTACCGGAGTGCCTCGAGTGGACGGTGGACTCTGATCCACTGGGGAGCGATCATTTCCCAATCTGGTTGAGTTATCTGGACGACTCAGTTTTAGGCCCGCGCCCGCAGCGATGGAATTTTAAGAAAGCAGACTGGGGTAGATTTCAAGAGAAAATTCAAGCTACTTTCCGCTCAGAATCAAGGTCTCCGCCACTACCAGTGACCGAATTCACTGCACTTCTCCTGGAATGCGCCTCCTCAAGTATTCCCAGGACCTCTGGACTTCCTCGACGCACCCCTGTGCCGTGGTGGACGGAAGATTGCCGTGACGCTATTCGTGCTCGAAGACGCGCGTTTCGAGCCTTCGACCGTAATAGCACCACTGCCAACTTAATAGAGTTCAGGCGTGCTCGGGCCCTTGCTCGGCGCACTATGAGGGAGGCCAAGCGTGTTTCGTGGATTGAGTATGTTGGGTCACTCAATCGATCCTCGCCAACCCCATTAATTTGGTCTCACATCCAAGAGTATCTCTGGCCGATTTAATGCAAGCCCGCTTCCCACGTTGACGGTCGGTAGCCGTCAAGTGACGAACCCGATTTATGTGGCGAATTTATTCGATGTTAATATGCATGCCCGCTGGGCCGTTCGACTAGGCTTCCTCCCGCTCCTACCACCTGCCACCTGCCGCTCACTGACCCTTTCCTTAGGTTCGCGTCTCCAAATCCTCCACCCACTGATCTAAGCGCTGTGTACTTTGAAATCGAAAAGGCCTATGACACCACGTGGCGCAGGGGAATCCTGATGAAGATTTACAAACATGGAATCCGAGGACATCTTGGTACCTTTTTACAAAACTTCCTAGCAAATCGTTGTTTTCGTGTACGTGTCGGTAACTGCCTGTCGGATTGGTTTATTCAAGAGAACAGAGTCCCACAGGGAAGCGTCCTGAGTGTGACCCTCTTCGGGGTAATGATCAACGATATTGGGGACTAGCTTCCTGTGACCATTGGGCGCTCCTTGTATGTTGATGATTTCGCCATATGGTCATGTGCCTCACGTACACAGCCGATGGAGCGACAGGTACAGCTAGCCATCAGGTGCTTGGAGAAATGGGGGAACATGAATGGATTCCGCTTCTCTACAGCGAAGACCGTTGCCATACACTTCTGTCGCCGCCGTGTATGTCCCACAATGAAAATCATTCTGTGCGGACAGGTGACACCGGTGCAACCGGTAGTGACATTTCTTGGGGTGGAATTTGATTCACGCTTGACATACCGACAACATCTTAAAGCGCTACGAGATAAGTGTGTAAATACTTTAAATATCTTAAAATGTGTGGCTCGTGCGACGTAAGGAGCAGACCGTGCATCGCTACTTCTACTATACCGATCACTTGTTCGGTCAAATCTTGACTACGCGTGTTTTATTTGTGACGGAGCTTGTTTGACGAATAAACGTTTCTTGGATGCAGTCCACCACTCTGCGCTTCGCATCATCACGGGTGCATTTCGTACTTCTCCAACGGCGAGTCTCCTTGCGGAAGTTCACGAGTTTCCACTCTCTCTGCGGCGTGAACAGCTTGGCATGCGATATGCTTGTAAGCTACGGCAATATCCGGACAACCCAGCTTACACCCATGTATTCTCCCACCGGATAGTAACGCTGTTCACAAACGAACACTCTACGAGAGCCGTGCCATACGGAGTGAGAATGAGACTACTTTTTTCTCAGAGCGGTCTCCGGCTCCAGGGAGTTCGACTGATTGAGCCCTTTTCAACGCCACCCTGGGAACTGGTCACACCGGAAGTTGACACATCCCTCGCATAGAAGTTGATCTCGCCCGTGACCACTTCCGAACCATTTCTGACTTTATGCTCACAAAGTGGCAAGGCTCTTGGAACGCAATACCCGACAACAAGTAGAAGGCGATCAAGAATCTCCTCGGTAAATGGAGTTCGTGCTCGCGTAAGATCTGGCGAGATCAGGTGGCGCTATGTCGCTTGAGAATTGGACATACATATGCCACTCACTCTTACTTACTTACTGGTGATGATGTGCCACGCTGCCCCAGATGTCACGCCCGCTTATCTGTGCGGCATGTCCTGCTGTCCTGCCCCGCCTACGAGGAGGAGCGTAAACGTCACTTTGGGCGTGTTCAGACTTTGTCACTCAGTGAGGTTTTAGGCAACGACTCGGATATTGTTCGATCGGGGCGACTATTCGACTACCTCGCTGAAATATATTTTCCGTAATATATGCGCCACGTTGAAAATGTTTAATGTTGCCATGCTTTATTTCACGTATGGTTCGTTGTGTCGACTAATATTCTGCAAGGTTGGCTAGCTTGCATGTGCGATATATTGACGTGTAAATAAGCTGTATTGTTATGTGCGCTACATGACCAGTGTAGTCGATGCACCCTAAAGCCCTAATAACTAACTAACTGCCACCAGCCCCGCAGCAAGAACTGCTGCCGCCGGCAGCGCAGCAAGGACTGCTGCCGCCTGCCCCGCAGCATGGCTTGCTGCCGGCCCCGCAGCATGGCTTGCTGCCGGCCCCGCAGCTACAGCGGCCGGCCCCGCAGCTACTGCGGCCGGCCCCGCAGCTACTGACGCCGGCCCTGTAGCTGCTGTTGCTGGCCCCACAGCAAGTCACGCCATCGGCCCCGCAGCAGGACCTGCCGCCGGTCTCGCAGCAAGAATGTTGGGTTCTCGGTACTTCATATCAATGCAAGGTCCCTCAAGAATAAATTTGATGATGTTATTAATCTTCTAACACATTTTGAAGTTGATTGGTCAGTTATTTGTGTGTCAGAGACATGGTTGAAGAAAGATTTAGAGCAATACTTTAGTCTAAAAAATTATAATCTTTTTGCATATAGTAGAAAAGAAGGTGAAGGTGGAGGTACAGCAATATATGTAAGTAATAGATATGAGGCTAGGGAAAGAAAAGACCAGGAGAGTGATCATTTTGAGACAAGTTTTCTGGAAATCAAAATGAAGTTGGGTGTACCAGCAAAGAGATTCCTAGTGGGGGAAATATATAGACCTCCAAACCTGAGCCATACTTTATTTATGAACTACTTGGAAAAAATCCTTGATTCATTGGAAAACACTAAGTGTACATGTGTCATAGCAGGGGACTTCAATTACAATCTTTTGAAATATCACTCTGATAAACCCACACTTGGTTTTATGAATATGTTAAATTCCTATGGATATTTCCCAACCATCTCGAAAGCGACCCGGATTTCTAATAATTCTGATGCCCTTTTGGATAATATATTTATAAATGATGTTAATGTCGTGAACAATTCAGGAATTCTACTTCCTGATTTATCGGATCATTTTCCAGTTTTTCTTAATCTGTAATTAATTCAAAGCACAACTATAACAAGACATTCAGTGACAGTCTTTGATAAGAATAAAATCAGTGAATTAAATGATCACCTCATTAGTACCTTGGAAGCCATTCAAGATGAGACTGATGCTAATCAAGCATGCAACAAACTTATTAAGGCTTATGAAACAGGTATAAAAAAATTATCTAAAACTTTTACACCCAGTAGAAGAAAGAATCCAATTAAACCATGGGTAACCCCTGCACTTCTGTGTTCAATAAATGCAAAAAATAAACTACATGCAAAATATATTAGGAATAAAATTTTACTGAATGAAAATAAATACAAATTGTATAGGAACATGCTTTGCAATGTGCTTAGGGATGCGAAACGATTATATTACAAGAGGGCATTTCAGGATAGCAAAGGTGATGGCAAAAAAACATCATCGACGTCCTTCATCTTTTTCTGCGAACATCAGACAAACTGTTCCTGCTCATCAGACGCGAAGTGCCTGCTAAGCGGCTGCACGAGTTTGCTGACCGACTGCGTGAGCAAATTACTTGTCGTGCAAAAATAACTGTGCATGATGGAAAAAATTGAATTTTCAAACCTGGATGCCAAGGACCGTGATCGCATTTTGAAATTCTTCTCATTCTCAACGATCCTTGTGAACTTCTTGGGGGAAGAAAGGGCACGTTGATGAAGCTATTATTCGTAAAGTATGCAAATGTCATGAAGGTATTGCGTACCAGCGACGACGTCGATGCTGTGAAAGTGGAATGCTCCGCGTTTTTGCAGGCTTTTCTTGAAGCTGTTCCAGTCCAGCATGGTAACCCCGTATCTGCACATGCTGCTCAACCATTGTCATGAGTTGGTTTGTCGTGTCGGCTGCTTAGAGACATTCACGCAACAGCAGGTGGAAAAGTTAAATCATTTGGTCACATCAACGTTTTTTAATACTAAATTTTTTTTTAAACTGGTATGAAGCAGGTACTACAGCAGCATGAACGTCGTCTTATCCTGTCCAGTTCGAAAGAGAGCCTGCGGACCGATATAGACGGCGATGCCACGGCGATCGTTGTTGAGTGACTGCACGCGACCAGTGAACAGAGCCTACCGCAGTGGTGGTCGCGGCGAAGCGCGACAACGTGACGCTATTCACTAATGACAGTGGTTTAGCAACATGCGCATTTGCATGTTTTTTCACCATGTGCATTTCCGATTTAATTGTGTTGTATATATAGTGCAATGTATAGTTATTGATATTGCCAAGACGCTGCATCAATACATCCCGAAATGTATGGCCGAAGTTGTTTTTCTTTATCAAAAGGATGCATGCCGCCATAGATAAGCGACGTTGCCTCACCCAAGATCATCACACTTCAAGTGTCAAATTGTTGAAGGAAATGGCGCATCGAGTGTGTTTGTCTGCCATTACCTGGTAGCCACCAGTTCTTTGTCCAGGCAATTTTAGAGAGAAAATTGACCATACCTGAAACAAATTGAAATCACTCCGATATCTGCATATCTGCGTTATAAGCAATTCGGTCGTAGATAGGGAATCACAAATCACATTGACCTCGGATCAGGTCATGTCGGTTATTTACATGCAAATTATTTTAGCCTGGAGCGTGCAGACACGCAATCCTGCAGGATTCCGGGAAATCAATTGGATTTAAAAAAGATAAGAACCGTGAATTAATTTGGAGTCGCCTGTCTTGAATAGGTGGCTTCACGTGACCTATGTTTGCAAGCTTTAAATACCTCGGCGCCAAATGACCCTGTAGTCGGCGCGCCCTTAAACCCAAATAATCAAGTCAAGCTTTACACACCATTTTGAACAAATGATAATAATTCACACCACTTTGTTGTACTAACACGTTTTAATGACATTTTTATGATACGTTCAGCATTTCCTTATCTTTACTGAGTAAACAAAACAAGCCAGAGGATTTGTAAAGTTTTTTCCTCTTCTATGGCATTATATTTGCACGTTTGACTATTATGGTAAAGAGGTTGATTCTGGTTAAAGTAAGCAGTATTTTATGAAAGCAAGTTGACTTCAAACAGCGTGTCGTTTCCCCTCTGCATATTAGAAGAGAAATGAAAGAAAATTGAAAACTGAAGATTTTGAAACAAAAAATAGAATTTTGTTCGGGCGAACATTTTAGGGCCGTGGTAAATATTGCCTTACTTTTCTAATTCCAAATATTTTATCTTCAAATCTCCCCCAAAATAAACTCAAAGTTGACTTCGAAACGAAACATTGAAAACTGAAGATTTTGAAACAAAAATATAATTTTGTTTGGTCCGAAATTGTAGGGCCGTTGTAGATATTGCCTTCCTTTTCTGATTCCAAATATTTTATCTTCAAATCTCCCAAAAATGAACTCTCCGGAGTCAAAAACATGATTCCATTTGTGGAAACATAGCCCCCTAGTGACGTCACATTTCGAGATGGGATACAATTTTGGGGAGTGGTTTCTGATCCTGCTCGTTGAGCGCTTTCCGATGACACCTCTTTCGTTTTCATGCGACGTTTAGTTTGGGGATTAGAAAGGGTGCCAACCCCCCTCCGAGACAGGGAGTGATGATCTGACCGGAAAGACGAAGGGTTAACCCCTCCCGTCTCGGGGGTCTTCAACCGCCCCTCCTCCGGTTTTTCGCGGATAGCGGACGTACGGCGCGCGGCAGCGCGCCCAAATCTGGCATGCCTTCTCCCACATCAATTTGACACGCTGATTCAAAAATTTTAGGTCAGGTTGTCTATGGTCAACGAGTTAGTCAAGGTCAAGTGAGGTCACCTCCAAAAACGTTCAACCTGTCGTCACGCTTTAGCGGATGCAGATATTTTAATGAAACTTTCAGCGTTTGCTTATCTTTACGGATGCAACAAAACGTACGAGCGGAATTTTTTTTTTCGTTATTCACTACATATAAATTTTGCATATTTGCCAAATTGAAGTTCAAATACAGGATTCTGGCTAAAGTAAGCATTTCTTTATTAGCGCAAGTCGACTTCCGACAACGTTTCTCGGTCTGCTCTATCCATTGGAAAAGGAAAATTAAAGAAAACTTGAAAAGTAAAATTTTGAAATAAAAAAATGTATATTGGGGGGGGGCACAAAAATATAGCCCTGGTCGATTTCGCTGCCCCTTTCTCATTCCTAATAAACTTGTTTTTTCATATATCCCCAAAATGAACTCCCAAAGATCAAAAACATAATGTAGGTCGTGAAAAGTCGTGAAAATCTAGCCACCCTGGTTACGTCACTTTTGGTGGAAATTGTTTTGGAGGGTGGACCCGGACCATACTCGTCGAGACCATACCGATGACACCTCTTTCGTCTTCGTGCGATGCTTAGTTTGGATTTTAGAGGCGGGTCTTCAACCGCTCCCCCCCAAGTAGGATTTGACCGGAAAGACGGCGCGGACTAAGAAATTTGCATGAGATGACATCAAGGCAGAATTATGTACCGAATACATTATTGACGATTCGTTGGTAGAACCTAAATGCTTCGAACTTCTATCTTAGTCCGCATGCCAAGGACAGTGTCAGAAACTCTGATGACAGTGCATAATATTGGAAATTGGTAGATCTGAAACTAAAAAATCCCGAGCCAAATAATCTCCGGATCTAACAAAACAATAGTTCAGACATGTTCACAATTAATTGCAGATATTTATCTGGGGTGGACAAATTTCAAACCATCCACCAATTTTTCACAAACAATGTAGTTTTGTAAAATTGTCAATTCTTTTTTATTTGACAAGAAAACCCGAGTCATTTTTTTTCAACGTTTGTTTTCTTTTCTGTTACTTATCCGCTGGGGTCTCAGCTACACGATCTGAGGTGGACATTTCATCAGTCATGTCAAGGTTTTGACATAGGTTGGCAAAATAACTGGTAGTTCCAATTGTGCGAACTACACAGGCCCTTGTATATGATGTTTAAAGTGTCTAATTCATCAATATTCATTTTGTAGTTCATTGCAATGGACGATAATGGATCTAAGGCAATTTTCCCACTCGTTATGCACTTAAATGATTGCATAAATAAGCATCAGAGTGAAAAACATTGGAGCATGCATCAATAGTTCCAATAACAGCCACCAGAGGCGCTGCCATCGATGTCCGCACTAGTTGCCTATCGAACTTATTATGGATGCAAGGATGAAGTCTGCACCCTATTACATCAACTTCAAGTGCGAGAACGCCTCTCAGAATCTCAGAATCCCGAGAGGATTAGGCGCTCGTGATGTGACCTAAAAAGGTCACATGAGAAGCGATATGAAGGGATGATGTGACGAGTGACGAGTGATGCTTGTCATGTGACCTGACAAGGCACATCACGAGCATGGCAACTGACCCGAGTGGATCTTTAGCTGGTAGCTGCCTAGTTGCATTGACAGCACGTTAAGCATTTAAGTCAAATTATGTCGTTTAACGGAAATGGTTCGATCACGTGGTGAACTCATGGTATATGCAGCAAGCTCTGCTTAGCAAAGACTGATCCCAGAATCTATTCAATGAAGACCTTTGTACTAAAAGTGCTAGAACACCAATTTACAACGGAGACTACTATCAAGGCATTTCATCGTCCAGTGGTGTGTGCGTCCAGACTGAGATTTAAGAACCCCAAAGATAATGGGACGAATTGAGGCCGATTGCAGGGTGTATATTTCTGAACACTACTTATGGTGCAAGGAGTTAAATGGGCATAATAAGGTCGTTTTTGTGCCATGTGCTCCATTGGTGTCATTGTTAACCTACAAAATAGTTGGGGCACGCACAGTCGTGTACCGAAGGGGGAGGCATTAGAACAATCCCCCACCCCTGAGAGGTTGTGGGCCCGAATATTCGCGCCGGATTCCGGAAAATATTAGCGAGCTGTCTCAACATCCTCCTCGTGTCTACAACAAACGCACCGGAGCCCATAAAAATAACATTTCTGGCCACAAAATGTCGCGCAGAGATCACTGAAAATGATGCTAGGGCACCCGAAATGTCACCAAGACCACTGAAAATCATATTGCTGGTCTAAAAATCGTTCCGAGACCCTACAAATGATGCTGAGGACTTCAAAACATGGAACCGCGCTCCTGAAAATACCGTTCGGACTCCCAAAAAGTTGCGCTGGGATCGAGAAAACTCGCGCCCGGACCCTCGAAAATCACGCTAAGGACTTAAAAGGTCTGGCCGGGCTCCTGTAAATCACACTGGGCGCCAAAAAGTATCGCCGGGCTCCCTCAAAGTCACGCTGGGCACCAAAAAGATTGGCCGAGCTGTTCAAGTCACGTTGGGTCTAAAAAGGTCGGGTCGGGATCCCTGATAATCGCACTGTGGCCCACAAAAGGACGGACCGGGGTCCCTAAAAATCACACTGGGAGCACAACAAAAGTCATGCCTGGTCCTTAAAAATCGCCATGGGAGCTGCAAGGGACGGGCTGGGTCCCTAAAAATCACACTGGGAGCCTCAGAAGCAGGGGCGTCGCCACGGGGGGGGGGGGCAGCGGGGGCAATTGACCCCCTGCCGTGAGACTGGGGGCGCCGCCCCCTGAAATTTGAGGAGGCCCCCATGACGAAAAGGAGGCCCCCATAACGAAAAGGAGGCCCCAGGACGAAACGGACGCACACAGGACGAAAAGGAGGCCCCCCAGGACAAAAAGGACGCCCCAGGACGAAAAGGAGGCCTCCGAAACGAGAAGGAGGCCCTCCAGGATGAAAACTAGGCCCTCCATGATGAAAAGGAGGCTCCCAGGATGAAAAGGAGATTCTCCAAATTATGGCCCACCGAGAGGAGGCCCATACTCTGAAAAAAAAACAGTCACCTAGGAGATAGTAGGAGGCCCCAGAAATCAAAACTGTCAACAATTGGCATAGAGGCCCCAGGACCATAAGGAGGCCTCCGGAACGAGAAGGAGGCCCCAGGACGAGGAGGCCACCTGGTCGTGAAGGAGGCCCCCAGGACGAGAAGGAGGCCCCCAGGACGAGAAGAAGGTCCCCAGGACGAAAAGGAGGCCCCAGGACGAAAAGGAGGCCCACAGGACGAAAAGGAGGCCCGAGGACGAAAAGGAGGCCCCTAGGACGAAAAGGAGGCCACCAGGACGAAGAGGAGAAAAGGAGATTCTACAAATTAGGGGCCTCCAGGAGGAGGCCCATAATTTGAAAACGAAGCCACTCATGGGAGGGTAGGAGGCCCCAGAAATCAAGAAGAGTGCCAAAAATTGGCACGGAAGCCCCCAGCATTGCAAGGAAGTCTAAATACGGGAAGGGAGGCCCAAGAAAATGAGAGGAGGTCTAAGAGGTCAAGCCGGAAAAGAAAGCTAGTGGATATGAGATGAGGTTTCGGAGCAGGGACGTCGCCACCGGGGTGGGGGCAGCAAGGGCAATCGTCTCCAGCCCTTGCCTTGAGACTGGGGGGGGGGGCGCCCCCTGTAATTTGAGGAGACCACTATCCGGAAATGATAGGACAAAAGTGGAGCAAGGAGCCCGACATGACAGAAGATAATGCTGTCAAGGTGGATCCAAGACTGACAACGAGGCCCCCAGAAAATATAATCAGGTTCCTATAAGAGAAATAGGCCAGAGATTGTGAGGAGGCCTCCAGAACGAAAACGAGGCCCCCCCCCCAGGACAAAAGGAGACCTCCAGGACGAAAAGAATGCCTCTGAGACGGACAAGAAGCCACCCAATGTTACACGAGAAGGCCTCGGATGGGTGGCAAGATATCCTTAATGTGGGAAACGATGCCCCCAAGATGGAAGAGAAGGACCCTACAATAGAAAATAATGAAAAATATATTTCTCCGGACGCAAGAGGGTGCCCCAAGATGGGTAAGAAGGTCCTCCTAGGAATGAGAGGCCACTGAGACCGGCCAGATGAGACCCACATTTTAGAAGACGAATACCCAAGAAGAGAAGATTTAGGACTAGGGCACAAAAGTAACCTGCTAAGAGGATAATGAGGCTCCAAACACAGATTGAATAGGCTTCCAAGACGTGAAAGGAGTCCCAAGATTTTAAAAAGGAGTCACTTAAGAGAGGGTAGGAGGCCCCAGAAATCAAGAGATTGCCAAAGATTGGCACGGAGGCACCCAGAATTGCAAAGGAGTCCCCAGTACGGGAAGGGAGGCCCCAGAAAATGAGAGGAGGCCCTAAGACGGAAAAGAAAGCCAGTGGATATGGGATGAGGTTTGGGAGACGCAGAAATAGGCACACAAACGAATAAGGTGCCACCAAGATAGAAAAAGATCATCCAGAGACATGGCAGGAGGCACCTAATTCGGAAGAGGACACAAAATTGGAAATAAGACGCAATAAGAACGAGGAGGCCCTAGAATTGGAGAGAAAGGCCATTGGATGAAAGAGATAGCCCCCAGGCGGAAAAGAAGGCCCACAGACGACCAAAATAGTCCCCGGGAAATAATAAGGCCACTGAGATAGGAAAGGTTGCGCATAATTTGGAATAAGAGGAACCTGGGAGAGAAGAGGAGTCCACCAGGAGATAAGATACCACCCTTAAGATCGGCGAAGTTCGAATCAAAACGCAGAGCAAGATGTCCCCAAGAAGTGAGAGGAGGCCCCTAATTTGAAAAAAGACGCTAGAAGAGAAATGAGAGCCCTGTCGGACTCGAGAGGAGTCCCCAAAAAGGAGTAGGTCTCCAGGACTGAATGAGGGCCCGAAGACCGGAAAGATGTCCAAGAAAATGAGAGGAGGCCCTTAAGATGGGAGTGATAACAGGTATGAAAGGGTGTACGTCCGTGAAGTTAACGACTTATTCAGCGACGGATTCAGCGACGGATTCAGATTTCCTTCAAAACCGGTGTATAGGTCAAATATGGCACGCTGAGCACGAATATGACCTTCATTTGGCCGGTCAAGGTCAAATCCGAGGTCAAATTCAAAGTCAAAGGAAGGGGTACCGCATAACGTCCCGAATTTACGGCACGATTGTCTCTAAATTGCTGCCAGATGATAGCCAGGCCAGATGTCTAGCGTCCGTCAAGGTGACCTGACCCATGACCTTTGACCTTGGGAGTCAGATTCAAGGTCAAAGGACGGGGTACCGCATAACGTCCCGAATTTACCGCACGATCGTCTCTAAATTGGTGTCAGATGATAGCCAGGCCTGATGTCTAGCGTCCATCAAGGTGACCTGACCCATGTCCTTTGACCTTTGGGGTCAAATTCAAGGTCAAAGGACGGGGTACCGCATAACGTCCCGAATTTCCCGTACGATTGTCTCTAAATTGGTGCCAGATGATAGCCAGGCCTGATGTCTAGCGTCCATCAAGGTGACCTGACCCATGACCTGTGACCTTATGGGTCAAATTCGTTAGCGACTTATTCAGCGACGGATTCAGAGACGGATTCAGATTTCCTTCAAAACCGGTGTATAGGTCAAATATAGCACTCTGAGCACGAATACGACCTTCATTTGGCCGGTCAAGGTCAAATTCGAGGTCAAATTCAAGGTCAAAGGAAGGGGTACCGCATAACGTCCCGAATTTACCGCACGATTGTCTCTAAATTGGTGCCAGATGATAGCCAGGCCTGATGTCTAGCGTCCGTCAAGGTGACCTGACCCATGACCTTTGACCTTGGGAGTCAAATTCAAGGTCAAAGGACGGGGTACCGCATTACGTACCGAATTTACCGCACGATCGTCTCTAAATTAGTGTCAGATAATAGCCAGGCCTGATGTCTAGCGTCCGTCAAGGTGACCTGACCAATTACCTTTGACCTTGGGGGTCATATTCAGGGTCAAAGGACGGGGTACCGCATAACGTCCCGAATGTACCTCACGATCGTCTCTAAATTGGTGCCAGATGATAGCCAGGCCTGATGTCTAGCGTCCGTCAAGGTGACCTGACCCATTTCCTTTGACCTTTGGGGTCAAATTAAAGGTCAAAGGACGGGGTACCGCATAACGTCCCGAATTTACCGCACGATGGTCTCTAAATTGGTGCCAGATGATAGCCAGGCCTGATGTCTAGCGTCCGTCAAGGTGACCTGACCCATGACCTTTGACCTTGGGAGTCAAATTCAATTAATTCAACAATTAGACACTATTTAGGATTTCACGGTTCTACATCTTAATGTCAGATCGATCAAAAATAAATTAGATGATTTGATAAACATATGTTTCAGATCATGGATAAAATGGTCACTTTTTTTTTGCGTGACCGAAACATGGCTAAAGAGTTTGCTTAACTTTAAGTTTACAAATTGGAACATTATTTAAAATGTGTTATTTCTCTATTTGTACATGATTTGGAGTAGAGTGTAGTTGAGTAGAGCGTAGTAGAGTAGAGTATAGTATAGTAGAATGTAGTTGAGTAGAGTGTAGTAGAGTATTGTGTAGTGGAGTGTAGTAGAGTGCAGTGTAGTAGAGTAGAGTATCGTAGAATATAGTAGTAGAGTAGTGTGTAGTGGAGTGTAGTAGAGAGTGTAGTAGAGTAGAGAGTGTAGTAGAGTGGAGTGTAGTAGAGTAGAGTGTAGTAGAGTAGAGTGGAGTGTAGTAGAGTAGAGAGTAGTAGAGGAGAGTGTATGAAAAAAAAATTGAAAAATAGCAAAATAACACATTTTTATGAATTCCCCCATCGGAAGCCAGTGCATGGAAGATTATTATGGGCAAAAAATAAAAATAAAATATTTTGTATACTGGTCATATTGTGATATTTTTTTGCAAATTTGCTTTTTCAATCGAATTCTCAAAATTGTGATTTTGATAATTATAGCACCAATGTATGGCTCATGAGCATTCGAATGGTATATGGGTTTGTATGACATATGGTATATATGGGTTCGCATATTCCATCTCGGAGACATTGCCGTGTTAAGATTTGTGTTTTGAGGCAACTCCGAACATTTCCTCAGGCAATAAGTCGGAAACCGTTGCCTGTACCGAATTTGTGCCACTACAGCATGAGTCTACGCTCCAGATAACCCCTTAGACAAAGTTTCATTGAAATCTAAGATGTAGGATGTTATGGCTTGGTCGATCTGTCAGAGAAAATACGATTAAATACTATTACTATTAAATATTGATACACTATTACTATTACACTATTAAATATTGATACCTACTCGTTTTCCTTTCTCGTTCCAGACCTACCTATCCTGCCTGAGGGGGTAGCTGAGACTTCATCAACCTTCATCCTTATCATTTTGGAAGACATTGCTCTGCGACACATTCCCGTTCCGGGGAGGGAAGCAACGGAGAATCGTGCACAACTTCGCTCGTCGCGCGCTCCGCGAGTTTACCACGAACACAGATTTCGCCAACGAACTCCTAACAGCACAGCATCACTTTGTTCGAGGGCAACGTATCACTCATCTACCAGATGCCGGCCATACCCCTCTCTATGTGTCGTTGGGGTCGTCCAGCGACAAAGAAGTTACACCAGATTCCGACCACGTCTCTCCGGATGTGCTGATGAGTTCATCCAGCGACAAAGATCCACCAGATCCCGACCACGTTTATCCGAATATGTCGTTGGGATCGTCCAGCGACAGGGAAGACCCGCCAGATTCTGACCACTTCTCTCTGAATATGTCGTTAGGATCGTCCAGCGACAAAGAAGACCCACCAGATACCGAAAACGTCTCGCCGGATGTGTCTTTGGGATCATCCAGCGGCAAAGAAGATCCACCAGATCCCGAGCGCTTCTCTCCGGTTGTTGATTTCGGCGCATTCAGTGATGATTTACCAGATTCCGACCACATCTCTCCGAATGTGCCGGTCTCTCCGAGCGAGGAAGTTTATTTTGGACGCCGCTCATCCAGTGTGGTGGGGGAAAGTCCTCCACAAGGTCCTGATCACGTATCTCCAGATTGGCATTTGGACTCGTCCATCGACCAAGAAAATCCGCTATCAGATCCCGAGCCCTCGGAGAATATGCGACTAGAAACATCAGTAACGCTATCAACTGACGAATGGAGGGAGTTTCTTTCACCAACCGGCACTAAAATGTGCCCAGGATGGACGGGCGCAATGTCCGCGAAACTGCAGAGTGTTATCGCCCCTCCATGCACGTGGACATTCAGCCATACAAGTGTCACGACACAAGAGGGACGGAAACGCGGAAGTTACTTCCGGTCGTATGCCAGCTGCAAACGCGACGGATGTGCGTGTAATTTAAGACTGATTATCAAAGATGTACCATCAATACAAGACATTGCCGTTGTGATCCATGTTGTCCGGATGGGACTGCCGAACCATGAAGGACCCCCGCCAGTCGTCATCTGGCGGGGCTGAACCGAAAGAAGGCAGCAGAGGCAACGATCAGTGTGGGAGCGTACAACGTGAGAAAAGATTTTCTAAACAAGGCCACTGAAGATGCACTAAAAGAGGGTGATTTTTCTGGAGTCCCTAGCATCGAAGTGCTTCGCAAAGCGGCGTCTGAGGAAGCAAAGAAATCAAGATTCAGCGAAGACCTTCATGTGGATATAGGCACCACCGCGCTTGCCTCAGTGGCGTGTGACACACAGTCTGAGAAACTCATGGGCGCGATTCACAGTGATTCTTACGAGCCGTTTTTGGTCCACATCTATGTGGAAACCATGCTGAGGAAGTACAAGGCACAACCGACAGCTCTACATTTCGATGCGACTGGATCCATCGTCAGAGATGTTAATGGCAAGGTCTTTTGTTACGCCGTGGTTGCAGCAGGCAGTGATGGCAAAGGATACCCACTGGCTGTTATGCTCGTGAATGACCACACAACAGCAACCATCACTCATTTCCTCACGCGGCTGTTCGAAGCCTTCAAGATCGTTTTCAACGCGCCAGATTTCCCGCCGGTGATCGTCACAGACTTCAGTTGGCCATTGATGCACGCGTCTATCACATGTTACGCCCAGAGCAACGTAAGAGAATACCTTCAGAAAGTGTGGGTGGCCGTCAACAGCCCGCAGAATGCTGACCAAACAAGCGTGCAGTTTCGACTGTGCATCGCTCATGTCGCCAAGAATTGGGCAACGTTGCTGAAGAAGGAAGTAAGAGACAGAGCAGTGAGGCACTGGTATATGTGGATGTTGACCAGGTTGGCGCACTGCCGGAACATGGAGGAGGTGACCGAAACGTACACCAACATCTGCAAACTCGCCCTGTCTCATGAGCGAGTTGATGTTCAAATATCGATGGAGACCACCGATGACGATGAACAAGAAGAAGAGAAAGAGGAGGATACCACAGATGAAGAACCGATGTGTTCGGTAAAGGGGCCACTACGCGACAGCACCCCATTCGGAAGGTAATTTGTCCAGACCGCCGAGTCAGTTCGGTGTGGGTTAAGTCAGGACGGAGATGTGTCAAACCGGTTCTACTGCCCGCACCTTCTGAAAATACTCCAGACCAACATCCTCCCGCTGATCCCATTCTGGGGCCTTGTGGCCTCTGACAGTGTTCGACCGCACTCCAATGCGGCTGTGGAGAGTTATTTTAAGAAGCTGAAGGTAAACATCCTACGAGGCAAGACTGGGCTACAGGCTGGTGACTGTGTGAGAGTGATACTGAGCGACATCTCCGCGTGCGTCAAAGAAGATGTGATGGTAAAGAAAGAAAGGCTAGCAAAGGGCGCCAAACATGCATCCATAAATTCGGGACGTTATGCGGTACCCCGTCTTTTGACCTTGAATTTGACCCCCAAGGTCAAAGGTCATGGGTCAGGTCACCTTGATGGACGCTAGACATCAGGCCTGGCTATCATCTGGAACCAATTTAGAGACGATCGTGCGGTAAATTCAGGACGTTATGCGGTACCCCGTCCTTTGACCTTGAATTTGACTCCCAAGGTCAAAGGTCATGGGTCAGGTCACCTTGGCGGACGCTAGACATCAGGCCTGGCTATCATCTGGCACCAATTTAGAGACAATCGTGCTGTAAATTCTGGACGTTATGCGGTACCCCTTCCTTTGACCTTGAATTTGACCTCGAATTTGACCTTGACCGGCTAAATGAAGGTCATATTCGTGCTCAGCGTGCTATATTTGACCTATACACCGGTTTTGAAGGAAATCTGAATCCGTCGCTGAATCCGTCGCTGAATAAGTCGCTAACTTCACGGACGTAAAGGGTGTGAGGTTTCCAAAATTGAAGATTCCCTCAAGACTGGTAAGGCTTTGTCAGGATAAAGGAGGAGGCCCACGAGGCGTGGCAGGAGTCCCCTAATTTGGCAGATAATGCCTCTGGTACATGAGAGGAAGCCCCATGCCATGGTAAAGAACCCCAGGATGTGAGAAAGGGTCCTTCAAGACGAGAGAGGACATTGAATATGGGGGAGGGTAGGACATAAGACTTTGAAAACTGGTAAAGAGGCTCCAGGAAATGGGACAAGATACTTATGGCGCGAGATGAGGCCTATAATTTGCAAGAAACCCATAAGAAATGGTAGAAGTCGAGCCGGGGTGTTTCAGAATTACGATATGGACCCAAAAAATCCGGCCGGGGCCCCTGAAAATCACGCTGAGCCTGGGTGTACCAAACATTTACGACCGGACCATGAAAGTCAATCTAGTGGCATGATGAGTCGTACCATTTCACAAGTCTCATAGGAACCAACACAGATGAAGCCGGAGCAACGAAAAACACTCTGGACAACAAAAAAACACTCACAAAAACACAAAAGAACAGAAACACTTCGACTCTGGGGCCCAACAATGACGCCAAAAACCTCAAACGTTTTAGACCAAAAAAAAGTATCCAGGCAGCTAAAGCTCGCGCTAGGGATCAAAGCAAATGATGTCGGGGCTCCAAAAACTAAATTGGACTACATAAAAAAATCGCGTCGCAGCCCTTGAAAATCACCCTGGAGGCCCAGAAGGGCGCACCGGGCCCCAAAGGTTGTAGCTGGTCCAAAAATCAATTCTTAACGGGAATGTCACTCTGGGACAAAAACATACTCCTTCAGTGGCCGCAGTGGCATATCAAAGGGCCAGATGCCCCCTCTATCCTGAGAGGCATAAGCTCCCAAGAATCGTGCCGGTGCTCAAAAACTCGCGCTGGGGCCATCACAATTCGCGTCAGTCCAACAGAATTCGCGCAAGGGTCTCCAAATATGTGCTTCGGGCCCCCGAAAACTCGTTCCGAGGCTCGAAAACTTGCAATAGATACCGCACAAATCGCATCGGGTAACAACTAAGTACAACGCTTCCCACAAACTCGAATCTGTCCCCAAAAATATTGCGGGACCCACAATTCCCATCGGTAGTCCCGTCGAAGGTCCACAAAATTGGCATCTAGGCCGACACGTAAGAACAGCGTGACCACAAAAACGGGATCGATATCCGAAAAAAAATCAAGCTGGAGCATTCCAAAATAAGAATGAATTCAACAAAATAAATGTCCGGTTAAAAAAATGTTCTGGAACACCGAACATGCTACCAGCTTTGTTCACAAGTTGCTTAGGGCACTGAAAAGCATACCGTATCTTTAAAAAATCGAGGTGAGATGCAAAAACGTGGCGCCAGGGACTCGAAAAAATTAGGTCGGAATTCGGACGTTACAGAAAAAAAAGAAGAAATCCATAAAAATCGCGTTGAGCCCAGAAAACTAGTGTTGGGTTCCCGGAACCACGCGCCTGGGTGCGATAAATCGCGCTGGGACTAAGAAGCACCGCACCGAAGCCACAAAATCGTACTGGAGCACCACAAATGTGCGTCAGAAGCCCCGAACAAACACAACAGGAACCTAAGAGCACAACGGGGGCAGCAAATACAACTGGCCCTCCAAAACGCACATAGTCTCCCAAAAAGCGACAGGGCCTTAACACATGCGTTGCAGCCATAAATAAGCATACCTGGACGTCTAAAAGAATACACAAGAAGCTCTTAAGGCACACAGAGGTCATAGGGATGCACCAAGGCCTGAAGAAGAGGCTGGGCCGCAAATGTCAACATGATTCGACAACGAACAAAAGCACCGGGCGTTAAATGAAGACGTCCGGAATTTCGAGAACGCCCTGACACGTAAAATGATCATAAGTGCCCCCCCCAAAAAAAAAAAAAAAAAAAAAACGAGAAGGGGTTTCGAAAATGCATTAGGCCGCAGCGCCGAAAGACGCGGATGGTTCAACAAAGAACAACGAGGAAGGGCCTCGGTTCGATAGCCATTCTGGGAGGATAGCAGCAAAGATATCCTGTGCTTCAAAGCTGAGCGGAATCTGCATTTCATAGCTACCAGAAAATGTGGGAGGTAGGGAATTAATGATCGGATTGAATTACTGGACTTTTCGCAACGGACCCCCATACTAAGCATTCCAGCACGTCAAACATAGCGCATCAAATATAGCGTCAAAATATATCCTGTGGCAATAATTAGCAAAAGGCAGAAGGCTTAGCAGAAACCGTAGCATCGCACGAAGTGTAGCGAATGTGCCGAATGTGCAAGATGAGTGTGCACGTGCACGGACGTTGGCGTCATGGCGACCGGGTGATATGAACTGGAATGCCTGAAATGGGAAATTTTATATTTCAATGTGACTGGTAATATATTTTAAATTCAAGTGAGGGGTTTAATATATCTTCTAAACTCCTCGTTTTAGGGTTTTGTTGCTTTTTATGTACCGAGGATATTTCTACGTGTCAGGGCGTCTTCGGAGATCCCGATGTGCTTATATAGCTCCTGGTCTTTTTGTTCGATTTGGAACCGTTTTGCCTTTGGTGATTTCAACCACTTTCTTTCAGACCCTTGTGCGTTAGCATGATCCCTGCGTGCCTTGAGAGTTCCCGATGTATTTTTTAGACCTCCATGTATGCATATTTATGGCTGCAACGCATGTTTTAAGGCCCTGTCGCTTTTCGGGAGATTGTGTGCTTAAGAGCGTCAGTTGTATTTCGGCCCCCGTTCTGCTCTTGGAGTCCCACTGCGCATATATGGGGCTTCTAACGCACATTTGTGGGCCCTAGTTCGGCTTTTGGGGCTTCGGCGCGATTTTGTTGTGTCCCAGTTTGTCTTATCACTCCCAGGCGCGTGGTTCCGTGTACCCAACGCCAGTTTTCTTGGCTCAATGCGATTTTTGTGGATCCTTTCTGATTTTTTATCTCAAAAGTCTGAATTCTGGCCCAACATTTCGAGACCCTGGCGCCATGTATTTGCATCCCATCTCGATTTGTCGAGATTCGGTATGTTTTTCGGCGGCGTACACAATTTGTGAAGGCATCTGGTAATATGTTCTGTGCTCCAGAGCAATTTTACTGACCCTGACATTGATTTTTTGGGTATCCCTCCTTATTTTGGAGGGCTCCAGCTTGACATTTTCTGATACCGATCCGTTTGTTGTGGCATAGGTGGAATTTCAGCAGTGTGAGTTTACTTATCACGGGATATCAAAATGAAACCGTAGAATTGGATGGGGGAGTTAGGGTTGAAATCCGACGAATCAGGGAAGTTAGTGGTAGATTAGGTCCCTCCACAGGAGAATTCAGTTGATTACTAATCATTTCATTTCGATAGGTCCCATTTGACAAAGGAGCGGCCGAAATTCCAGGCGTTCGTGAAGAATTTGTTATTTTAGCTTATTTGGCAGGTGCCTTGCAGCCAGCACCAAATGCTATAAAAATTCGCAAATTCCTGAGGTTTCGATCAGAAAAGCAATGTAAACCACTTCTTGTCACCTTCGCGAAGTTATCGTCCTAGGACTGAGAAATGATCGCTTTAGCTTTGCTTAGGGCATCAAGCTGGTGGTAACCTAGTTGTTTATCCACATATGACTTATTTATACCGTGGTATGGCCCAGTTTTCACCGAAAAAAATGTATTGCTCTTGCGTGTTGAGTAAAATAATGCACCATGCCAAGAATAAACAGTGCATAAATATTAAATCATGTTTCCCCATTCCCGACCCATACTAAAGGCTTAAAAACAATAGGAGGCCCTAACACAAAGGAGGCCCCTTTCAGGGAGCAGGAGGTCCTCTTTCGACCTTGCCCTCCCCCCCCTGGAAGAATTTCGTGGCGACGCGACTGCTCAGAAGTTTCCGCCTGGACCCGGAAAACTACACTGTGGGTTAAAAATGTGTCTAGATTCTTAAAAATCACAATGGGTACCCCAAAGGGTTGGCCGCCCCCTACAATCACGCTAAACCTGAAGGTGTCAAAAAGTCCCTGCCGTTGGCGCTAAGTCGCTGCCGTTGGCGCTAACAGCGTTGCAAAGAACTTCCGACCTTGATCAAAATTTCCCGCGGTATGTGCTTGCAGGAGTGGGCGTTCCTCCGCGCGTGGTGGTGAGTGTGGAATTAAGCCGGAAGATTGTGGTTTTGGACGTGAAAAGGTCGAATCGATTAGAAGAGGAATTTAATTTCTCCTTTATCACGTCTGTTAGGCACCAGGTATGGATAATAGTAAGCTATTACTATGTTGTCACCTTGAATATTTGGATGAAAGGTAGTAAATTTGCACTCGAAGGTAGGTAGGGGAAAAGGGGGGCGGGTATCTAAACACGGCCTGTTACCTGAACACCTACCTTTTGATGTCTCCCTCATCATGTTCAGTACATAAATAACAAAAATATTGTGTCATTTAGATATTATGGACTTGTTTCTACCAAAATATAAATGTCTGATTACATAGTTCTACCAATTCTTTGTGCACAGAGCAGGCAAAGTTCATAGGCATGATGTTAGGCTTCAAAGAGCAATTGGCTTAAGAAAATCATATGGAAGTGATTTTTTGTGTGCAATTATGCCAGCATATTTTAGTCATGACTAATATCTTGTACCACAATTGATACAGTGAGGTATTTCTGCAAAACATTTTCCTGTTCAGAATACAGCACACCAATACAAAATAATTATATTTTAAAGTTGCTCTTTACAAGTGTTTAATGGATTTTCATTGAAAGGAATTGTTTGAATATGGATAATTTGTTCATTTTTGTGTTCAGTAACAGTATAATTGCAGGTTCAGCCATACAAAAGCAGCTTGACAAGGTGGTTTGTGAGGAAATCAGTAGAAACTTTAAGAGGAAGTGCCTTATTCTTGGTGACTAATCTAAAAGGTTATAAAAATGCTGGTGTTGGCTTCCCATCATGCAAAATGTTTAGGAAATGCCTTGAAGAGGACCTGTTCTTACACCAGTTTGTATCAGAACCTACCAGGCATGGTTCATTTTTGGACCTTGTATTCTCAGATTTAAGTGACTTGGTTTAAGACTTGACTGTAGGTGAAACTCTGGGAAAAAGTGACCATAACATAGTTAGATTCAAGGCACACAGGGGAAATTATCAAGGATAATTTGGTAAAGGTTCCAAATTTCAACAGAGCAGATTTTGACGGCATGAGAGCGGCTTTAAGTGCCATCAGATGGGAAGAAGACTTCTCCTATTTAAATGCCTGTGAAATGTGGGAAAAGTTCAAATCTTACTTGAAGGAAACTCAGATTGGACATGTCCCCCAAAAGCAAAAGACACAAAAGAAGGGTAGGAAAGCCAGCATAGCTTACACCGGACTTCATAAAAGCAATTAAGGCTAGGAAACTGCATTTAGAGTTTTTAAAGAAGCCTCAAATGTTGTTAATCTAAAGACGTTTCGAAAAGCTAGAAACAGTGTGAAGCAAAAAACCAGAGCAGCAAAGCGAGCAAAAGAACTGGATTTAGCTAGAAACTGTAATGGGGACAGTAAAAAGTTCTTTAGTTTCTACAAGCTGGGTAAAGTTTCTAGCACAATTGGTCCACTGGAAATAAACAGGACTACATTGGGTGAGGATAGTGAGATGGTTGAGGAGCTGAGCAAGCAGTTCAAATCAGTGTTTACATTGGAAGATATTACAAATCTGCTGACAGTACACCATAGTTCAGTGACATGGGATCTCACAAATGATGTTGATTTCATTAATAGTGATGTTGTTTACAATCATATCAGGCAAATATAGCCACACAAGGCAGCAGGACCTGATGAAATTTATGCTAGGGTGTTGCGGGAAACTGAAAAGGAACTGACATTTCCACTTTGTATAATATTTTGTAGATCCGTTTCACAAAATGAAATTCCAACCGATTGGAAAAGGGCAAATGTAGTTCCTATTTTCAAGAAAGGTGAAAGAGGGAAAGTTGAAAACTATAGGCCAATAAGTCTCACATCCCTAGTCTGCAAGGTACTCAAATTAATTATCAAGGATAGAATAGTTCTCTGGAAGGTAGCAGATTGATTCAAGATACTGAACATGGGTTTAGAAAAGGACAATCATGTCTCACAAACCTCTTGGACTTTTTGAACTTCGCCACAGAACAATTTGATCAGGGAAATCAGGTTGGTGTAGCATATCTTGACTTTAGTAAGGCCTTTGACAAAGTACCCCTTAAACTGTTAATGATACAGCTTCAGTCCCATGGTATTGCAGATAGCATTTTAAATGGATAGAGTTGTGGCTTTCAGATAGACAGCAAATAGTGATGCTAAATGGTACAAAGTCATCATGGCAAAATGTTCTTAGTGGAGTCCCCCAGGGGTCAGTACTAGGGCCATTGCTGTTCATTATATTTGTAAATAACATTGAAAGTGGCCTAAGCAGTAAAGTTTTGAAATTTGTGGATGATTTGAAGGTCTTTAGGGCAATAACAGGTCAGGATGAGCATATCTCGCCGTAAAAAGACTTAGACAAACTTGTGAAGTGGTCCGAAGAATGGCAAATGAAATTTAATTTTGATAAGTGCAAAATAATGCATGTAGGCAAGCAGCATATTAAGGCTCCATACTTGATGGGTGGCCAAGTGCTATCAGTGACTCAACAGGAGAAGGATTTAGGTGTTATTCTAAACAGAAAACTGGGGGCATCAGAACAGACCAAGGAAGCCAGGAAGAAGGCACTGAGAATGCTCGGGGCAATAAATAGGAATGTATCATACAGAAGTGAGGAAGTGATCAGGAAGCTTTACTGTGCATATGTCAGGCCACATTTGGAATACTGCATCCAAGCTTGGTCTCCTAGCTATGAAAAAGTTTGTTGGCTTTTAGAGAGAGTACAAAAGAGGACTACAAAAATGGTTAATGGCATAAGCAACCTGGCATATGAGGAAAGATTGAAGAAATTGAATGTGTTTTCACTTGGATATAGAAGGCTGAGAGGAGATCTCATCGAGGTCTTTAAATTTGTCCATGGTCTGGAGAGGGGATACCTTGGGGAAATGTTTGAATTTAACAGAAATGATGCAATTAGAGGTCATAAATTCAAAATTAAAGTTATTCACAGCAGAACAAGGTTAAGGCAAACTTTCTTCACCAACAGGGTAGTAGAACACTGGAACCAGCTGCCAGAAAACATTGTCAGTAGCAGCACATTGAACATCTTTAAAAACAGCATTGACAATCATTATAAGAATAGAGGGCTTGCTTTTCAGTATTACAGGGAGGGCTGATTGACAGATTTGGTGGGCAACTGGTTCAGTGTACAGAGCACAACCAAGAAGGGCCGTTGTGGCTCATAGTTGCACTAATCTTTTATGTCTCTTTATGTCTAAAAGCAGCAGTAAGGTTATTTGTTGCATGGTGCCTTAAGTGTTCAGAAACCCCCCATCTTCCCCTATGCACATACCTACCTACCTAGGTAGGTAATGTCTGATTTCCTGCAATTTTGGTAAATTTGTCTAAAGGTTTTTTTTAGTTGTCTTCAGAATGCCATGCTTACAAAGGTGACAGATGGGATGATGGAAACACTTTTTTCTGTTCAAATGCTGCCTTTTTGTGAATTAAAAAAATGTTTTGAACTTGAGTATCCTCGACTAACAACCCTTTTTTTTGCTTGATGGAGGCATATGAGTGTTAATACTTATTGTTGCCACCTTAAAGCACAAGAATACCGAACAGTTTTCCAGATATATGTTCATACTATTTTCCCCACAATTCTGATTTTGTTTTGCTATAATTGGAGATGAAGATTGTTTGATTCCTTGGACTCCTTGTTTGAATATGGGGTATTTTTTTAGTGAAAATGATGATATGACCACTCATTTTCTCTGCAAATGATTGCACTTCAGTTGGCAAAGAAGTACATGATCATGATCTTCACTCTACAAATATAGCATAAAAACATAAAAGATTAGTTCAACTATGAGCCACAAGGGCCTTCTTGGTTGCACTCTGTACATTGAACCAGTTGCCAACCAAATCTGTCAATCAGCCCTCCCTGTAATACTGAAAAGCAAGCCCTCTATTCTTATAATGATTGCCTATGCTGTTTTTAAAGATGTTCAATGTGTTGATACTGACAATTTTTTCTGGCAACTGGTTCCAGTGTTCTACTACCCTGTTGGTGAAGAAAGTCTGCCTTAACCTTGTTCTGCTGTGGATAACTTTAATTTTGAATGTATGACCTCTAATTGCATCATTTCTGTTCAATACAAACATTTCCCCAAGATCCCTCCAGACCATGGACAAATTTAAAGACTGATGAGATTTCCTCTCAGTCTCCTTCTATATCTAAGTGAAAACATATTCAATCCAATATAATTACTCATACCTGGTGTGTCATGGACATGATGAAATTTAACACTTCATGCACTTGATTTAGTCTCTAGGACATCAGAATACCATATGTTTCTGCCTTAAGTTAACATTTATTCCAGAGAAGGAATATTTGCAGCCTGACACATATGTGATGCTGGTGTCAATGAGGACAGTGCTGGCAATGTCACATATTTCAGTACATCATGGCCAAAAAATTTGTTTTGGAAGATTCTGGTTTTCCATTTAGGTTAGGGTATGCCTATTATGCAGTACTTTGTTATCTATTATGCCATGTTATCCTGGTCTAGGTTAGGTTATGTGAGGTTATTTTTTTCTACTATTTGTCTTGATGTCCATGGATTTATCAAACCATGTCATCAATTGTATGAACAGTTGCTGACTTAAAAGAAGAACTGTGCCTGAATGGCCCGGAAGGGTGCCTACATTCTCAAGCCACACAGCTGTCTGGAATAGCAACTGTATTGGCAAGATAGATGCCTGATTTCACAGACAGGTATGTTTGTCTTCCAACTGATTTTAGCTGGGTAGATACACTCAACTGACTGGGTTCTACTGGCAGGACACTTGCCCACCCAGCTAACATGCTATCTGAGGTCCTGTTTCGTTGGATGATTGCAGAGATTGTGTATTGAACCAATAGTCCTGTCCTGGCAACACAGGCTTTGAGTTGCTTCACTCGTTCACATTTGGCCCTGGCCAGGAGGGTCAGTTGACAGCTGGCCCAATAAGGCCAGGGAGGAGCTACCGGGCAGCTGTGTTGGTGTATTGATAGCATGTTAAACATTCAGTCAAAATTCTCATGTTGAACTGGAAATCATGGATTGGGTGGTAGGGCCAGGGTTCATGCAACAAGCTCTGCTTAGCAATAGTACCCTGATTCCTAAAGCCACTCCAGCAACAACTCAAATAAAAAAGTGTGCATATTGCTGACGTTGCCATGTTGTCCAGTACATGGACTACATTACCTGCCAAGATGTTGAGCTTAACATTTGATACTTTTATTTTAAGGAGCATGATATATAGGGACAGTACCTAAGTGATTTTAGTGAGGGGCCAACAATGGTAGCTGGACTTTCCACTTTTGAGACATTTAGTTCCCAAAAAGCAGGATGCACCAGTGTGACAATAATGTTTTTTTTTCATCAGGTTTGGGATGTCAAAACAAGCACAAAAAGATGTCAAAATTGATCATGGAAACATGCCATTAAAAAATAGTTTTTGTCCTTCAAACTAAATTTCAGCCAATTGTGCACTAGCAATTGAATGCTCTACATTTCATTTGAATGACATCTAAAATAGGGATACCTATTCTAATGATTGCAATGCCATGCTGTCAACAGATGAAGTTGCTTAACAAATCACATGACAGGTAATCTCTGAAACTGGAACTGTGTTATGAGATGCTTGTCTATAACAATCCATCATGGTGAGCATAAGCATCCTATTTTTCATGAAGTACTCTTCAAAACGAGTCATAAAGACTTCATAGGCAAACAATGAACATGATGTGGATACTTCCTTGGAAAGTATGTCTACTCTGTGCTGAGAAAGTGGTATAGTTCACCCTATTTCGTGAATAATTTATCACTGGGATGCACATATGTGAAGTTGTGAAAACTCCCTTCATTCTATAGCTAAGTAAAAGTTGTAAATACAATATTGTAGCACTTAATTTTACCACTATGCACACTTGGGCATGCCCTTATAACAATGGAACTAATTCAGCAGTTTGTGTAGTGCAACAGATGTGTGGATATTCAAACCATATATTATGTCATGAAAAAATATAAAGCAGATAATGTGTGAGCCAATACCAAAATACACTCATCCAATAGTTTCACTGTGGTTCTTTGACTGTTAACAGGCTTAACATCAATTTAGTTAATACAGTATACAATTCATCACCCCCAAACCCCAATCCATCATCATAATACAGTATACAATTATAAATGCTGAAAGCAATAACATAACACAATCAAGGTAAGACATACAATTTGCAAATGCATGTTCTTCCTTGCCTTGATATTACATTGTAGTGCATTATATCCTTGTCTTGGTCCTAGTTGCTGACTTCAACATCTACATGTATTTTGATCATTGAAGCATCCAAGTTACTCCATGATGCTTCCATGGAAGTATGGTATGGAATGGTATGGTATCCACGATGTATGGAATAGCGTAAAAATGTTCACATTGCATTACATTTTCACTGTTGTGCAAAGCAATCTTTCAAAAGATGTCCAATCTTTTGAGTTAGATGTCCGGGTATCATCGGTACTGGTATCAAACCTAGCAAAAGACTTCTTTCCATCATGTATTATGGTATTATAGATAAAATAATGAAGTACACACCTTATTATATAAACTTGAAGTGCGAGAACACATTTCAGAATCTCAGAATCATTCAAGAGAATTAGGCGCTCGTGATGCGACCTGACAAGGTCACATCAGAAATTATATGAAGAGTGATGATGTGACGAGTGACTGTGATGCTTGTCATGTAACCTGATAAGGCTCATGACGAGCATGGCATCTGACCCAAGTGGATCTTCAGCTCTAACTTTGTAGTGACATTGACAGCACGTTATATATTGAATTCAAATTATGTCGTTCAATGGAAATGGTTCGGTAAGACGATGAGCATATGGTATGCGTAACATCTGCTTAGCAAAGACTGATCAAAGAATATGTTCAATAAAGACATTTTGATTGGTATTGGGTTTAGGGGCGCATCGACTGCGTCGGTCATACATCAATGCATTTGAATTAAAGGTACGAAAACACATAATCACAACGGAGACTACTATGAAAACTTTTCATCGTCCAGTGATGTGTACGTCCAGGCTGAAATTTAAGAACCCAGAATTCAAGATAATGGATGAACTTAGGCTAATTGCAGGGTGTATGTTTTGAACATTACTTGTGGTGCAAGCAGTTAAATGGACATATCAAAATCGGTTTTGTGCGAGGTATTTCATTGAGGTCATTGTTAGGCTATATGATAGATGGGGCATGCAAAGTAGCGTATTGAAGTGGGCACTGGAGCAGTCCTCCCCCTTGAGAGGCTATGGACTCCGAATTATCCCGCCGGTGTTCGGAAAAATAGTGGTCACTGGTGTCCCAAATAATCGCACCGTTGTGCATACAAATCATATTTAGGCGCAGTGTTCGAAAAACGGACGTGTGTTGGTGACATGTATACCAATATGTTATGTACTCTAGGATTGTGACTCGATTAAATGAAATATTTTGTACTCCAGAAAGGAAAACGAAGAACAACCTTGTTTGGTCGAGTGCTGCCACTCAAAGTTCATACCTGAAAGCAACTAGCAGTTTCAGTGATCCCGGCATGCAGACCAGTCAATGACAAAATATAACTTCGAAAGACAGTACAAACCGTACCGCACACGTTCGTCGGTGTTGTGCTAAAAGCGTCTCCGCACAACTGGCGGCATGTGAGAAGACGCTATATTTGTGTCAATATTATCAATAATTAATTCAACATTTATTCAATATTTATCTATATTTATTCTGATGCATTATATATTTAGATGGGTCAATGGGTCATATATAATTAGATGAGTCAACTCAATATTAATTTGTAGATACTTGTGCTGGAATGCTTGCCAAGAAGTACCAGAAATCCCTAGTCGGCAAATCTGGGGGTACTTGGTGTCGTTGGAGTAAATCCTTGAGGCCCCATATGACCATTACGGTGCTTTGAATGCGCAATCGAAGGTCATTTTGTTAAATAGACAACTTTTTTAGACACAATGAGCCCTTTCAATGCAAAAAAAAATCACTTCAAATTTCCTAAAAGCGGTCTCGGAGTAAGAAGAAGTAAGTAAGGTCACCGAGGCGATTACATCAAGAAACCAATGCCATTTGTGCACTTATGCATGACTCAAATAATTTTGGGGGAAATGTGTGCGAACATAAATCATGCTCCTTGAAATATAACTGCATTTGGCATTCATCAGTGTCGGTGAAGGGTCCATAATACTTGTTCCAATCTTACTCCGACTCAACTTCTATTTGCCGGCCCGGTGATCAGCTGTACTTCTAGTGCTGGGGTAAGCGAATCCCACCAGCTCTATTTAACAGCAATAATGAAACCGACTATGGATCTGTTCCCGTGGCTCCACCAGAAGGAACTCAGTGGAGGTTAGTTGAGGATAGTTGAGCCCTGCCCACGGGAACGACCGGTGGAGAAATCAGCTGACAGCGGTCTGAATTCCGCGTCAAAAAGGAAGTGTTTGGCGCTGTATCTGGCGCTATTGGTCAAATTTCTCCTCAAAGGTTTGTCCAGATGATTGCATAATGTATATAGTGTGACCTATAATATTAAGTCCAAAAATTGTCTTTATTTCTAGCGATGTATGTGCCCTCAGGGACTGCGGGGAGAACACATTTTCTTTTCGCCTATGGGATGAACCAAGCAATCTCTTCCATCTCGGTTGAACACCAGGCATCGCCTCCCCAGTTTTGTGGTTGGTTACAGCCTACCTTCTTAATGTACAGCATATAATCTGGTGTCTGGCTACCTGGGCCCCAAGACGCTTTTCTACCCGATGCTGGCTTTTCCCCATATCAACTTTCTCGACCTCATTGATCGGGCTCGAGTGCAATCTTAGAACTAAGAAGTTGCGACACGGGGATTGTGGCGGATCCTCCCGGTAAAGTAACATCTTCCCCTTAGGGCGAATGACGTAGATCAAATGCCACAAGAAGGATGTTATGTGGTCTGCATCTGTTACTTCGGTTATTGTTCATAGTTGTAATTTCATATTTGCATTGCGAAGGATGATCCTGGTATTCAGTTGATGCATGAAGATGAGATTCAAAGGACGAAGAACACTGTTTACGCGCAAATATATGAAACAATTGCGCCATAATTGAGCTCCACTGAAAAGTCACAACTGGACCCTGCTTCTCGGCTGGTGGAGCTTTTGCTCCACTGGTGGAGGTTGGTGGAGGAAAAATCTCCACTGGGTTGGCCACGGGAACGACCAGTGGAGGTTTGTGGAGCCACGGGAACAGACCCTATTAGTCGGTTTTACAGTGGCAATTTACTCTCCCGTCTGGCCACTCTGGATCCTTCCAAGTATATCCTTGCTTTAACTAAACATTCCAGACTTGAACTAAACAAGTACACCGGAACTTTTAATATTGATAAGAATTGGGTTCAATCTATGTTCTCAGCTTTTTCATGCGACAACTGTTTCTTGGTGGTGAGAATTAAACTATTTTAGATTGATTGTTTTAGTATAATTTTCATTAAACCATTTTATGTTCCGAAACCCATATCCCAATAGTCGGCAAGTAGCATATTAGTCGGTGCACTAACGTCTTACTTTGTGGGATGTATTGTGTGTATTTATTAGGTGTGCGTTGTGAGGTGGCCAGGAGTGCCAGGTGAAGCAAAAAACCAGAGCAGCAAAGCGAGCAAAGGAACTGGATTTAGCTAGAAACTGTAATGGGGACAGTAAAAAGTTCTTTAGTTTCTACAAGCTGAGTAAAGTTTCTAACACAATTGGTCCACTGGAAGTAAACGGGACTACATTGGGTGAGGATAGTGACATGGTTGAGGAGCTGAGCAAGCAGTTCAAATCAGTGTTTACATTGGAAGATATGACCAATCTGCCGACCGTACACCATAGTTCAGATACATGGGATCTGACAAATGATGTTGATTTCATTGGTAGTGATGTTGTTTACAATCATATCAGGAAAATAAAGCCAAATAAGGCAGCAGGACCTGATGATATTTATGCTAGGGTGTTGCGGGAAACTGAAAAGGAACTGGCATTTCCACTTAGTATAATATTTTGTAGATCAGTTTCACATAATGAAATTCCAACCGATTGTAAAAGGGCAAATGTAGTTCCTATTTTCAAGAAAGGAGAAAGAGGGAAAGTTGAAAACTATAGGCCAATAAGTCTCACATCCCTAGTCTGCAAGGTACTCGAATCAATTATCAAGGATAGAATAGTTAGTTATCTGGAAGGTAGCAGATTGATTCAAGATACTCAACATGGATTTAGAAAAGGACGATCGTGTCTCACAAACCTCTTGGACTTTTTGAACTTCGCCACAGAACAATTTGATCAGGGAAATCAGGTTGATGTAGCATATCTTGACTTTAGTAAGGCCTTTGACAAGGTACCCCATAAACGGTTAATGATACAGCTTCAGTCCCATGGTATTGCAGGTAGCATCTTAAAATGGATAGAGTTGTGGCTTTCAGATAGACAGCAAAGAGTGATGCTAAATGGTACAAAGTCATCATGGCAAAATGTTCTTAGTGGAGTCCCCCAGGGGTCAGTACTAGGGCCATTACTGTTCATTATATTTGTAAATAACATTGAAAGTGGCCTAAGCAGTAAAGTTTTGAAATTTGTGGATGATTTGAAGGTCTTTAGGGCAATAACAGGTCAGGATGAGCATATCTCGCTGCAAAAAGACTTAGACGAACTTGTGAAGTGGTCCGAAGAATGGCAAATGAAATTTAACTTTGATAAGTGCAAAATCATGCATGTAGGTAAGCAGCATATGAAGGCTCCATACTTGATGGGTGGCCAAGTGCTATCAGTGACTCAACAGGAGAAGGATTTAGGTGTTATTCTAAACACAAAATTGGGGGCATCAGAACAGACCAAGGAAGCCAGGAAGAAGGCACTGAGAATGCTCGGGGCAATAAATAGGAATGTATCATACAGAAGTGAGGAAGTGATCAGGAAGCTTTACTGTGCATACGTCAGGCCACATTTGGAATACTGCATCCAAGCTTGGTCTCCTAGCTATGAAAAAGATTGTTGGCTTTTAGAGAGAGTACAAAAGAGGGCTACAAAAATGGTTAATGGCATAAGCAACCTGGCATATGAGGAAAGATTGAAGAAATTGAATATGTTTTCACTTAGATATAGAAGGCTGAGAGGAGATCTCATCGAGGTCTTTAAATTTGTCAATGGTCTGGAGAGGGGATACCTTGGGGAAATGTTTGAATTTAACAGAAATGATGCAATTAGAGGTCATAAATTCAAAATTAAAATTAACCACAGCAGAACAAGGTTAAGGCAAACTTTCTTCACCAACAGGGTAGTGGAACACTGGAACCAGCTGCCAGAAAACATCGTCAGTAGCAGAACATTGAACATCTTTAAAAAGCAGCATAGACAATCATTATAAGAATAGAGGGCTTGCTTTTCAGTATTACAGGGAGGGCTGATTGGCAGATTTGGTGGGCGACTGGTTCAGTGTACAGAGTGCAACCAAGAAGGGCCCTTGTGGCTCAGAGTTGCACTGATCTTTTATTTTTTATTTTATTTATGTATGCATTTATAAACTTAGTTGATATCTTAAGTATACTTTTGTTGTCATTTTCTCTACCATTGCTCATGGAATTGGCTTATAACCTCGTCCTTCGCCAAAGCGGCGTATTATGCGTTGGTGGCGAATAGTGCGCACAACCTCGGAAAGGTGCAAAGGTTGACCAGGGCCCTGAAATGCATTTTGGGGTCGCTTGAGATCTTGACCACCAATCTGTCAAAAGACGACAGCGGAAGTTAGCAACAATTCCAGTGAATCGTGGGTAAACTCGGCTCATTAGTTGTGGGACTAGTCCTTGGAGATCGCGAATGATCAACCCTGGTCGAAGCCCCCTAAAGCCCAAAAAAAAAAAAAAACCTTCGGAGAAGTGTTTGTTGAAGGATGATCCCGGTTGTGTGGTCTGCCTAAGATGGGTTTGAGTGCGATTCATCCTGAGCTCTGCCAGCAGAAATGTTATTTCCGTATTCACATCACATCATGCCTATTCATCATAAATATTTGTTTGTGAACTTTGGGAATGCTTTACCCACCTACACTCAGGCAATATCTATCCCATTTGCATATATCATGGGTATATTTTTGGGAGTACTTGGGCTACTGAGGGCATTTTCCACTAGATGCATTCCTTGGCACAATTGCACCTATTCTTGACTTCGCTTGCTGGCATATTGCTGACTTAGCAGTTAGCTATATGTACATATATAATGTTTGTATGGTACATACAGCATGAAATGCTAACATTTATTTTTAATTCCATTAAAACTATGCTACCTGGTTATAGACAACTAATTTTTGTAGTGCAACTAAATTTTGGACAAGGCTTAGTTTGCCAAGATGTACATGCATACAACAATGCTAACAATGCTAGTCTTCATCCCCACTAAAACAAGGTTAATTGTCAGCAAGTGCATAGCTATTTTTGGGAATCCAGCTAAAAATTTCGTACTCCAGCTAAAAATGTTGTACTCCACTGCCAAGAAAAAAGGAAATCCTACAGTGTTCAGGTGTCAAGAAGTCGTGCAAGGGCCCCTGAAAATGACGCGGAGCTCCCAAAATCCGACCAAGACCCCGGAAAATCACATAGAGGCCAAAGAGAATAGTTCCCGGACTGTACAAATGATTCTGAGGGCTCAAAAATGCGAGACTGGGCCCATGAAAATGCCACTTGGCCCACAAGAAGTCGCGCCAGACCTCCGAAAAGCCGAGCCAGGACCAAAAAGAAATCACGCTAAAGGCTTCAAAGTTCTGGCCTGGTTCCTGAGCATCACGCTGGGGCCCAAAGCATCTCACCGGGTCCCCCGAAAACGGTACTGGGCCCCAAAAGGACAGGCCGGACCCTCGAAATCACGCTATGTCCCAAAACGTTCAGCCGGTGCCCCTGATAATTGCGCTGGTGCCCCAAAAAGTGTGACCGGCGCCACAGAAAATCCCGCTGAGAACACAAAAGCGTCGTGCCATGATACTCAAAAATCACGATGGGCCCACAAAAAGACGGGTTGAGCACCTGGAAAACGCTGGGGGCCTCAAAAGCTAGCGCCTGGACACAGAAAATCATGCTGGGGCAGAAAAACGTCGTGCAGTTCTTGTTCTTGAAAATCGCAGTTTTTAAAGTTCTTGAAAATCGTAATAGAGATTCCAAAAGGTTGGGTTTGGGTCCGTTAAAATCACACTGAGCATAGAGGTACCAAAAAGTCCCGCCAGGCCCCTGAAGATCACCCTCGAGAGGTCGCACCGGGACTCAAACGTCTTGTCAAGAACACCCAATAAATGAAGCCGGGGCAACGAAAAAACAGTCCGGACAAGGAAAATCACTGTAGGGTACCGCCAATCGCACCAAAAGACACCGAAACGTTTTGAGCCCCCAAAAGACGTGTTGAGATCACAAACTAGCGGTAGGCATCCCAACAAATGACGACATGGTAAAAACATCGCACAAAGACCTAAAAACGTCGCGCCGCTTCCCTTGGAAATCACACTATGGATCACAAAAGTAGCGCCGGAACCCTGATCTGATGCTGGTAAGTCTCAGCTGACCAGTTATAAATTATTCATGATATATGGTGGAATATACCACTTTCTGAAAGCTCAATCGACACCCTTCTCCAAAATGATGTTCATTTCATCGATGGTGATGTTGTTTACAATCATATCAGGAAAATAAAGCCAAACAAGGCAGCAGGATCTGATGAAATTTATGCTAGGGTATTGCGGGAAACTGGAGAGGAACTGGCATTTCCACTTACTATAATATTTTGTAGATCAGTTTCAAAAAATGAATTTCCAACCGATTGGAAAAGGGCAAATGTTCCTATTTTCAAGAAAGGAGAAAGAGGGAAAGTTGTAAACTATAGGCCAGTAAGTCTCACATCCCTAGTCTGCAAGGTACTGGAATCAATTATCAAGGATAGAAGTTAGTTATCTGGAAGGTAGCAGATTGATTCAAGATATTCCACAGATGCGCCCTAAAACCCAAATAACTAACTAACTAACAAGATATTCCACATGGGTTTAGAAAAGGACGATCGTGTCTCACAAATCTCGGATTTTTTTAACCTCGCCACAGAACAATTTGATCAGGGAAATCAGGTTGATGGAGCATAACTTGACTTTAGTAAGGCCTTTGACAAGGTAATGGTTAGCGTGGTAATGGATAGCGTGATGGGACATAGCGTGATTTCGAGGGTCCGGCCTGTCCTTTTGGGGCCCAGTACCGTTTTCGGGGGACCCGGTGAGATGCTTTGGGCCCCAGCGTGATGCTCAGGAACCAGGCCAGAACTTTGAAGCCTTTAGCGTGATTTCTTTTTGGTCCTGGCTCGGCTTTTCGGAGGTCTGGCGCGACTTCTTGTGGGCCAAGTGGCATTTTCATGGGCCCAGTCTCGCATTTTTGAGCCCTCAGAATCATTTGTACAGTCCGGGAACTATTCTCTTTGGCCTCTATGTGATTTTCCGGGGTCTTGGTCGGATTTTGGGAGCTCCGCGTCATTTTCAGGGGCCCTTGCACGACTTCTTGACACCTGAACACTGTAGGATTTCCTTTTTTCTTGGCAGTGGAGTACAACATTTTTAACTGGAGTACGAAATTTTTAGCTGGATTCCCAAAAATAGCTATGCACTTGCTGACAATTAACCTTGTTTTAGTGGGGATGAAGACTAGCATTGTTAGCATTGTTGTATGCATGTACATCTTGGCAATAAATGGTTAATGATACAGCTTCAGTCCCATGGTATTGCAGGTAGCATCTTAAAATGGATAGAGTTGTGGCTTTCAGATAGACAGCAAAGAGTGATGCTAAATGGTACAAAGTCATCATTGCAAAATGTTCTTAGTGGAGTCCCCCAGGGGTCAGTGCTGGGGCCACTACTGTTCATTATATTTGTAAATAACATTGAAAGGGGCCTAAGCAGTAAAGTTTTGAAATTCGCGGATGATTTGAAGGTCTTTAGAGAAATAACAGGTCAAGATGAGCATATCTCGCTGCAAAAAGACTTAGAAGAACTTGTGAAGTGGTCAAAAGAGTGGTAAGTGAAGTTTAATTTTGATAAGTGCAAAATCATGCATGTAGGTAAGCAGCATATGAAGGCTCCATACCTGATGGGTGGCCAAGTGCAATCAGTGACTCAACAGGAAAATATTTAGGTGATATTCTAAACACAAAATTTGGGGCATCAGAACAGACCAAGGAAGCCAGGAAGAAGGCACTGAGAATGCTCGGGGCAATAAATAGGAATGTATCATACAGAAGTGATGAAGTCATCAGGAAGCTTTACTGTGCATATGTCAGGTCGCATTTGGAATGCTGCATCCAAGCTTGGTCTCCTAGCTATGAAAAGGATTGTTGGCTTTTAGAGAGAGTGCAAAAGAGGGCTACAAAAATGGTTAATGGCATAAGCAACCTGGCATATGAGGAAAGATTGAAGAAATTGAATATGTTTTCACTTAGATATAGAAGGCTGAGAGGAGATCTCATCGAGGTCTTTAAATTTGTCCATGGTCTGGAGAGGGGATATCTTGGGGAAATGTTTGGATTGAACAGAAATGATGCAATTAGAGGTCATAAATTCAAAATTAAAGTTAACTACAGCAGAACAAGGTTAAGGCAGACTTTCTTCACCAACAGGGTAGTAGAACACTGGAACCAGCTGCCAGAAAACATTGTCAGTAGCAGCACATTGAACATCTTTAAAAACAGCATAGACAATCATTATAAGAATAGAGGCTTTTCAATATTACAGGGAGGGCTGATTGACAGATTTGGTGGGTAACTGGTTCAGTGTACAGAGTGCAACCAAGAAGGGCCCTTGTGGCTCATAGTTGCACTAATCTTTTATGTCTTTTTGTCTTTATGTCTATGTATCGACATCGCGCTCTTTGGTGCATGTTTATGAAGCCTTTGCGTCTCCTTTCCAATAGTAGCACATTTATAGGTCACAGGAGGGGAAGTGGCTTGAGGTCAGGGGGTGGAGGATTTGGAGTCGCGAACCTAAGGAAAGGGTCAGTGAGTGGCAGGTGGCAGGTGGTAGGAGCGGGAGGAAGTGTAGCCGACCGGCCCAGCGGGCAGGCATAGTAACAGCAAATATGTTCCAGGCATTAGATGACTGCCCCCAGGATAGCAGTAGTAAGGAGTCAGTGCTGGTCATAGGAGACTCTCGTGTGCGTCATTTAGAGCGGGTATTTTGTAAAGGTAGGAGGGACAGGAGGTGCATCACCAGGCCTGGTGCCAAGGTGAAGGACCTGGTAACTGCGGTGGCACAGGTCACCAGTGATCACCAGTTTAACACAGTCGTAGTGCATGTAGGGGTAAATAACATAGGTCATACTAGGAGCGAGGAGCTTCTGCGGGAGTACAGGGCCCTTCTGGCCACCCTGAAGGGTACCAATAGAGTGCTTGTAACAGGAATTTTGCCTAGGGCTAGAGCCTCCCCTGAGTGGAGCTCTAGGGCACTGGCAGCTAACACCAGGGTAGGGAAAGCTCTGCCAGGAGCTAGGTTTTACATTTGTAGACGAGTGGAGCAGGTTTTATGCATCGTGGGACCTCTATCAGAAGGATGGCCTGCATTTTTCTGAGAAGGGGGTCCATGTGTTAGGCAAAGTATATGAGCATGTCCTTCAGGGAAACTAGGAAATGGGGTGGGGAGGGATGAAATTGCATTGCCAACTCAGGAATATTCCAATAGTGTCAGCCAAGGCAATAGAACCTCAAAGTCTGCAAATAGGGACAGCAGCAACTCAAGGGGACAGAGTTATAGTTCATCTAGTGATAAAAGAACTCCTCAATATGAAAAGGCCAAAGGTGGTTATGGAGCATTTGTTAAGTGTATGATGTTTAATGCTCAGAGTATCCGTTCCAAATTTGATGAATTCAAGTGTTATGTTGCTGAGGAGGAACCGGATTTTGTTTGCATTACGGAGGCATGGGTCAGTGAAGGATATTTTGGAGATAACTTACAGGACTATGAGATCCAGGGATACAATATGTTTTTGTGCAATAGGGGTCCAGCAATGAAAGGGGGTGGTGTAATGCTCTATGTGAATAGCTTATTCAGTTCTCAAAAAGTAGCAGGTGGGGATAAAAATGTGTCTGTGGAGTCCATTTGGCTTGATGTCACTGTGGGAAAAGGCAACAGCAATACTCTTAGGATAGGAGCTTTCTACCGATCAGGAACCCTGCCACATTCTCAGCAACTGGAGCTTGACAAGGTGATTTGTGAGGAAATCAGTAGAAACTTTAAGAGGAAGTGCCTTATTCTCGGTGACTTTAATCTAAAAGGTTATGAAAATGCTGGTGTTGGCTCCCCATCATGCAAAATGTTCAGGAAATGCCTTGAAGAGGACCTGTTCTTACACCAGTTTGTATCGGAACCTACCAGGCATGGTTCATTCTTGGACCTTGTATTCTCGGATTTAAGTGACTTGGTTCAAGACTTGACTGTAGGCGAAACTCTGGGAAAAAGTGACCATAACATAATTAGATTCAAGGCACATGTAGGGGAGATTATCAAGGATAATTTGGTAAAGGTTCCAAATTTCAACAGAGCAGACTTTAACGGCATGAGAGCTGCTTTAAGTCCCATCAGATGGGAAGAAGAATTCTCCAATTTAAATGCCTGTGAAATGTGGGAAAAGTTCAAATCTTACTTAAAGGAAACTCAGATTAGACATATCCCCCAAAAGCAAAGACGCAAAAGAAGGGTAGGAAAGCCAGCATGGCTTACACCAGACGTGATAAAAGCAATTAGGGCTAAGAAAACTGCATTTAGAGTTTTTAAAGAAGCCTCAAATGTCATTAATCTAAAGGCGTATCGAAAAGCTAGAGACACTGTGAAGCAAAAAACCAGAGCAGCAAAGCGAGCAAAGGAACTGGATTTAGCTAGAAACTGTAATGGGGACAGTAAAAAGTTCTTTAGTTTCTACAAACTGAGTAAAGTTTCTAGCACAATTGGTCCACTGGAAGTAAACGGGACTACATTGGGTGAGGATAGTGAGATGGTTGAGGAGCTGAGCAAGCAGTTCAAATCAGTGTTTACATTGGAAGATATGACCAATCTGCCGACCGTACACCATAGTTCAGATACATGGGATCTGACAAATGATGTTGATTTCATTGGTAGTGATGTTGTTTACAATCATATCAGGAAAATAAAGCCAAATAAGGCAGCAGGACCTGATGATATTTATGCTAGGGTGTTGCGGGAAACTGAAAAGGAACTGGCATTTCCACTTAGCATAATATTTTGTAGATCAGTTTCACATAATGAAATTCCAACAGACTGGAAAAGGGCAAATGTAGTTCCTATTTTCAAGAAAGGAGAAAGAGGGAAAGTTGAAAACTATAGGCCAATAAGTCTCACATCCCTAGTCTGCAAGGTACTCGAATCAATTATCAAGGATAGAATAGTTAGTTATCTGGAAGGTAGCAGATTGATTCAAGATACTCAACATGGATTTAGAAAAGGACGATCGTGTCTCACAAACCTCTTGGACTTTTTGAACTTCGCCACAGAACAATTTGATCAGGGAAATCAGGTTGATGTAGCATATCTTGACTTTAGTAAGGCCTTTGACAAGGTACCCCATAAACGGTTAATGATACAGCTTCAGTCCCATGGTATTGCAGGTAGCATCTTAAAATGGATAGAGTTGTGGCTTTCAGATAGACAGCAAAGAGTGATGCTAAATGGTACAAAGTCATCATGGCAAAATGTTCTTAGTGGAGTCCCCCAGGGGTCAGTACTAGGGCCATTACTGTTCATTATATTTGTAAATAACATTGAAAGTGGCCTAAGCAGTAAAGTTTTGAAATTTGCAGATGATTTGAAGGTCTTTAGGGCAATAACAGGTCAGGATGAGCATATCTCGCTGCAAAAAGACTTAGACAAACTTGTGAAGTGGTCCGAAGAATGGCAAATGAAATTTAACTTTGATAAGTGCAAAATCATGCATGTAGGTAAGCAGCATATGAAGGCTCCATACTTGATGGGTGGCCAAGTGCTATCAGTGACTCAACAGGAGAAGGATTTAGGTGTTATTCTAAACACAAAATTGGGGGCATCAGAACAGACCAAGGAAGCCAGGAAGAAGGCACTGAGAATGCTCGGGGCAATAAATAGGAATGTATCATACAGAAGTGAGGAAGTGATCAGGAAGCTTTACTGTGCATACGTCAGGCCACATTTGGAATACTGCATCCAAGCTTGGTCTCCTAGCTATGAAAAAGATTGTTGGCTTTTAGAGAGAGTACAAAAGAGGGCTACAAAAATGGTTAATGGCATAAGCAACCTGGCATATGAGGAAAGATTGAAGAAATTGAATATGTTTTCACTTAGATATAGAAGGCTGAGAGGAGATCTCATCGAGATCTTTAAATTTGTCAATGGTCTGGAGAGGGGATACCTTGGGGAAATGTTTGAATTTAACAGAAATGATGCAATTAGAGGTCATAAATTCAAAATTAAAATTAACCACAGCAGAACAAGGTTAAGGCAAACTTTCTTCACCAACAGGGTAGTGGAACACTGGAATCAGCTGCCAGAAAACATAGTCAGTAGCAGCACATTGAACATCTTTAAAAACAGCATAGACAATCATTATAAGAATAGAGGGCTTGCTTTTCAGTATTACAGGGAGGGCTGATTGACAGATTTGGTGGGCAACTGGTTCAGTGTACAGAGTGCAACCAAGAAGGGCCCTTGTGGCTCGGAGTTGCACTAATCTTTTATGTCTTTATGTCTTTATGTCTTAGGTAAAGGTATTACCTTTAATGTGGTATGGTATAAAATATCAGTTTATAGCATAGTTATTATTCTCTCTATCCTGAATATAGCTCTTATTAAATTATGCATCTCAAAACATTTGACAAAGGTACAGTCACAAGTACTTACAGCATCAGCTCGAATTTGAGTCGGAGACACCAAAAGCATTTTAAATGACACTAATTCCATGATAAATTTCGACATCCTACTGTGCTCGTTTCGACATCTCACACCTAACGAAAAACCATTAGTTTAACCCTGCAGCTAACTTCCCAAATATCGATTCCTACCCGGAATGTCGCTGCAGTCGCAAAATGGCGTCAAAGACACCAAAACTACGTCGAGCGCCGGAAAAGAAGCACATGGGAGCACTGACAAAGGAGCCACTGGGGGCCCAACAATATGGCACAGGAGGCTTGCAAAAAAAATAGAGGTCGACTCCACGAAAGCGCATAGGGATTCCATCGAGTTGATCTGAGCACGGAAAGCAATTCAGAACAGATGCCGCAGGAAAGTTCTCCTAAGAGCATTTCTACTCGAAGGGTGTCATTGGCTGAAAAGAACTTGTTGAGCAGCCACAATGTCATACCAAAGAGGAAAATGTCCCCTCCCCATTCATCCTGAAGAGGTTGGCTCCCAAAAATCCTTCCCTCCCCCCTCCTCCTTCGGTGCCCGTGTGAGACAGCCACATAAAGACAAAGTCAAAATATTAGTGCAACTATGAGCCACAAGGACCCTTCTTGGTTGCACTCTGTACACTCAATCAGTTGCCCACCAAATCTGTCAATCAGCCTTCCCTGTAATACTGAAAAGCAAACCCTTTATTCTTATAATGATTGTCTTTGCTGTTTTTAAAGATGTTCAATGTGCTGCTACTGACAATGGTTTCTGGCAGCTGGTTCCAGTCTTCTACTGCCCTGTTGGTAAAGAAAGTCTGTCTTAGCCTTGTTCTGCTGTGGTTAACTTTAATTTTGAATTTATGACCTCTAATTGCATCATTTCTGTTAAATTCAAACATTTCCCGAAGATATCCCTTCTCCAGACCATGGACAAATTTAAAGACCTCAATGAGATCTCCACTCAGCCTTCTATATCTAAGTGAAAACATTCAATTTCTTCAATCTTTCCTCATATGCCAGGTTGCTTATACCATTAACCATTTTGTAGCCCTCTTTTGTACTCTCTGTAAAAGCCAACAATCTTTTTTCATAGCAAGGAGACCAAGCTTGGATGCAGTATTCCAAATGTGGCCTGACATGTGCACAGTGAAGCTTCCTGAGGACTTCCTCACTTCTGTATGATACATTCCTATTTATTGCCCCGATAATTATCAGTGCCTTTTTCCTGGCTTCCTTGGTCTGTTCTGACGCCCCATTTTTGTGTTTAGAATAACACCTAAATCCTTCTCCTGTTGAGTCACTGATAGCACTTGGCCACCCATCAAGTATGGAGCCTTCATATGCTGCTTACCTACATGCATGGTTTTGCACTTATGAAAGTTAAATTTCAGTTGCCATTCTTCAGACCACTTCAAGTTACTTCCAGTGTGTTCAGTATGTGCAGAAGCATTTGTGGTAATTGTTGCGAAGAAACCTAAAACTAATCCTATAATACTTCGAATCATTATTGGGGTATTATATATTTTGAGCATTATAGGTTCCTCCAACATGACTATTTAGAGGGTCTGAAGCATTATATGTTTTGAGTATTAGATGTTCTGATATGTCCCTCCAAATTTACCTCTTTTTTCTTCAAACTCGGCTTATGTTAGGCTGGGTTGCAATTAATTTTTAATGTCGATTATTTTCTGAAAATATCTTGATTGACATTTGTCTGATTTATTTTTTCTTTCCAAAGCTAGATTGGGTAGGTGAGGTTAGGTTTTCTTGCATTTTTACTTTGACAAATTTGGCATACCTTTTGCCACATCAAGTTGACATGCTGATTATAATTTTTACGTCAGGTCATCTAAGGTCAAGGAGTTAGTGAAGGTCAAGTGAGGTCATCTCCAAAAAAAAAGTTCAACCGGTCGTCACGCTTTAACGGATGCAGATATTCTAATGAAACTTTCAGCGTTTGCTTATCTTTACGGATGCAACAAAACGTCCGAGTTGAATTTTTCATTTTTTTTTTCGTTTTTAACTACTATATATATTTTGCGTGTTTGCCAAGTTGCAGTTCAAATACAGGATACTTGCTAAAGTAAGCATTTTATATTAGGGCAAGTTGACTTCCAACAACGTTTTTCGGTCTGCTCTACCCGTTGGAAAAGGAAAATTAAAGAATACTTGAAAACTCAAAATTTTGACATTTCAAAAGAATAAAGATTTTATTTTTTGGGGCCAAGAAAATAGCCCTGCTCGATGTCGCTGTCCTTTTCTCATTCCAAATAAAAAATTATCATATGTCCCCCAAAATGAACACCCCAGAGTCAAAAACATAATGTAAGTCGTGAAAAGTGAAAATTTAGCCCCCTGGTGACGTCACTTGGGGGATTTTTTTGGATGGTGGACCCGGACCCTACTCGTCGAGCGCTTTCCGATGACACCTCTTTCGTTTTCGTGCGATGCTTAGTTTGGATTTTAGAGGAGGTCTTCAACCGCCCCCTCCTCGATACGGGGTGGGAGGATTTAACCGGAAAGACGGCGCGTGTTAAAGGACATCCAAAAGATTTAAAATTACCCTGATGTGCAATACTACCGAATCCACCTCCCTTGCTGAGGATTCCAATGCATGCATTGGTTGTGCCCCTGCCAGCTACATAATCTTTTTCCCATGAATTATTTCCACTTTGGATTTTTCCAAACTTCAAGAACCTTGGTCCCCTGCATTAGCAGTCCGGCTTTGAAGTTTAATGAAGTGCATTTTATCCAGGACCAGTAATCCATGAGGGTGAAGTCTCATCCGAACTGTCCTATGAAGACCTTGGAGCAGGGTTAAAATAATGGTTTTTCGTTAGGTGTGAGATGTCAAAACGAGCACGGCAGGATGCTAAAATTTGCCATGGAATTAGTGTCATTTAAAATGCTTTTGAAGTCTTTCAGACTCAAATTTGAGCCAATGGTGCAGGTACTTATGACTGCACCTTTATTATTTGTTCCGAGATTCATAATTTAGGAAGAACTATAATCGGGATAGGGAGAATAATCTTATGCTATAAACTCGCAGTGTTTGCCATATCACATTATAGATAATCCCTTTCCCTGAACTTGCGTTGCGAAATATTCTTGTATTGCCATTCCTTATGGAGAGCATCGACATGCTACTTGTGAGATACTGTTAGAAAGGAGACATGAAGACTTCATAGGCCCCCATCAAGGAGCAGGATGTCGGTACTTTTTTTAGAAGGATGTCAATCGAGTGTTCAATAAGTGGTATATTCCACCCTATTTCCCGAATAATTTAACACTGCCTTGGAGTGCCTGGGCACATCAAGGATATACACAATTATTAACTGAAGGGCCAAAGAACAGCACAGGATTGGGATTCGTTTTTGTGTGTGGTACCACCACTAGGTCTTGCCCTGCCTCTGTATACTTCAGTCCCTGTATGCCTCCGAGCTTATCACAATAATTAAAACTTTTTCCTCTATTTCATCACGGTATCACATCAAGGTATCACAAAATGTTTCATGTCCTTTTGTATGATTTACCTAACAGCCATTTGACACTTAACACATTTTACTCAACCGACCCTCTTCTGCTCAACATTATAATATGTCTCACTACTCTGGAATAAGATTGGATACCAAGCAATGTTGGAATATATGATAATGAACCTCCCAGCCAGAGGTCACATTTCTGGAATTTCATCTTGCATGAATGCTATGTACAGACCAACAATATGCTGCATTTAATACAGATATACCTTGGATACTAGTCATTGTGATATCACAGATCCAGGAGTGAGGAGGTGATGCTATGTAGACATTGTGTTGGCCACACACATGTTACCCACCAATATCTTCTTTTTAGCAATGAGAGACCCAAGCTGTCTAGGAATCCTGATGGTATGTCATGTGCTTTTCTGATGCCACCACTTTTCAAGAAGTTTGTTGGCTTGCTTGTTTTATAGAAATAGGATATGATGTCTACTATGGGGTGGGCTATTACTCTCTTCCCGACCAATCTGGAGATTAGCTGACACGTCGTTGTGTTTAAAAACCAATAACCCCCAACTGAGGGTTAGCATGTGGCTGATAAATTATTTTGTCCGGAAACATTCAAATACCTGGGAGCAATCAGATTAAGGCCATATACTCGCCTCAGTAAAACATGTGATTCTTGCATGCTAACTTGGCATTATGGGTACTAAGTGAACATACATTTAAGTTGACCTACCGTAAAATGCAAATCGGTAACTAAGAAGTGCACCAGCCTGGGAAAATCTACAGCAAAACGCGCTGGTCTGACAGAACGTCCTCACCTGCTAGATTCCAGATTATCCGGGGGGCAAGGCCACATTTCTCATGAGCAGGTGCTACCCTCCATGATCCCTGAGTGCAATCCCTTGATTTGTTTTCACCTGGAGGCACTGATCTGAGTATTCATCATCATTCCATCATCATTTCATCATTCACACTTCAGTCACAGTTTGCCACAACTTGGCCACAGAACCTGTCCCTTGCCCAGTTAGAGGCAAGCTATTTATACCTGTGAGGTAGTTGTTGAAGCACCCCCCAGGTGTACTGGGCGAGTGTGGATGGACATCGATGAGACTGTCTCTCAATGCTGGAATAACCTTTTTGTGTAGCAATGGGGTTACTTCTGTGGAACCTACCTCCAGATTTTGTTGCCAGATGAGGTAATTTTCAGTGGTGTTTTTATTCTAATGATTTTTGCATTGTTTCGACAGGTCGTGATGGATGGCAGAGACCACTATGACTTTGTTCCTCGTGGCAGAGGTAGCAGAGGCATGTTGCGAGGACGTGGCAGGTAAGGTTTCCTTGAGGCCGCTACTTGTCATGTTTACTACACGCGATTGTTTATTGGAGGTACCCCGGTTGCATTTTCTTGGCACATTTATTAGGTTAAACATGTGGATCTAGCTGTAGCCAATTGACGTGCGATAAAAATGAAGCCAGAACAGCTGCAATTGAACTATGAGCATGAACGAGATTGAAACCGGAGTTCATTCTTGTGATGTTTCCGACAAACTGTCGTATAAGCCATGCTATTGACCCCCAGGGAACACCTGATTATATTTAGCCGGTAGCTTTACTCTATTAGTTATGGGCACTAAATACCAAGCCTGGTCGAAGCGCCCCAAAACTCAAATAACCAGCCAATCATGCTATTCGCCCGGACATTTCAGGTCATAATTTTTCATTCTGAAATATGCCTATTATTTTAATTTCTTGGTATTCACAAACTTTTGCAACATTTCCTCCGAGATCTCTTCAAGGAGGGACTTCGCTGCTGCACTTGTCATCCCCCTGTAGGTTGCCTCGTGTGGATTCAGTTTGACATTGGTCACATGATGTTAGGGGTCGAGTAGTCTAGGGGTAAGTTGCTCCTCTCACAATCGAAAGATTGTGGGTTCGAGTCTCGCCTGTCGCTACTCTTCACCCGCGACCAATCGGCGTGAGAGATTGGCGACGCTACATGACCCAACGGTCGATGTGTCGTAAAAAGACAATTACAATTACAATTGTTGCGTTTGGTGTAAAATGTCACGTCAATGTTTGAAATAGAACACTTTTTTGTTCGGACTATTGCACTCTCAAGAAAATTGTTCCCTCGTTTCCTTTATGGAAGGTTGAATGACGATGTAGTGTTGTAGGTCTGTTCGACAATATAGTGGTTTAGGCATTTTGATCTCTGATAGAAATGTTATATCCTGTGATCTATTCATCCAAATTTCCACTCTGGTAACAATGCATGCTATAATGGAGTTGTTTTGCACATTGTTGACCTTTTATCTACAAAATGTTCTGTGAAATGTGTGACACGTTTATATTACGTTTTATCATGTATGAATGATATTACAAGGTATGTTTATATTAGACATAAGCTATTGTGTTACATGATGTTATTATAACAAGATGTTGGTTTTTATTTCTTGGCATTTTATTAAGGTGTTCATATCCTCTAATGTCGCGTCACGTTTGAACACAAAGATGTTTTGTAGGACTCGTTCGCACTACGGGCATACATTTAGCGTCCGCAGAATGGTTGATTGCTGTAGTTTCGGATCTGGAACACTTATTCGTGCAGATTTATAGTGCCAGGCAACTTTCTGATGGAATGTTCTGTCAGTTCTACCAAAGCAGGCCCGAGTAAACAGTCGTTTATACAGTGAGCATATTGGAATTGAAAACGAAGCTAGTATCATTAGGACCGTATCGTGAAAATTTGGCATCAATGTGAACTCAGTATCTGCATTGCTTTCAGCTGGTCTAATGCTGTGAAAGGTTTAGCGAATAGAGACCACACAACGATATAATGGTAGTTGTTAAGGTCCTTCGTTTGAGCAAGCCTGTATTTCCTCAGGTTGTAAGAATGTAAACCAGTGTTAAATTCAGACGTCTTATGTTCTCAGTAGTAACGCCATTCTTAAAATCATGGTTGCTGCCAACATTTGGATCTATTTTTTTCCCATGCAACATATGTGGAGCTGGGCTGTTGGGTACCCACATCAGTTACCCACACAGGTGTCAGTATGTGAAATCAGAGATTTAGAAGCAAACCAATACATGATCAATATCTAGGCCAGGAAAATATTTACATCTTAATTCAATGTCCCATACAATCTTAATTTAATCCTTAATTCAATGTATGTACATCTTTCGCTCATCACACACGCTTAATTGTATTTATCAATAGCTACAGTTTGCTGCGCCTGTGATGAACAAACAATGTAGCTAATTGACCACCTTTGTATTCGATACACATTTACTGTACCTTATGATTCAGTGCAAAGTGTCTAGATATGTCATGTGTTATATATTGCATAGCATAATTCTAACATCTAACCTACACCTGATGCCGAAACGAAACTGAATTTTACACTCATATCTAGAGGGGTACATTTGCCACATAGACGAATTCGTTTGCGTGTGATTGGTGGCATTGCAGACTGCAGAAGTGTATAGATATAATGCAATTTAGACGTGATTCACTTCCTGGCCATCTTATTGTTTAATCTTGGAAAATGTCAGACCTATGTGCATTTTATGTGGTTAGATGGTACCTCTGTTTGTATTGCATTGGCTTTTGTGAAATGATCATAAACGGTTACTGCGCCCGATTCATGCATACTATATATCAAGTGCTTTAAGAATAGGCATGTGTAAAAAGTAGTGTGTTTTGTTCCTTATGCTTCTGTTTCATATTATATAAGCTTAAACTGTGAGTAAAAGGTAATAAATCGGAAGCAAAAATAAACTATTTTTATGGCATGATTTCGTTCTGAAGGATATGTTGTCACTGGCGCTGCAAATTATGGCATGTCACAGCAAAAAGCATGCATACCATATTATGGGTTGCCTTGCCGTGCCAAAAAGTGGCAACTATATGCTACACCTATGGAGTTAGCCGCATTGCCAGTTTGGAGAATTTCATTGGGTACCGAGAGACCCCCATGGAGCCCAGACTATAATTATATTGGTGCCCATGGCTGGGAAAAAGCTGATCGGTGACCTCTTTATAGAAATCCTGGCTGCCCTGGCAAAGCCTCACTTATACTATAAAGCAACTCCGTCCATCGCAATACTAAATGTGTCCATGATTCCGCAGCATTCATGATTCCACAATCCCCAAGCAACATAGCAGTGCCAGTGAACATTACACATCTTTGGAAATATTCAGCAGAAAAAAAGAAGGTGGATGAAACTCGAAAAATGATGTTTCAAAACCTACATCAACGTAGTCTTCATAGCGTACCGCACTCCACCCTCAGTGTACCAAGAAATGCAGATTCACGCACAAGCAAACCTGACGTCACAACCAATCACAACAGTATACGTAATATATGAATATATGAGTATTAAGTTAGTTAGTTAATTGAGTTCAATTAGTTGTTTCATCATATCTGGTCAACGTGAATCTTTCTACCATTTTGTTCCATGGCAAGTTATACGTAGTGACGAAAACAATGTGCTAGGGACGTGCAACAACTCGATTACGGCAGAAACCTTGGGGCTCCCGCATCCTTCAGTTAAATTTGGTTGCCTTATTTTTCTTCTAATAGGACAGCTAACTTTTAAATCAAAATTAGATACCCCGACGTCCTCCAGTGCAGTGCCGTTTATGGATGCCAGAAATGGAACTATGTTCATCCCATCTGGGCTTGATGGTACCAAAGTTATCCTAGCTTCCAGAAGCCGGATTGGGAAGTGCAAGTTCAACCCGGTGCAAGGCGAACGGAAAGTACCGAGAAACATTTACGTATCTCAAACGATGTAGTTTGTATTGTGTAGTTATGAGGTAACCGTTCTCCACGGCCTGTCTGTGTCGGCGTTTCCACACACACACACACACACACACACACACACACGCACGCACGCACGCACGCACGCACGCACGCACGCACGCACGCACGCACGCACGCACGCACGCACGCACGCACGCACGCACGCACGCACACACGCGCATACGCACACACGCGCATACGCGCACACGCGCATACGCACACACGCATACGCATACGCATACGCACACACAGACAGATACACAGATACACATACACACACTGAACTCTGCACGACAGAGGTGTCTTCGAGCGGGACGGCTTCCGCGGCGGCTACCGCGGCCGGGACGATCGCGGCGGACGCGGCTACCGCGGTCGCGGCGGCTACGGCGACGGCTACCGTGGCGGCTACTCGACCCGTGGCCGCGGCGGTTACGACCAGTGGGCCGACTACCCGGCCGAGTACGAGTCGCATGACTACCGCGAGCCGTACGAGTCCTTCGGGTCCCGTTGTGACGACTACGAGCCGTCCGGCGACTACGAACCGTCCGGCGACTACGAGCTGCGCGGCAGTGGAGGATATGAGCCGCGCGGCCGTGGAGGATATGAACCACGTGGTCGTGGAGGATATGAATCACGTGGTCGTGGAGGATATGAACCGCGCGGCCGTGGAGGATATGAACCACGCGACCGTGGAGGATATGAACCGCGCGGCCGTGGAGGATACGAACCACGCGGCCATGGAGGATATGAGCCACGCGGCCGTGGCCGACACGAACCGCGTGGTCGCGGCAGCTACGAGCCGCGCGGCCGTGGCGGGTACGAGCCGCGCGGCCGTGGCGGGCATGAGGCGCGGCCGCCGCGCTACGCAGAGGATTACCGCGACGCGCCGCCGTCCAAGCGCGGCCGCTTCTCGGACGACGACCGCGGCGATTACGGCCCTGGCTGTGATAGAGGGTGAGTGTCGTCTGTCTCCTGACACGTTCTGCTGTCTCTCCCGTCCCGTGTGCATTGTTCATTTTTGATGATTTCGTACGTCGGTAGTGTTTTGTTCGTACATTCGCATGTCTGTTTTAACACGCGCGCCGGAGAGCCTCTGATATGACGCGACACAAAAACGTGGGGGATTCGGCCCCCGTCATATGGTTTCGGTAACTACTGAAGCTAGAAACACACAATTTGGGGGTAGGTTACAGCTATAATGAATTCGCTGCAGTATACATGTAAGGACCTTAGGTCAATAAATGCAGGACCAAATGAGGTCGCAATTGTCCGGCACACCGCGCCGACGAAACCTGTAGAACCGTGAACGCTTGGGTTGCTAAATGACCAACCATGGTCGATGCGCCCTAAAACCACAATCACAACCGTGAACGCTTGGGGCGGGGATGGCCGAGTGGTTAAGGTGATGGGCTCTGGGTACCAAAGGTCCCGGGTGGGATCGACACCAGCGCCGCTCGGGACATTTCCCAATCCCGCGGCCCACAATCAGTGTGGGCAGCGCCACTAGCCGTGAATGTGCATAAAGTGCGTCATGAACCACCCAATAAACAAACAAGCCGTGAACGCTTGGCAGGCAGTTGGTTGACTTAGTATCTCCTCAGTTCCTATATTTGTCAAGGGATTTCATAGCGTGGAATAAGATTCGCTCGTCAGGTTGCAACAGTCACGCGATTCCATTACAATATCTCGAACCGTTCGAGATATCGAAGAACACAATGTGTGGGCGGATCCACATCACCTCACCCCACCCCACCCACCCCCTCCGGTGCGCATGTTAAAGAGGTGTCTGCTTTTTTTGCTCGTTCCAGCAGTTCCAGAACGTACGTGTGAGAAAAAATTAGTCTAAAATATGATGCTCAAATTTTAGTCCTGAATTATCTTCACCTTCTATGCCAATAAGGGGACGAGTAGTCTAGGGGTAAGTTGCCCATCTGACAATCGAAAGTTTGTGGGTTCGAGTCTCACCTGTCGCTACTCTTCGCCGGCGATCAATCGGCGTGAGAGATTGGCGACGCTACATGAATCAACGGCCGACGTGTCGTAAAACCAATAACCACCATAAGCGATAATCGCAAAACTACCAGCACATAATACTGGTATGATGGCGTCTGAAAGTATGATGCCATTCTATTAGCCTCGTGCATTTCTCACTAGGTGTTGGTAGTAGTTTACGTTTGGTGATGATCTTTCGCTCTGTTGGTTTCTAGCGATTTCTTATGCGATTAACTCACCACATTGTTTTGCCAACCAGCAGCAAACAGTTCTCTCCAGGATCCAACTCGAGACCCAGAGATACAAGCCAGTGACTTTGAGATTTATCACTTGAGACGGACGACGCGACCTGGGTGCTGTGCTAAGTGTATTGCAATGCCGCGTAAGAACGCCACCGCAAACCCAGTTTTGTGAAGAGATTGAGAGTTCTGTAGGATCAATATTTTGATGAAAGTTGCTAAATTTCGACATGAACAGATAATATCTGCCTTGTGTCTGAAAATTAAAAGTTTATATATATATATATATATATATATATATATATATATATATATATATATATATATGTGTGTATGTATATATATATATATATATATATATATATATTTTGTATATATATATATATATATATATATATATATATATATATATATATATATATATATATCTGTTCTTTAGGTTGTTATTCTAGTTAGTTGTTTTCTGATTATTGCCAAGTACCATTGCACGATCGACATTACGGCTAAACACGGAGGTTCCCTGTAATATGTGTCGTGTTTTGTCAGCCCTTGTCTATCTTGATTAACCATTTGTGTAACCACCGTTCGTGTAATGAGCATTTGCATGTGTGGAAGTTCCTTTCCCTGTCCAATCCGGTGTTTTTTGTGTGAGTTTTTGTTTGTTTGTTTGCTTTTAGTTACTCCACGTACGAATCTGAGAAAATGGATTCGGGCTATGGGCTTTGGGAGCGACAACAGTAAGTTCCGGCTTTGGCCCGTACTGTGAGTGACAGTGTCCTAAAATTACTTCACCATTAACTGTGTGGATGAAGAAAGAAGTTGCTTCGGAATAGTGGATGATTGGAAGAAAATAAAGGATCGCCACTTAAGGATTAAAAAAGCGGAATGACTTTCACTTCAGTCAGATGCATTTTACAGTATTTCGCAGTCGTGTGCATGATGACTGCCCATACATCATGTGGCAAACTCGTAGAAACCTAAGACAATGATGAAATAGCACAATTCCATTAACTGTGAATTTCCAGGTCACATCGTCAAATATTTTACACTGGTGAGTGATGTCTGTGCGCAGGATGAGAGACTTTTGATGCGATCAGCTTACGGCTGATCGCATCAATACTGCCTCTTGTTACGAATATAAAAACAACAGGTGGCGAACGGGTATAGAAACAATCACAAGAGAACTCGCACAACGGAGTCGCGATACCAAATATATCAAGTTCAAACAAACCAAACAAAACCAACACAGCCCGACCTGGCTCGGTCGCGCAGATCGTGCGCCAGGTGCGATCTCATTGATGGAACTAGTAGGGTAGGGTAGGGGAGGGGAGGGGCATGGCCCACAATTATCCCCATTTGTTCAGATTTGTCCTTTAAAATGGCATTTTCTCTAAATCTGACAGCATTTTATTGAGAAAAAATATTTCCTTTGCGGACCCATCGAATGTTACACCGAATCGAATGTTACACCCATCGAATGTTCAGATCTGAAGGTTTTGTGTTTGCCAAAATCGAGAAGGACAAAGGAATCCCCGCCCCTAACCGATGGAAAACGAGCCTGGATCCGTCACTAAGAGCAGTGTGTCACCGTATTCCCCGCGCGTAGCCGGCTGGACGCTGCCAGAAAACCCGACACGTGGTCAGTGGTTGGACGACCGCAAATTAATTTTGCAGTACGGTTTCTTTTTATAATGCTATTTGGTTATTTTCGGTTCCATTACCGTCAATGGGAACGTGTCCCAGATCGGCGCGAAAACGAGGACATTGTCGGATGGCACTGCGGGTGTCGGGATGTGTTGAACCAGCCAAACTTCATGGCAGTGCCTAGCAGTGGAAGATAGCAGTGGAAGCGTGGAAGTCCTATCTTGAAGTTCGGTCGAATAATATACCTTTTTGCTTCCAAAGTTGGGACATGATTAGTATCGGTGCATTAAGCACTAGCTGAACGGCTTGCATGCAAATTGTGTTTGAACTTTATTGTAGCTTTGCAACTTCCTTTGAATTGTATTTTATTTAATTTGTATTTTATATCATGAGTTAAGTTTTCTTGGCATTCACTCTGACCCGTCAAGGTACTACACCGCTGCATGACCTCTGCAGTCGATGGGCCCTTAAACCCCTCAAGGTACTGCACCAAACTGGGCGAAAACTAACCATGTCGGCATCGTTTTGAATTTCGTTTTTACCTGTGACCACAATTTTAGTGTCGCCATCATATTGGACACCTACACCGGACGTTGTTGGAAGCTCTCCCATCCCCGTCAACACATAGCGCGCCGCCAGCCGGAGTGGCGCCGCTGCTGAGCGCGCCACTGCACGTCGGCCTAGTGGCCGTGTTTGGTGTGGCGCCTGGTGGCCGTGTTTGGTGTGGCGCCTGGTGGCCGTGTTTGGTGTGGCGCCTGGTGACCGTGTTTGGTGTGGCGCCTGGTGGCCGTGTTTGGTGTGGCGCCTGGTGGCCGTGTTTGGTGTGGCGCCTGGTGGCCGTGTTTGGTGTGGCGCCTGGTGGCCGTGTTTGGTGTGGCGCCTGGTGACCGTGTTTGGTGTGGCGCCTGGTGGCCGTGTTTGGTGTGGCGCCTGGTGGCCGTGTTTGGTGTGGCGCCTGGTGGCCGTGTTTGGTGTGGCGCCTGGTGACCGTGTTTGGTGAAGCGCCTGGTGGCCGTGTTTGGTGAAGCGCCTGGTGACCGTGTTTGGTGTGGCGCCTGGTGACCGTGTTTGGTGTGGCGCCTGGTGACCGTGTTTGGTGTGGCACCTGGTGGCCGTGTTTGGTGAAGCGCCTGGTGGCCGTGTTTGGTGAAGCGCCTGGTGGCCGTGTTTGGTGAAGCGCCTGGTGGCCGTGTTTGGTGAAGCGCCTGGTGGCCGTGTTTGGTGTGGCGCCTGGTGGCCGTGTTTGGTGTGGCGCCTAGTGGCCGTGTTTGGTGTGGCGCCTGGTGACCGTGTTTGGTGTGGCACCTGGTGGCCGTGTTTGGTGAAGCGCCTGGTGACCGTGTTTGGTGTGGCGCCTGGTGACCGTGTTTGGTGTGGCGCCTGGTGGCCGTGTTTGGTGTGGCGCCTGGTGGCCGTGTTTGGTGTGGCGCCTGGTGACCGTGTTTGGTGTGGCACCTGGTGGCCGTGTTTGGTGTGGCACCTGGTGGCCGTGTTTGGTGTGGCGCCTGGTGGCCGTGTTTGGTGTGGCGCCTGGTGGCCGTGTTTGGTGTGGCACCTGGTGGCCGTGTTTGGTGTGGCGCCTAGTGGCCGTGTCTGGTGTGGCGCCTGGTGACCGTTTTGGTGTGGCGCCTGGTGGCCGTGTTTGGTGTGGCACCTGGTGGCCGTGTTTGGTGTGGCACCTGGTGGTCGTGTTTGGTGTGGCGCCTGGTGACCGTGTTTGGTGTGGCGCCTGGTGACCATGTTTGGTACGGCGCCTGGTGGCCGTGTTTGGTGCAGCGCCTGGTGGTCGTGTTTGGTGCAGCGCCTGGTGACCGTGTTTGGTGTGGCGCCTGGTGGCCGTGTTTGGTGCAGCGCCTGGTGGTCGTGTTTGGTGCAGCGCCTGGTGACCGTGTTTGGTGTGGCACCTGGTGGCCGTGATGGTGTGGCGCCTGGTGGCCGTGATGGTGTGGCGCCTGGTGGCCGTGTTTGGTGTGGCGCCTGGTGGCCGTGATGGTGTGACGCCTGGTGGCCGGGTTGTGGCCGCAATGACAGCGAACGGGCTGGAGAACCGTTGATGGCCAGATGTTAGTCACAGCATGGCTGGATTTTCGGATGCAACTTTTGGCGGAGGATAAAATTCTGGCAAAACTCTCGAAGCAAAGTGCAATTTATGATGCGTATGTACTGCAATACGAAGTCGTCATGACTACTGTACGTCACAATGCTTTATACACACGTGCCAAATCAGTTCTTGCACTTACAAGATCGGTACATTATTATTCAAAGTTTACAATTTTCGATTGCTGGAAGGTCGAGAGGTGCTGTTTGGCCGAGACCGATTCGCAGTCGCCACTTACACAGTACTCCTTTCCAGTGACTACAGCGACTCCTATGGCGAGAAGCACCCGCCCAACGGCGGCTACGGTGAGTGTGCCGTCGGTTGTGCACCCGGGGTGTGTGGTGCAACTGGCAGCTCGGTGGTGCAACTGGCAGCTCGGTGGTGCAGCTGGCAGCTGAGTCGTTCAGCTGGTAGCACGGTGGTGCAACTGGCAGTTCGGTGGTGCAACTGGCAGCTCGGTGGTGCAGCTGGCAGCTTGGTGGTGCACCTGACGATTGGGTGGCGCAGCTGGCAGCTGGGTGGTGCAGCTGGCAGCTGAGTGGTGCAGCTGGCAGCTGGGTGGTGCAGCTGGCGGCGGGATAGCGCGGTTTGAGATACTGTCACTCGGGAATGACAGAGACAGCTTTGTCGGGGGCGAGCAACGGCTGAATGTGAACAGATAGCCATTTTTCACAGGATTTAGGCCTCTTGTAGATCAAGTGTCCCCTGCGTTAAATTCGTGGACGAGTAGTCTAGAGGGGTAAGTTGCCCGTCTCACAATCGAAAGATTGTTGGTTCGAGACTCACCTGTTGCTACTCTTCGCCCGCAACAAATCTGGGTGAGAGATTGACGACGCTACATGACTCAACGGTCCCTCGACCGTTCTCGTAAAACCAATAACAACCACCACCATCCTGCGTTAAATTCAGCACCACCGAGTAACGGGCGGCGCCAGTGTTCACGATAGGCGGCGGTGGCAATGTTCAGATGCGTTCTAATTGGCCGTCTACCCTAATTGCTCCCGGTGAATTGGTACTCTAATTGGTCCCGGTGACAGTTATCCGTATAGACGGTGTTAACTGGATTGCATGCTCAAAGCAATCCGGCTTCTGAAATTATTATTGGTAATGTTGCAGCATAGCTCGCATGTTGTACTCTCGTGCGCCGGTGGTGCTAAACACACCGGCCTGCAGCGCTAACGTTTACCGGTGTTCCCACCAGGTGGCAGGCCGTTCGAAGCCGGCTACCCGGCTGAAGGCTACTCCAATGGATTTGGATACGAATCAGGTGCGTATCTGGCGACACTCGTGCGTCAGGCGTCAAGCTAACCCGTCACCGGCCGTGCCGATTCGAGGGGCGAAATATTGAAGCCGCTGGAAGGGTTGAGGAGTTACTGGAGCATGCCAGTTATGCTAGTCGCAACCGAAGACCAGTTCTGGTGGTCTCAGAAGTGGGGTACGAAATGAGGTTTGCAGCAGGTATCTTCTGAACCTGACTCAAAATATGCGGCGTTTAGGTGCGTCCCCTTCTAATAGTTCGACTGACGTGGACCAGGTAGGATTAATGTGAGGTCCTGTTGCACAAAAATGAAGGCCGAATAAAAATCAAATAATGCATAATGGGCTAAATGTGTGTGTTAAGCCCTGACTTCAATCGTTAGTGAAGCTTGCCTCTGTTGTTGATCTGTGCAAATAAACAATAAAGAAGCAATCATGGTCAATGCCCCAATAGCCCAAGTAATTAACTGCTACACGGAGAGCCTAAGTTACCAGTGATGTGAATTATGAGGGATATTGTCTCAGCTGGCCTGTCCAGTCCCAAATGGTAGCATCCGTATACGACACTAGACTGGTAAAACTCGCCTTCCATTTCGGAGTTGGTATGGGAGCATTCCGTAATTATTTTTTGTGGTGGTTTGGGTGCCAAATAGTGCGAATTGTTGAGAAAAATTGAGATCAGGGTGAGCGCGCTAAGGATGTATTGCCACAACGCTGTTTCCTGCGCATATGTGTCTCGCGCCATTGGCTGTGCTAAGATGCGGTACAAGTACAATGTGCTATTCTCGGGTTTTCCTCCTTTGCCGGCTCATTATAATGATCATGCGATTGTTGTTGTTATTGGTTTTACGACACATAGACCGTTGATTCATGTAGCGTCGCCAATCTCACGCCGATTGGTCGCGGACGAAGAGTAGCGACAGATGAGATTCGAATCCACAATCTTTAGATTGTGAGGCGGGCAACTTACCCCGAGATAACTCGTCCCCTAATTGTGTGATTAGAGCAGCATAAAATGTATATCAGCTGGGTGCTAGTTCCTTCCGACATCCCACATATGTAAGCATTGAGGCATTCAACTTTGCGTGCGGCCTGTGCAGTGGCCATACGGGAGAGTCTATGCTTGTTTGTGAGGTGAGCTACCGCAGCCAATACCGGCGTGGCGACGGTAGCCCGACGCGCTTCAAGTATTGGGAGTTGTATAGCTATATATGAATTATGCTTTATAATTTTTGGGCCGGGGTCCAAGCTGCTTGGCCTTTGTCTCGTGCATTTATACATGGATGTTAAGACGTCACGGTGTAAACAAATTGGGTTTGAATGCAGGGGCGGATTTATAAATTCTGATCAGGTGGTGGGGTGGGGATGATGGGCCACTTGGTTCTGGAGAAGTATCATTTCCTCAGATATGAGCGCCTTCTCTACCCTGTTCTACCCTGAGGAGCGCTACCGATTGAAAACCCGTTGGGCGTGGAAGGGCTGCAAGGGAGCGTACTGAAAATGCGCCACATCTCTATTGGGGGGTTGCCCACCCCAGTAGCTTGAATGATGAATAGTGGAGACTTGAACTAAATCCGATTCAAGTCGAATCCAGAGTTGTACTGGTGTTGGAAGCCATGCATGTATGGGCTTTGGACACACCTAGTGGCCAGCCGCTGATGCCGATGCGCAGTGTATAGACCTTGGAGGGGTTCCCACACCCCATAACCCTGAGCCCACGCGCAGAGTATAGATCCTGGAGGGGTTCCCATGCCCCACCCCCTGAACCATTGAAGCTAGCACCGAGTGTGCAGAGTAGGTGGCGGCCCAGGGAAGTTTCGAACATGAGGTCGATGTAGCATGGGCGCTACATGACCAATGTAGTCGATGCGCCCTAAAGCCCTAATAACTAACTGGGTCGATGAAGCTACACATCACCTCGGTATGGATCGGTCGTGGTCATGCCAAAGGCGACTATATTCAGGAGTTCAGCCCGAGTATGGCCGGACTAACAAAAATACACTGGAACATTGGCCTACAATAAGTATATATTAGGTAGCATAATTTTATCAGGCTGGTTAGTCAGTTTCAAGTCATTGGGTGGTGGCCGCCTGCACTAAAAAAAAATTGCAACATGTTTTCAGAAATTTGGAAATGATTTGCGTTTAGACAATTATCCGACGTGTCGCTTCATTTGTAAAATGTGACCAAAAGTACAAGAGGTAGGCTCAGCATCCATATTTCAGGACGTTGTGTGCTTAGCCACCCATGTCGCTCCTGACCCTCACTGTGCGTGCTAATCTTGGTAGCATTTATTCTACCTTTGGACTTTTTGCGAAAGCTTGGTAGTTCAGTACGGATATTGAAGGGTCGGTGGTGTCCAAAAGTAGTCCCATGCTTCCAGCTTGAACACTCGCTCTCCGTGCGCCCGTCTCATGAGGTAACCGTAGTCGGACTGTAGCAAATGCTGACTGTTCTGGCATGAGAACTGATATAAGTGCACACCACCTATGTGCTGATCTATTCTGAGATATAAATGCGTAACCGAGCGTAGTGGTTTTGTGGCATCTCGAGGTTCTGATGTAGTGTCCAGGAGTCTGCATTGTTATATCTTGTCGTGGTCGATTGGTGCTGAGAATGTTTCAATAACGCCACAATTTTGTCAGCTTTCCGGCCAGGTGGCAAATGACATGCTTACCGCTAGATCACCGCCCGAGCGATAGAATTCCGGCGTGGCTGTCACCGCAAAGGCGAATGCCGCCGCTGACGACTCACCTGCTCTGTTCTAGGTGGTCGATGGCATTAGGTTTTACGTGCAGAGCCGGAAAATTGGCCATTGTTGGCGCGGAGATTGGTCATGGTACGGGGTGCAGTTGGCCGAGCTGCTGCGTCACCGGTTGCGGACAGAGAAAGAGAGCCAAGAGGGACAGAGAGCAGGACGAGAGCGGGAGAGAAAGGCGGGCTGATTGCAGACAGGTTGTGAAGAGCGCGACGCGGGTGTTCAACGTGGCACCGGAGCTGTACTGGGCGTGTTGTGCGCGTAGCTAGTTCGATTGACGTGGCTTTGTGGTGCTTTGTATGTGAAGTTGGCGCATCTCGAGTTCATTCATCATTGTTGTCACGTGCGTTTGTGGTTATCATTTTGTTATCAGAGGTCATTTGAAGACATCTAGTGCGCGTGACTGATCTGCGATCTTGTCCGGCTCTTTTCTGCGCAACTTGAGTTTTCAATGTCTGGCTGGGCTGGCTGTACACGAAGTGCGGATATGAACTGAATGGTTGTTCTGAGATGCTGCGGGCGTGGTCACCGTTGACGAGCTTGGTCAGCGGACTGGTATCGACCATGCGCGTATACGGAGCCGCGCCGGATAATATGGCGGTAGAAAATACCTGCACTTGACGTTGATCTGTCCGCTTCAACGTACTCAGTCAGTTCGATTGGCAGAACTTGAACGTTTGATTGACAGAGTACGAACGCTTTGGGTGCCCACTGCGACACTTTTAATGTCTTAGTACATCACAGGCTTATTTGACATTTGCGTATGCGATTGAGACAGGTTTTCGAGCGAGTCTTCTTTGGGCAGCTAGTCGGTGAAAGGCAGACACCACGTGCGTTGTCGGCGCGTTCAGTGGTCGCACTATCGTGCCTCGCGGAGCGGATTGTGCCTCTCGGTTCGGTGGAACAGCGAGTGCTTGAGTCGTATCGTATCGGCGTGGAGTGCACAACGATCAGCACCGAACACACTAGAAGCGAGTTGTGGGTCGCCCGATCCGAGCAGGGTATCTGCCGAAGCGCGCGCGGGCGCTGTTGCGTTTAGATGAATTCGAGGTCTGGAATTCAGACATGGACACCAACAGTCACCACGGTAGCGTATCGGCGCTATACAATAGGAGCAGGCTGTCATTTCGGTGTTTCAATAAAACGTTGACGGCTCGAGTCTCTGTACCAAGCGGAAACTTCTAGCGGTAGCGTGTTGGTGGCGAGCTTTCGGTAGCGTTAGAGTCGTGGTAGCGCTGGAAATGAACAACTGATAGCGGTTATTCTTTCGGAGGCCGCGAGCGATCGAGCACGCACCCACTATGTGCTCCCCGTGAGGTCCAGTGTGGACGTGGATATGTGGCAGTGGTAACGGCTGCGGTTGGCGATCTTAGGCGTTAAACAAGAGAGCAGGCGGTCTTTTTGGTGGCGCTGGCGGAGGCCGATGTCCCTTGGGGAGATGGCTGAAAATGGCGGTTGCGTTGCCACGATGCAGTCGTTCGTGTTTAGAGATTTTGTCGTTCGTGTTTAGATATTTTTAGATGCGTTTCACGTGCGATACGCCGAACCACGGGCCGGCCTGGTGTCGCCGGGTTGTTTGGTGTGTTGGCTGCTGCGCGCTTGAGCCAGCCTTCTGCTGCTCTTGGGTGACTATGCTAGTGTGAGCCGGAGAGCCACGAACACGACCCGACACGGGCTAGTGTCCGTCGGCGCGCGCCTAGCAGGTGGCCATCACCGCAGGTAGGAGATCCCTGACCGTCGGTGGGGTCCCGTGCCCCCCCCATGCATCCCTGCGAAACTTAACGTCATCGCGTGGCGGTTGCTGCCAAACTTCCTCTGCGGAGCTTCGGTGTCCTTGAACTTCCGTTGGCTTTAGGGAGCGTGGGGGCTTGCATATGTTGTGGGTCGCAGCTGATCCCTGTATGGCATTGCGGTAGGAGTTTTGAAACTAGTGCTATGTTCCTTAGTGCTTGCGCCGTGGCATGCATTCTTCGCCTATTCCATTCCAATTTGCTGACTACCGTGCTATTCGTGTATTCTTCCATAGTCATTTGACTTCTTCATCATGAGCACTACAACAGCGTGTGGTGCTTCCTCATAGCGTGCCTACCTTCACCACTAGTGCTCGCTGACATGTGACCCCGACCAGGCTGACCGAGGCTAGGTCAATCGGTGACCTACCCGAAGCACGCCGGCCCCGACGGCGACTCCGCCGACGGCGCCTCCGTCCGGCCGGACGCAGGTGAGAAATCGTGCCGTGACGTCGCCGTCGGCACGGTGGTGACGTCACGGCGCGGGATGGGGATGGGTGTTGATGGTTCAATACGTCGTCGTGATGTCGAGTGGTGCTGCCGTACACCAGACACCAATGTCCCGTCAGCCGTTACTCTGTCGTAGCCAGCTGCAGTGGCCGATACGGAAGGCTGGTTTTCGATCGGTCTTTGTGTTTGGAGAGGGTAAGCATTTTCGAAATTATCCCATAAAAAACATCTGAACTGCTAATGGATGGGTCCCTTTAACACGCGCCCTGGAGGGCCTCTGAAAATTACGCGCACTGGAGGGGTCGGATTCCTCCCCCCTAAGATCTCGGCTCCTGTTAAAGCTGGAGCAACGAAATTCGTAGGATGGATGGGTATGGTAGTGAACTCTATTGTGTTCGAATTTCATGACGTTAGGTTAATATCTTCAAAGTCAAATGAGGTCAAAATATTCAACTTTTCTGGCTTTGCATGGCTACGCTTGTCATTGTTATGGATCGCTGTGATTGTGTATGCTAGACCCGGTGTTTGACCTCAGGTCACGTATATAGCAGCACTGTATCAGGTCATTACCTGTTCCAGTTACCAGAACCGGCCCGCCCGCGCGACTGCTCCGTTGTGCGGCTCGGCGCAATGGAAAGACTTAGGTACACCACGACAAACAGTAGTTTGTGTGATGCTAGTAACATCCAAATTAACGTAAATCGCATTTAAGTCATTTGCATGTATGACAACATTCCAGTTGACCAAGTTTAGTTCCATTAACCTGTCATGAACTTGACCTGACTTGACCTCGGTGAGCTAACATGACTTTGAAACTATATGGCAAAACAAGATACATCAAACAAGTCGCTAGTGTTGCTAAGAACACTTCCCTTTTGCCAATATACGGAAAGCGAATCGGCGCCGATTTTTGTGGTTCGGCGCTGGATTTGTTTTTAGCTAGCGGACCCTAACTCGAAAATTTTTCGGTCGATTTTCATTTTTCTTCCTTTATGCAACACCCTGGTCATTTCTAAGCAGGTACACAATAAATGGCTGATTTCCCCCCCCCCCCAGGGCGCATGTTAAGACAGTTCCTGAAATATAATTTTTTTTTTTTTGGAATACGAGAAAATGCCATTTTAGAGCAAGAGTTTGGGGAACTCGGCCTAGGGAAGAAGGGTGTCGCCGCCTCTCGATCTGCCAGTGACCAGCTAAGCATTTGTTTTTCACAGTTTCTGAATTTCTGAATTGACTGCGCCCACCCGATCAAGTACCGATCACGACTTTTTGTATGTGGCCTGAGTCGTATTATTAAGTCTGACCGTCGTAAGTATTGTGTTATACCGTCACTGACATCCTGACATTGGTGGCCGGTTTTTGTATCTCATTAGGAGCACCTCCGATAGCTTCATGGGCTTCTGGCAACCTCGGGCCTCCGTATTGATCTCGGGTGGCCCCTCTATCTTTTTTGTAGTCCCATCAGCCCCTTTCATGATATGGAGCCATTAACGCGCCCTGGAGGGGGGGGGGGCGAAATCCACCCACCCCTCCGGTTTTTCGTAGATAACTCCAGATTTTACCGGCCGATATACGCCATTGTTTGTGTACCTGCTTATAAATGACCGGCGCGTTGTTTGAAGTAAGAAAAATGAAAATCAACCGAAAGTTTTCCGAATTAGGGGTCACTAGAGTTTAAAAAAAATCTGAGCGCCAGACCACAAATATCGGCGCTGATGCGCTTCCCGTATATTAGCAAAAAGGTGTTCTTGGCAAAACTAGCGACTTGTTTGATGTGCATTGTCATGCTACATTGTTTCAAAGTCGCGTCAGGTCACCGAGGTCAAGTCAGGTCAAGTTTATGACAGGTTAGCACACGCCCTGGAGGAGGAATGTCGAAATCCGCCCACCCCTCCGATTTTTCGTACATAACTCCATCTTGTCCCAACCGATATACGCAATTTTTTGCGTACCTACTTGTAAATGGCCGGCGCATTGTTTAAAGTAAGAAAAATGAAAATCGGCCGAATACTTCAAGTTAGGATGTTGAAGTAAAAACAATTCGCAGCGCCAGACCACAAAAATCGGGGCTGATGCGCTTCCCATATATTGGCAAAAGGGAACTGTTCTTGACGATACTAGCGACTTGTTTGATGCATTTTGTTATGCTATATAATTAAAAAGCCATGTTAGGTCGCCGAGGTCAAGTCAGGTCATGTTCAAGACAACCAAACTTGGTCAACTGAAATGTTGTCAAAAATGCAAATGACTGTCATGCGATTGATGTCACTTTACATGTTACTATCTACACATCACGAAATATATTGTTTGTCATTGTGTGCCTAAGCGTTTCCATACTTTCTTCATGTATTTCACTCATTTCTTTGCGAAGCCGATTGCGCCGAACCGCCAAAGGGAGCAGTCGGGTGGGCAGCCCGGTTCCGGTAACTGGAGCAGGTAATGACCTGCTAAAGTGCTCCTATATAGGTGACCCGAGGTCAAATAGCGGATCTGGCGTCTGTATTGCATCATTAGTAATGTCCAAGACATTAATGTCAATTTTGGAGCATTTAAACACAATCACAGCGATTCATAACAATGACAAGCCAATCCACGCAAAACCATAAAATATTGCAATTTTGACCTCATTTGACCTTGAAGATATTGACCTACAGTCATGAAATTTACACGCAATAGAGTTCACTATCGTTCCCATCCACCCTGCGAATTTCGTTGCTCTATCCTCAGTAGGAGCCGAGATCGTGGGAGGGGGCGGAAGCCGCCCCCCCCCCCCCCTCCAGTGCGCGTAATTTTCCGAGGCCCTCCAGGGCGCGTGTTAATAGCCATTTTTGGCAGCTTCCATGGCTTCGCCGGTAAATGTGTGTGTTCTGCCGTGGTGTTCCACTTTCTGCCCTGCCTTCTGTCTGCGACACGTTCGTTCATGTAATCTGGTGTTTGGGCCGGAAATTTTGGTACGTGATTTACACGACGCAATATTTCACCGCCCCTCCGCCATAGATAATGTTCTTTCTATCGATTTCTCCGTCCCAGTCGCCGTACTGACCGCAGTGCCTATATATATATATATATATATATATATATATATATATATATATATATATATATATATATATATATATATATATATATATATATATTTTATTTGTTGTTTTTTGTTGTTTTTTGTTGTTGTTTTTGTTTTGTTGTTGTTGTTGTTGTTGTTGTTGTTGTTGTTGTATGTATATATATATATATATATATATATATATATATATATATATATATATGTATGTGTATTTATGTGTATTTATATGTACATCTTCGAAAGCACGCTATGTAATTACCGTGTCACCGCAGACTCAGCTGGAGCTGACATGTCACCATGGACTCCACCCAGCTTCATCTGCCAGATGCCACCATTGATTCAGCTGGAGCTGACATGTCACCATGGACTCCACCCAGCTTCAATTGTCAGATGTTGTCGTGGACTCAGATGTAGCTGCCTTGTCATCACGGACTGCACCGAGCCCAATCTGTAGGATGTCGCCGGGGACTCAGCCGCAGCTGACGTGTCACGATTAATTTCCGCCGGGAGTGACAAGGGCAGTGTGCTGCTGCGGAAGCCGCAGTCCGGTGAAGGAGCGGCCGGGGTGGGATGGGCCGCGCGAACTCCTGCCGAGCAGCGAGGTAGAATAACACACGAACTTCTCAGTCGCATGTTGGACATTATACAATGCTAGTACATTTGCTGTATTTTACGTTTTTATCATACGTTTGTGTGGCCCACTTATGTGCTGAAGATTTCAGGTGAAATGCAGCATTGATGATAGCATTGATATATGGCCGTAAGTTCATTTCTTTTTGTTAATATATTGACGCATAGTAATCGACCAGCGAAACCTCATTTCAAATTTAAACTTTCGTCACCGAGAACATAAAAGTGGCGCTCCTACCTCGCCCCATAGGATGGCATAGCATGCTACGAATCTTCACTTGTATAATATACAATCGCTGACGTTCTCAGTGCTGTACTTGAACAAAGACGTTGTTTTGAATGCTTAGATGGAGCATGTTTGTTTCGGTGAGAATACTCAACCAGGATACGTAGCAATCAGAAACATTGTTACGTGAAGCCTGTAACCGGGATTTGTCACCATGCTATGTCTTGCCATTTGATTTGATTTTAGTTATTCATGGGCTACTGCAAGGCTTTTTAGAGCCTCCATCGAACAAGACTCACCTTACCAAGCCTGTTGGCACCGTCCCTCTGCTTCAGCACTGATTCGAGCAGTGCTGGAACTTGATGTCCGGTGGGTGCATGCACATCGACAGCCCACCCATGCAACGCGATAAAGATAGTGTTTCAGTTCCAACTTTATCGCTCCCATCTGTATTTTCAACTGCATAATTTGCACCTGTGTTGTGCTTCTGGACGAGTTGTTTGAGATCGTTGTTGCCCGTGGCTATAGTCCAGGGTTGGACTTGTGCTTTGTGATCCTGAATATGGGGAGGAAGATTGTTTCGTTACAGAATATGGAGTGGATGTTTTTCTTCGAACCTGTGACATCAGAATATCAATTTGCATTCCCTAATGGATCTGGAACATCTGATCACACAACAATTGTTTAAACAGCACCATTCAACCCTCAAAGAAGAATAATGCGAGGATAATTTTACGGAACCGACAATGTTCCGGTGGTCCGAAATCGAGGGAAAGCCTATTTTTCAACCCTGCTATATATAGACACGCTGTCGTATACGGTGCCAAGAACTCATGCCATCCTGTCCGTAGTCTGGGCCTCCTCAGTCATCCGGCCACCTGCTACCTTTGGCGTCCAGCACCTGTCTGGACCACCCACCTAGCCGCCTCCACCGACAGCCTCTGCCTCTCCCGCCGTCATCATCGGCCAGCTAACGCAGAACGGTGCTCATTCAAGCACATCAACCTTCATGTGCTATCTCGTACTGCTAACGTTTCTCATGAGTGTTTCGGTGCATTTTCCCGGCGTAGCTCAGCGCTTTATGGGCACGTGAGTCGAATCAAGACGCCGGGCGGTCGTCGGCTTGCAGTGATACGGCACCACCCGGGTGACCCCATGTACGGGTGTCTGAGCTGTCCGATTGTTCGAAACTGGTTGGTGGCATCGGTCATACTATTCGTTATCTCACAAATATTTACGCCGTTTTGTGAATCAGACAATACTGCTCCACAAACTCGTGTGCAACCGATAAATATTGACTACAGAGTTGCAGTCAGTATGGGGCTCCCTTTTTGAAGAAAAAAATGTACCAGATCAAGCAAGACATGTTTAGATGTTCATCACACAAAACCAGAAATTGTCGGCGCTCGGGAAGCGGTCTGTATCAGTATTCTTCTTATTGGTCGTTTCCTTAAGAAAATCCTTCTTGTGCCCCTGATCGATAATAGCAGGTGGAGCGTAAATTCGCGGACCTCCGGTAAAAAACCGGGTACGAACAGTGCATCTAAATATATTATGAAGAAATGTATAATGCTGTCGGCAATTCCAACGGTCAAGAGACTACAAATTTCTTCACTATAAAATATTGAAGAGTGCTCAACCATCAGAATGCCATACGACATGAGCAGGCTGGTCGCTTTACTTTCTGGAATGATGCCATATCATTGCAGAAAGTACAGCGTCATGTCACAGTCTTACCTTTTCTATTCCTGCCCAAGGTACAACATTGTGTTTTAAAAAAAAAAACATATCTGAGTAGAAGTCAGGTAAACGTATTCACTATTCCGCAACAATCACTCCCTTTCTCCAAGAAATATACGGTGCGGATTTTACCATGTATCCCAAGTTCGGTTGCTGCGGGGCCCACAGCGACGGTGGCTAGTGGCAGCGATACGTGTATCCCCAGGTTCTCCAGATTTATCATGAGACTCGTGCGGTATTCATGGCGACAGCCGGCAGTGGAGGCGGTGTGCTTGCCCCAATCAGTTACAAGGACCCTGGCCGGAACCCCAGGTGTGCGGGTCGCGGTGCGACGTCCAATGGCGGACCCGTGGAAGGGGGGTCATGATCACCTGGGCCCGGAAGATGCCCGAGGTAGCCGCTCGACGCGTGTTTCAGCATAGGCGGTGACGAAGCACACAAGACTCGGCGCTCCATGGGGCCTCGGGTGGTCGGTGAGGCCTCCAGCTCCGCGAATGATCATTTCTGGTCGAGGCGCCCTAAAGCCCAAATAACTGACGAGGGCTCCAGGTCCGACTCAAAGGGCCCCTTTGGGCCAATGTGAAAGTCCCCTAGGTTGACGAAAGTGGACCTGATTGGGAGTGTCGGGAGCGGACGAAGAGGGCCTCAGAGTCGACGGGCGAGTCTCCACTGGCCCTCCGACGAGGCATCACCTTTACGTGGTGGTGGGGATTGCGTGCCTCGAGGATCCGGCGACCAGACCATCAGGCGGCCGGGGAGAGGTCAGACCAAGAGTGCCTCACTCGTCCTTCCATCCGTACGTTCCCATTCCAATCCCAATCTCATCCCCACATCCATGTCTTTCATCTGGCCCTGCAACACCAAATATCCCTACTATAAGCAGGCAGGGCAACTTTCCCGGTCCTGCCCACCAGCTCAGTTTTATCGGGATAGCCGCGCCCACTCGGCCCGCCCCCCGGGGCTGACTGAGTCCTGGAGGTTCAGGTCCTCCGTCGCACGGTGCTAGTTGTGACGGGGGACCAACACACCCCTTTGGTCCCGATATCGCGAGGGGCGGGCGGGCCCGTGGGGCCTCACGCGGGCCAAGTGGCTAGTCGCCTCGGGCCGGGGACCTGGAATTCTTCCCAGTGTCAGCCGGCCCGGCCGGCTGGGGTCAAGGGGTGGGCGGCGCTGGATCCCGGTCGGGGTGATGAGTCTCTCTCTCCCGGCAGGGTGACGGCGTCGCCTGCCCCGTATAACTCCGCGGGCGTCTGATGTCCTCCCGCTTCAAGGACACAGGCTTCCCCCAGCAGGACCCCAATGTGGTGGGACGTCCGCGGGGCAGAAATAATACACATCATATGGCATTTCCAAAATATAAAAGCACTCCTGGTCCTTCAACCAGACCATCGACCCAACCCCTGCAGAGGCATACCGCCCTGCACGTCTCTCTTCACGTCTCGTTCTGATCATCACTACCTCCCATAGTGGGAACGTAGCTCGGACTAATAATGTGCCATCGCCGCGAATACTAATACTGAAGTCGAGTTATCCTGGAAGGAGTTTATCTGCTCTTTCGCCCTTTCAGCGAAAGCGTGGATGCGACAAGTTTGGAGACGTCGCCAGGTGCGAAAAGCTACGAGATGGGGGAATCGCGGTAGAATTTCGGAGCGTTGAGGACGCCAAGAGAACCCTCGAGGCAACATAATTTATTTATTATGTGAGAGGTCAGGATGAGGGATGTTGGTATACCAATTTTTGTTGAGCCTCATAGGACAAAAAAAAACAGTCAAAAGGTGTGATAAATTGTTTTGATTTAAGATACGTTTCTGATTCTGAAATTGTCCATGGTCTGGCGGAGTGTGGTGTCGTCGAAGCGCGTAGGATGCAGGTAAGAAGAGGAGGCGATCTACAAGCAACGAACAACATTGTCTTGACTTTAAATTCTACTAACCTCCTTTCTACAATAAACGTAGGCTACGTCAAGGTGAAGGTACGCGTTTTTGTCCCCAATCCCATGCGTTGTTTCCGTTGCCAGAGATACGGCCACACTACACAGTACTGTCGAGGTCGCCCGGCCTGTAGTAGGTGTGGCACGTCCGAGCACAGCAGCGACAAATGTGAGGCTGAGAGCGTGTGGTGTGTTAATTGTGGCCAAGGACAGGTGCCCCACACTTCCTTTGACAAAGGCTATCCAGTAAACGTGAAAGAAAAGGAGGTACTAGCACTGAAGTGCTCTAGGAACATATCTTTTCAGCAAGCAAGGGAAATATACGCGGATACCCACCCCAACGTGTCATACGCCAGTAAAGTAAAAACCACACAACCGGCCACCACACACCTGCCTGCCAATGCCTCGCAATGTATATCCCAACTTCGTGACCTACTACGATCTTACCGATTCGCATGCACCTCCTTGTCAGTACGAGATGAGAATTATCGTATTGAACCCATTTCTACCACTTCCCAGTATAAATCGCCTCCACTTCCTGTCGACTTTCTGAGAAGTTCAAACTCTGCACCAACCTTGCCAGCTACCAACACCGACAGATCGCTACCAATTCCAGACGAAAACCTGCAGAGGCAGGGAGCCGATAGACGCGCCCGCGACGCAAAGCGAGCTCGTCTTGCTCAAATGGAGAGAACACGTGCAGCAGCCCGCCAAGGAGCAGACAAGCCTGCTCCTCCGAGACCAGTCACTCCTTCGCCGCGAAGGCGCATGGAGAATCCGCCCAAATCTTCAGCTGTGGGAATAGCCCCCCTCCCCCCAAAAAAGCGCCCTCCCCCTCCGCCCCGGGCGGGTACTCCCCAGACTTCTTCCTCGCCCCGCCGACGAGTGGAGGCCCCGTCCCGCGCGCCGGCCCCGAGGGGGAACCTATCCAGTGTGGGTCCCCCACCACCGGCGTCTCTGTCCGATTCCTCCCAGGCGCCGTCGCCACGAGTAGACGCGCGTGTTGAGAAGCGCACGTTACCTTGTGGGGGGTCGTCCTCGGATGGTGGTTCGCAGAGGTCGCGGCCGCGGACATCCTCGCTGGGGGTGGATTCAGGAGGGTACGCTGGGGCTCAAAAGGCTCAAGAAGACAGCCAATTTTAGTGGAGCACTGGAGTGAACTCTAGTCGGCGAATTTGCCCTTTTAAAACTGCTTTACTACCCTTAACTAGCATCTTAGCGCCTCTCATTTTACAATGGAACTGCAGAGGGTTCGAACAAACATGACCGACCTCGAGACAATCTTAAATCAGCACTGTCCGATGGTTGTATGTCTCCAAGAGACAAAGTTACCACCACACTCTTCCCTCAGACTAAAAAAAAATATTCTGTTCTTGCGAAAAACAAGGCGTCTGAGACCATTGCGCACGGTACTCTTAGCCGTACATCATAGCGTTTTTTATCAGGAGGTAACGCTGGATACCCCTCTCCAAGTAGTCGCTGTCACCATCGAATTCCTTCGTCATACTATTACAATTTGTTCTGTATATCCTCCTCCTGGGAATTCGTTGCCGTCCATGGAGCTCAGTCGCCTCATGCTCCAACTGGCCCAGCCTGTCCTGCTCCTCGCGACTTCAACGCTCATCACGTCATATGGGGATGTGACTGTAAACTCTCGCGGTCGAGCTGTGGATAGTTTAATTCTGGACGAAACCCTCTGTCTTTTAAACACGGGTGCAGCCACACACTTCGCTCTGCCTTCTGGTCTTAAATCTGTGATTGACCTAAGCTTTGTAAGCCCGTCTCTGGCACAATATATGACCTGGTCGGTGTCCGATGACCCACTTGGTAGCGACCATTTTCCTATTTTTATCAAATATAGTGACGGCGTGAGGCTTGGCTTCAGACATCAACGGTGGAACATAAAGAAAGCGGATTGGAGAAAATTCGAGGAAAAGGTGGAAGCATGTTTGCCAAGTAATGCTGATGGCTTTGGTCTCGAGACGGAAATTATCATTCAGAATTTCTCCGCAAAAAGACTCAATCAGAAGCCAACCCAATTGATTTTTTTCACGCCTGATGATCTATGCTATAATGAACAATTTAGTATTCATGAGCTGTGTTCCACGATCGGATGCCTGAAGAGTGTGGCAGAAGCCGCTGATAGAATCCATAATGACATGTTAAAACACCTACCTTTGCGAGTGCTTGCCACACTTTTGATGTCGTTGAGCAAAGTATGGGAGGACAGCTGCTTTCCGACTTCTTGGCGGGAAGCCATAGTGGTCCCTGTCCTGAAACCAGGAAAGAGTGGTCTGAACCCACTGCACTATCGGCCAATTTCCCTGACCTGGTGTCTTTGCAAGCTCCTGGAGAAGATGGTCAATGTGCGACTCACCTGGTTCCTGGAAACACAGGATTTTTTTCTAACGGACAGTGTGGTTTTAGAAAGCATCGTTGTACAACGGATCATCTTTTAGCACTTGATATTGTCATCCGAGTCGCTTTTAAACGCCGACAACATGTGGGAACGATCTTCTTCGACATTCTTGCCTATGATGCAACATGGTGACATGAAGTCTTGCTAAAAGCATGAAAGTGTGGAATCCGAGGGAACTTGGGAGTTTTTCTACAGGAATTTCTCAAGGATCGCTTCTTCCGTGTCCGGGTAGGACATGAGCTTTCCCATTGCTTCCACTAAATCAATGGAATTCCACATGGAAGTGTTCTGAGTGTGGCCTTGTTTGCTGTTTTCATAGATGATATCGGGGATACACTGCCGCGTGGCATAGGACGATCGTTGTTCGTTGACGACTTTGCCATATTGTTTTCTGGGTCCAGCATATCATCGCGAACACGACAGTTACAGCTTGCAGTGAACCACCTCGAAAGATGGGGCATTGCAAATGGACTCCGCTTCTCCACATACAAAACTGTTGGAATGCATTTCTGTTGTAGGTGTTCTCAACAACTGAATACGAAGTTGTATGGCTCGTCCATTCGTGTTCGCCCAACAGCGAAGTTCCTCGGGGTGCAATTCGATAGCCGTTTAACTTACAAACAACATTTTAAAACACTGAGAGAAAGGCGTTTTAAGTCACTAAACGTACTTAAGTGCATATCACGAACCTCGTATGGTGCGGATCGTAAAACACTGATTATTTTGTACAGGTCCTTGATTCGGTCCAAGCTGGACTACGCATACTATGTGTATGACAGCGCATGCGGTACCAATAAGCGTGTCCTTGACACTACACCATGCAGCAATACGTATCATTACTGGGGCATTTCGAACCTCACCAGTTGTCAGCCTGCTGGCGGAAGCCAACGAGCCACCACTGGCGTTGAGAAGGGAAATGCTTGGAATGCGGTACGCTTGCAGGTTACGTCAGTTTCCCACCCACCCCACGTACCCAGCGGTGTTCTCGCGTCACACGTTGACAATCTTCCGCAGTGGGCAACGTGGGGCAGTCTTGCCTTTCTGTATACGTATTCGGAAGCTCCTTCAGGAGAGCAGAACGAGAGTGCGTAGAGTGATGTGCGTGCAACATTTATCGATAACCCCGTGGAATCTGGTGTCTCCTGCAGTTGATGTGACACTCGCAGTGATGCGTAAGGGCGATGTTCCAACTGAGCTGTTTCGCATACAAACTTTGGAGCATTTGGAACCGTATGAAGGCTGGACAAGCATTTTTACAGATGGGTCGAAGGGCGACAGCGGAGTTGGATCTGCGTCTGTGTGCAATTCCTCTGTCAGGTGCTTTACTTTACCTACGTATGCCTCTGTGTACAGTTCGGAGCTCGTTGCAATACTCAAAGCGCTTTCCTTCGTCGAGATTTCGCAGGATGTTGAATATGTAATTATATTCGATTCTCTAAGCAGCCTTTTGGCACTGTCTGGTTTCTACCCAACTGACCCATTACTCGTTGATATTCTGACTTGTCTGACTGCTATGCATCGGCTTGGGAAGACTGTGCGGTTGTGCTGGATACCCAGCCATGTGGGAGTATCGGGAAACGAACGTGCCGATTCCGCAGCGAAATGGGCTGCCCGAAGACCACAGACACGTGCTTTTCCACTTCCGGCCAGGGATCTTCTTCCCGGAATATCCTCATTTATGAACACCAAGTAGCAGAGTAGCTGGAGCGCCAGACAAGCAATAAGTTACACGAGATCAAACCACACCTTGGAGACTGACCATCGTGCTACCGCAGATCCAGAAGTGACGAAGTGATGCTGTGCAGACTGCGCCTCGGCCACACACATGCTACACACCAGTACATCATCTGCGGTGACGGGAGACCTCAGTGTCCCCGCTGTTCGGGAAACCTGACCGTGCGTCATGTGCTTTTCTCGTGCGAGCAGTTCTCAACAGAGCGAGGGTTGTTCTATGGAAATAATACACGGCTCAACACATCGTGATGTGCTAGCTGATGACTCGGACATTGTTCATTCTGGGAGCATATTCCGCTTTCTGAAAGCGATCGGTTTTCAAGCCATCTGCACACACACCCGTAACTTAACTAAATGATGCTCAACTGGAAGTTATGGGCGCTAAATGATCACGTTTTGGTCGAAGCGCCCTTAAACTCAAATAACTAACTAACGAGTCTCCACTGGCACCCAGCGAGAGCCTCTGTCCGAGCCAACGTGAACGGCCTCTAGACCAACGGGTGGGGTCCAGGATCGTTGCAAGGGGTTCTCTGGCTGACTGATAGAGCCAGACCAATAAAGAGAGCCCTTGAGCTGACGAAGAGGGCCCTGAGCCGGCGGAGAGGATCGCTAAGCCGATAGACAGGATCACTGGGCCGACGGAGAGGGCCCCGGAGCCGATATGATGGGTTTTTTGAGGCTAGAGGCGCACATTTGCAATTCAGGAGCATCGAACATCAGGGGCGTGAAGGACCCGTGGTGAACTGGGCCCCTTCGAGTGATATGGGTTCCTTGATTGCTCAGGAGCCCTCTTGGCTGGCTTGAGGGTCCTCTTTACTTCTCTGGGTCTTCGGAAAAAATTGCTCAACAATGAAACCCACGTAGATTAAAACCAACCATGGTACCATGCTGCCTGCAATTCGGCCCCAACGCCTGAAGCCATCCCCCCCTGAGCCGGGTTAGCAAGTAGAATCATGACAGGAACACTAAAACCCAGAGTGCACAAAAATTATGGATCCCTTTTGGGAAAACCTTGGATCCGCCACTGGCTGCAGATGACAGCACGTTGTGACTACAACGATGTGTCGCGTGCTCTTCATCACCACACTGAGTGTCTGCGCGAGGTGGAAGGGGGAGGCGGGTTGCGCGACTGACTCGCTACGTGTCAGGGCGGGTGCCGTCGCAGCAGCGCCAAATGTTGCGCACCTGTGCACCAAGGCTGTCCGTCCAAGACGCATCTGCCTCGGAGACTGTCGCGGGAAAGCCGCATCGTACGGCCAGACTCGCCGTGGCGTACTCTGGCTGGCTGTCCCAGAATCGTGCGCACACGGCCTCGGGATGGCCGGCCAGTCGGTCGGGTGGCGGCCGTCGGTGGCTAGCGTTAGCAGCGTTCATACCACGTGACTGGACCGGGAGTGTGATTATAATGCTGCTAGGTAGTGAATGTCGACAAAGTCCCAGGTGATTTTTATTTTATTTCACTTACGGCATTTCGAGACAAAAAATGTAATGAAATGCAGTGACAGCCAGGATTTTCCTAACTGCTCGACCCCTCCCCCAAAAAAGTGAATAAATAGGTAATGCATTGGGCGTGCTTTGCACGCCGGAAGTATTGAGTTTTCCCGGCCGAAAATTTGAAATTTCACGTTTGACCTAGACTAGCTTTAGTTGCAAGAGAGTGCGACCTTCGCTGCGCCTCTGATGACATGTTCTTTAACGTGATTAAGATGACATGACCACGCAGTTCCGGTAGAAACTCGTACTTTTCAGTTGGCGAACAATAGAATACCAAAAGGGGGCTTCGGCGGGGTAATATATAAGGGTGTTTGTGCTAACCTGACAATGTATCCCAAAATTGTCAGATAAGAAACGTGCTAAAAAAACAACTGGATGCAATCCAGGCAAAAACAGTATGGCAAAAAGGATCAAATAACGTACACGAGTCACCACGATATATAAATACTTCGCTTTCGAAATATGGAGTGTGACAGACGGCAGCGTCCATCATTAAGACGAACAAGAGCGATCAGTGAAGCAGAGAACTTCCACACCACGGACCGCTCGCCCCCTCGGGGCCCGAGTCCACTGCTCTTCCCGAATTTTCCCCATCAGTGTTGTCCTTTTGGGAAACGAGCACCCCCTGGGCGAGGACTCCCCTCCGTCTTGCAGATGTCGGCCAATGGTTTTCCTTCAGCGTTATGTTGATAGTTCTCGTGGGTTGATAATGACTATTGCGCGTATTTCTGATTCATAATAGAAGCATAATTGAAACGCAATATTTAAGTTTTGAATGATTGCACGCTTCAAAGTTAGAGGAACAAACCTGGAAGTTGTGAAGGGAAAGGGACTTCAATATGGAAACCCGTCTTCTTTCATCCATATATAATTGTTCAATCCTACGGGGGCTAACAAATCCACCTTCGGGGGCGCGGGGGACAGTGATCGATCAACCTTCTTGGAAGAAATATACAATCGTAGTGCCATAACCAGGGATGTGGAGCCGGAGCCGGAGTCCGAGCTGGAGCCGTCAAAAGCGGGGCGGCTCACGTTTGGGACGTACAGAGCCGGAGCCGGAGCCGGGATACTTACCCGGAGCCGGAGCCGTCCAAAAATTTTCCCAGCTCCGCATCCCTGACCATAACCGATCCTACAAGGTTGAATGTACTTACTGAAGTCCCTTCCGGTAACTACATCGTTGCGAATGCACTGTATGTTGCGTATGTTCTGTCATCTCCGTCCGATGTCAGATTTTAACTCTTACAGAAGGTTTATCCACTCTTATTTTTATACTGGACATCGGTTTCCCACCCCCGTGATACACCTGCTATCAATATCCATAAGCGTCTCCGTGGAGGACACGTGACGCTGGTGCGGCGGTTTCGCAGTTGGCAGTGTCACCGATGGTCAGCGCTATGTGCGAGTCGCAGGTAGCGGCATCCGTCGCGCCCAGTCAGGGTCACGGTCGTGTTTGGCAGCTGACAGTGTCACCGATGGTCAGCGCTATGTGCGAGTCGCAGGTAGCGGCATCCGTCGCGCCCAGTCAGGGTCACGGTCGTGTTTGGCAGCTGGCAGTGTCATAGATGGTCAGCGCTATGTGCCAGTCGCAGGTAGCGGCATCCGTCGCGCCCAGTCAGGGTCACGGTCGTGTTGGCGTAAGCCAGCTCTGCTCTCTTATTGTGACTCAAGAGGATGTAGGAGGCGGATGGGGGCGTGGTTTCCCAGTTTGTGAATGGTTGGGCAGCAGCAATGCTTTGACACACGTAATGCAGCATTGAACACAAATCATAGCCGTCGCCACAGATGATGGATCGCCATGGGCAGTTCTCCCTCTCCGCCCTCACCTCAAAACATTGTGGCTTATATTCAGTGTCCTATCGGTTTTTGGAGCAATAATTTTTTAATAAATATGGTGAAAAGTATGTTTTTCACCAACCTCTACAGCCTGGCGACGGCCATGATGAAAATACTCAGGTATTGATATAATATCGAAGGAATCGGAGACATGAAACAAGCATTGGATCTTACCAATAGAGTACTATACGAAAGTTCCAAATTATTCAGGAGAGGGGGCAAAGAGCTGGGAAACACCAGCCGACGAGCCACAATGTGTGACCATTAGGCCCATGGCCTAGCGCTGAATCAAATTGATTTCAAACCACTTGAGCGGCATCAAAGGATTTGCGAAGTTCCACGCGTGGCTCTGCAACCCCTGCAGGGGCTTTTTGCAGTGACTGGGAAGGGTGGCAAGCCACTCACTACTGTCCAACCCACTACTGTGTGGGTGGAGGTGCACACCAGACACGTGAGCCATAATTTGTAATCTCATATTTCGCTGAGGGGATGGGTGAGAGAACAAGGATGGACTCTAAAATTTCCAATGTTATCGGAAATTGGTATTTAGAACGAAATCAAGATTATTTCAGAGACAGTAATGTTTTTGCATTGTTTTCGACCTTCATGGTGTTCGTTTGAAGGTCAAAGCGTCGCGTCATTTTTTATGCCAGGCTGAGGCACATCGTGAAAGCGTGGGCCCATTTTGACGTCACGTTCATATCGGACGCTACCAAATTGGAGCTTTATCTCGGCCTCAAACACTCCGAGAGGGGCCGTTACGTGCGCACGCCTGAATCCTCGCCAGACACCTGTCAGACGGCTCTGCCACGCGCCAGGCCCTGCGGCGCCGGCCACCCCGGCTTCCGGCCGGCAGCGCCGCCGGCTGGCTTCGCCGAGGTCACCGGGTGCCGCGGTTCGGGTACGCCGCCGGACACCCTATACTTCCCGTCCCGCGGTCGTGGCTCACGGCGTGCTGGCCCGCTGCGTTGCTGGACGGACGACTGAACTTGCTGGCTGGCCAGGCCCCGTCCGGCCCTGCCGCTGTGGCGGCCGCAGAGTGTGCGAAGCTGGGCCCGCGCGCGCGTCACGCAGGTGGTCGGCAGGCTGGTTTTGCGTGATACGCAGGTGGAGTTTCGCTTTAAGAAAGTGATTGGCGCAAGGCGGGATTGTTTGGCTTTTTGGGTTCGTCGGCGCATCGACTACGTTGGTCATATAGCGCCCGGCGCAACGTTGGAGGTCTCCCACCAAACCAGGCGGCTCCTGGTCAGAAAATGTTCAGATTGAATAGGGAGAACGGCAAGTCAACATTAGCAGAATACTAGACCAGGGCCGGTGGCCGGACCCCCTCCCGTGACCCACCGGGTACCGGCCATGGTTGTAATTGGTGGAGAATGCAGCATTGGAGGCGTTGCTGGTGAGATATGTACTCCCGTGGTGGAGGCATTTGCTTTTCGTACATCCAATAGCGTAGCCAGCGGGCATCCCCTGGAGGGTCGGAGGGGGCCCTCTAGGTGGCAGTACCCCGGAGTCCCCTCAAGGTGTCAATGCAGGGGTCCTTACGGGACATCTCAGTTGACCTGACGGGCCCCTGGTCCGACGAGAGGGGCCCTGGGCTAGCGGAAATGGCCCCGGACCGGTGAACAGGGCTAAGGGCCTCTGAGAGCTGAGGAGGGTTACCAAGGTTAGTGATGGTTATGATGAATACTGGGGGCTAGCGTCACAACTAGAAAGCCATTGAAGCTAGAAAGGCTGTCAAGGACTTGGAAAGGCCCACAGGTGTTGACTTATGAAAATTATTCAGAGGAGGGTGCACAATACATGAAGGCAATGTGTGAATCCGAATGGTTTCGGGACGCATCCTATCAGGTGCAGTATTAAAATTGGCAATTATTGGGGGCGAAGCCAACATTGAGAGAGCACTTCCACCCTCAGAGGAATATAAAACAACACCCCTGGAGGGGTTCCCAACGACTGGAGAGGACCACTGACGATTGAAAACGGTCACTGAGCTCCAGTGAGGACCGATATGGGATGCCCAAGAGGCTTGTAAATGGCCCCTATGAGAAGAATAGGACTACATTAACTATAAAGTGACTCCTTAAGGGCTAGAGATGGTTGTGAGGAATACTGAGTCAGTTTCTGAGCTGGAATGTCCATGCTAGTACGAAAGATGCGTCGAATGTGGAAGTCCCCTGAGAGCTAGAGCGGTCCTAATTATGATGCTCCTGAGGATGAATAGAGCCATCTGAAAGCTAAGGGGAGTTCCGAGAGTTGGCAATAGCCCGTTTCACGACGTCCAATAAGCACCGGGATGCAATGCTGATGACTTCGTCTAGTATGAAGGGCGTATTATTGAAATATATGTACTTTATCTGTATATATGAAATCTGTCGGAAGTTTTACATATCAAATAATAAATTAAATATAAAACTGAACCAAATTATTCAAATAGCGGCACTAATTTGAAAATAAGCACTTGACTCACAGAACCGACTAGCCAATCTGGCAGCATCTAGCACCATGGCGCGCGATTTGAGGGTTGTCGGATATAATATAAATTTGCCATTGCATTACCAGCAAACATACAATATTGGGGAGGAAGTGGTAGTTCATAGCATGCTGATAAATATGATTAATCTTACGTTTTATTTCATGGATGTGAATTGGCAGTAGTAGGATAAATGGGAAAGTATATAATTTCCAGATAGTGCCATCTTGACGGTCCCGAAAATATTATATTCCCTCCATTTTACAAGTGGACTGTTGGCAGCTCAAATGCCGTCTACTGCAAATCACCATACGGGGCTCCGCTCTTAAATATCGTTTTAGCTTAGTACATAAATACCTACCTGAATAAGATTCAAGGAGTCTGGGATTCGGTAACGGTGGACGCGTGCGTTTCAGATGTGGGTAGTGAGACTCTTTTGAGTGGATTCCTTTCAGTCAACGCCTTAATGCTGATGTAAAATGACTATTTAAGGGCGGTGTTGCATCCTGGCTCCCCATACCTTACAGCATATCTACAAAATTACGTGTATCCCCACCCCAAACTAATGTCAGATGGGTTTTAATGCAACTCACTAGGTACCAAACGAGTGGGGAGGGGCAGCGGGGGCCTCGGGCCTTCCTGGAACCAATCGGTAGAGCTAGTTTAATCCGCGCCGTCTGGGGGGGGTCGTTGACGACCCCCCCCCGAGGGTTTTCCGCGAACAGTGGAAGAATGGCGCGCGGCAGCGCGCCGAAGTTTGGCATACCTTTTCCCACATCAATTTGGCATGCTGTCAGAATTTTGAAGTCAGGTCATCTAAGGTTAACAAGTTGGTCCAGGTCAAGTGAAGTCACCTCCAAAAAAAGTTCAACCTGTCCCACTTTAACGGATAAAGACATTTGAATGAAACATTCAGCGCTTTCTTATCTTTATGGATGCAGGAAAACGCACCAGATTAATTTTACTTTTTTTTCTCACTTTTTGATTACATATTAGTTTCGCACATTTGTCCATTAGAGGTAAAATAGAAGATTCTGGCTATAGTAAGCTTTTTTCTGGAAGCAAGTTGACTTCGAACAACATTTGTCGGTCCGGTCTACCCATTAGAAAAGGAAAATGAAAGCAATCTTTAACTCAAAATTTTGAAATTTCAAAAACAATTTATTTTTCGGTAGCCAAACATTTCATGGTCCTAGTCGATTTCGCTCTCCTTTTCTGATTCCAAATTATTTCTTCTGCAAATCTCCCTCAAAGTGAACTCCCCAGAGCCACAAACATGCCAGTTGTGAAAACCTTTTCGGGGTTGTGTTTGACCCTACTCGTCGAGCGCTTTCCGATGACACCTATTTTGTTTCGTGCGACGCTTAGTTTGGATATTGGAGTGTGGGGGGTCCCTGACCCCCCCAGGCGGGGTGTGAGGATCTGATAGGAGAAACTGGACGGGTTAAACAGTTTTCAGATAGCATCTATTGGACGTGCACCACCCTTCCTTCACTCCTTTTTGGCTGGCCATTGCCCCGTCCCCCCCCAAGAGTAAGTTTTGGCCATGGATATATTTAATGGGAAGTAGGTGGGTGTAGGGGGCAAGAGTACCCACGAGTGCCATCACTTTTTTTCGGCTGGGACCTCGTTGATTACGCACAAGCCCAGGGTGGTCGGCGGTACCCTGCAGCGGGCCAGGTCAAGCGGCAGCGCCACCAGCCCGGCCGACCAGCCCACCAGGTCGAGCGCAGCCGACGCCCCCGCTGACCAGCCTGCGAGGCCAAGCGCCGCCGGAAACGGTCTAGCGAATGCTGGCCTTCGAGCGGAGCGTCGTAGGCACCTGTGTCTGCGTCCCGACGACATCGATAGCCGGATCCTGGGCATTCTGGATCGCATGGACACCAGGGGAGAGGAAGCCTTGGGTCTAGAAAGGCTGCTGCAGCAGCAAGTGGAGACGGATCAGCGCCACCTCGCTACCATGGAGCGTCTAGAGGGCCAGATTAAAGCTGTTTGTCGTGCCATGATCAACAGACAAGATAATCTGGACTGATAATCCCTGCTATTCTTGCTACTCCTTGCTGAGTTTCGCAACCGTGTTTTCCACCTCATGTCATCTGTTTCATCCATCCCGCATTCACGGCATACACGGGAAGTCAATGTATGTGTACATTTTTACATTCAGTTATCAAACGACAATTGGCCGCTCGGTGTGGACGGACAGCGGGACGTAATGCCATGGAGGTGGTGATGGACAGCATTGATTACTCGACAAGCTCGCGATTACGTGTTCTCGGTCCGCTAAAATGAGTTAGAAAAAAAACAAATAGACCTGAACTAGTGGGAAATTGCATGACTACTAGTCGCTATTCGGGTTGGATTACAGAGCGCACCTACGACCAATCAATGTGAGAGATTGGAAACGCCATATGGCCTGGCAGTAGAATGAGTCATAAAAGAACTCGCGGTTGTTCTTCGTTGGGCAGGTTATATCATCAATTCAGCTATGCATACGCACGCACGAATGAAGTAAGCGAATAAAAACGAACCAATGAATCAAACATGAACGAACACATTGATCTCAAACGAATGAGTCGAAAATACACAACTTCACAAACTGTCCTTGATATGATCGCGTATGCCCGCGGCAGCCATACTGTCTTCGGCTGGATGACTCCTTGCTGTAGGTGGTTGTTCGCTGACAGACAGCAGCTCGGCTACGCGCAGTGCACCTGCTGGCAAGTCGTCGTGGTACGACTCTACCGCGTTGTGTAGGATAGCGGTGGCAAATGCTGTCCACGGAACAAAACGGAAGCTGTGTTCGGACGGCTTCAAGACGCGTCGCCACCGACACTTCAGCCGCCCAAATGAGCGCTCCACGACCATCCTAATCACACCAAGCTTGGCGTTGAACGCGTGCCTTGCTGCACGGTCGGGCTGGTCCTCTCGGCAACTAGGGTACGCCTTCAGGAGCCAGGGCGTGAGCGGGCACGCTGCGTCGCCAGTCAGCATGAGCGGCAGGTGCCTGCCGTTGACCTCCTCAGTGCCCTACCAAGATAATTTCGCATTAACAACAATCATGTGGCATTGATGTAGGAGTTTCACTCGAGCGCCCTGGATGGGAATGTTTTCAGTCAGTGTGGTGCTGAATAAAAAGTATGGCGAGGGGCTTGTCTGCCCCCGCCCCCACCCCACCCCATTGACCATTCCCATGCACACACTAACTACGGCCATCCCAGATTGTGTTTCGGCTCTCCCGGAACATCACTCACTCAAGCAGCATGTGGAAGAATTGATTTAAAAAACATGCATAAATATAACCAATAAATAATTGTAGGGAAATCAAACAGATGGTGGCAGACTTTGGGCACCACCACATGTTCCCTACCACCTCCACAGTCAAATGGATTTAATATGCCTTGAGCAAATTATGATTCACATTTGTTTTCTTCAGGGCAGATAATGGCATAAGTCTGAGAAATCAAGAGGAAAGGTGGCAATAGCAAGAGACTGATGTATAAGAGGGCGATGAATAATACATGCACACAAGGCAGTACTGCCTTATTCCTCTTTATTTATCCTTTATTTATTCCTCTATACAAATGTATTAGTACAAATGGTCATTATTAAAACCGTATGATAAATAGACACCCTTTGACTCGTTTTGGCATACCTTAAGTTAGGGGTAGAGGGGGTATCTGAACATGTTCTGTTTTCCGAACACCTACTTTTGGGTGCCACCTGCAGCATGTCCAGTGCATAAATAACAAAAAGATGGTGGTATTTATAAATGGTGCAACTGTCTACCAAAATATGAAGGTCTGATCACATAGTTCTACAGATTCTTTGTGTATGGAGCGATGGATTTATGTGAATGTGGTCATAGGCATGTGGTCATAGGATTTATAGGATCGATGGATTTATGTGGTCATGGGCATGTAGAATATTTGTTCATCTAAATCGGCTGTTTTGGTAAAGATTACGTGAATAGATTACTCTTTTACAAAAGAAATATGAAACGTATTTTCTGAGAAAAAAATCTGGCATGTGTAGAACGACTTTTCAGATGTCTTTTTTATCAATTGTCTTACATTAGTTAATTCATTGCTTGCGATCGCCGTGTTAAATCCTCAAGTATGGTCGAGTTTGACTAATTGGTGGAAATTGGTGTCTGGGTGGAAACTGGAAAACTGCTACATGATTGCTAACAAGGAATGTCATCCACGTAAGAAGCCAAAACCGAATCTTTTAACATGTAAACATAGGTACATCATATTTTGTCAAAGTAAAGCCCCTAAAGAAAAAATTCGGCGTTTTTCATCACAAATATTGGCGGTTTTGATGTAACAAATCACACCATATTTTGACAAAATTATATAAATCACTCGACCCTAAACCTATTAGTTGTCACCAGGGGAGGACCCAGGATTTCATCCACGGGGTGGTCTACTCCTCAGGGAGCAAGGCAAAAATGGTCAGGGGAAAGGTAAGATTCGTCAGAAGCAAGGGCAAAATGCAGTTGACTAGCGGGAGGGAATGGAACACGAATTTTGCGGGGGGACCTCGGCTTACGAGAGGGCAAGCCCTGGCTTCAGGGGGAGCTATAGCCCCGTATCCCCTTCTGGATCCGTCCCTGAACCCTCACAATATGCCAAAAATCTGCTGCAAGTTTATAACGGCCTCACCCAACACCACTCAACACGCTGAAATTTGAAAACTGAATGGACCGGTAGTTCACAAGTTGTCTCCGGCCCCTGTCAATGTTCTTTGGCAGCCGGGGACGTCATCTGGGCGCTGATTTGGGTTCAGCAGATTATCACGACAGCAAGAAATGGTACTTTTCCGCGTACGTTCCTGACTAACAAGTATACGTGAGTGGTGCAAATTATACGTCATCTGAAAGCTTGTTTCATGGTATTTCGATAATCATGGGAGACTTTCACATGAATATGTTAGTTATTGTGTAAAATGGTGTTATTTAGACCCATGTCATATCCATGGACACTATTTAACTTAAGCGGGCCGAGCGGCTCGGTGTTGGTAGCGCAGTTGGTAGCGCGTCGGTTTGCCGACCCGGAGGTAGCCGGTTCGAGCCTGGAGGCCGGCAGCTTTTTGTGCGCGTCGTGGCAAGTCCTTCTAATAAGCGAGAGTGAATTTAAGACACTGTTCACATGGGACGATCTTTTTCATAAAGAGAATGGAAATACGCAGATATTCTGCAAGGCTGGGGTTCTGCCACCTTAAATTCATGGTTGGGCACTTCTTCTAATCAGCCAGGCATAGGAAATACGGAACACGTCACCACTTATGGCAGTGTACAGGCCCACAGTCCCTTCCTGACACGGGCGGCCGACCATCGGGGGTGAGGCAGGAGACAGGATCCCCTGAATTTAATCATTTGTGGCACTACGGCAGTGCATTACAAATATTGAGCTAAAAACTCTCCCTTGCCCTTTCCCCTCCCACCAGTACACGTCGACCAACATTAGTCCCTGGTCCTAGAGGTGTGCATATAATAACAGTACATGATTATCAAGGTGACAAAACCAACAATTGTGCATGCTGCCGAACAGTCAAATGACTGGACCCGAGCTGGAGTCAGAGCGATGCCAGTTCTAAGCTCGGCTCCACGCCTTTTACGATACACGGCGAACACACGCCACCAGGACTGCGACAAGCATTGCTTTGACAGGAGCAGACGTTTGCTAAAATATTTCGGTGACAATCCTGAACATTCTGGAGTGCCGGCGCAAAATTAAGAAAAAAATCATGATTTTCGTGCCATGAACGCTCCATTTAGATTCGGCAACAACTTTGTGGAACCCGTAAGCGCTAAGACGGATTTCAGATGCCCGCATGAGGATTTCGGTTCGATTATCATGCATTGTCAAAGGCTTAACGGGGAACTTGGCAAGATTGGGGAAGCATCCCCGTTCATTCACCACCGTGGCTTTGCCCATGTTCGCACACCGTTATTCGGCATTTTCAGTCGAAATGAATTGGCTGCGTCGCTGACGCCATGTGAATCAAACTTCTGTCACGCATGCAATAATGCAGGAGTAAGAGCAATTTCTATGCCAGACCAGCTCGGAAGCAACTTTAATAACAGCTTAATTTGTGGTTGGAATGGACAATTGCCACGTAATACTTTTTTTCTTTTTTAATAAATTTAATCCGAGTTGTTGTTGGAGTGGCTTGAGGAGCCAGGGTTCTATTGCTACGCAGAGCTTGTTGCGTGAACCCTGGCCCCACCACCCGATCCATGAACTGCAGTTCAACGGCAGAATTTAGACCGAAAGTTTAACGTGCCGCCAATGCACCGACACGGCCGCCCGGTAGCTCGTCCCCGGCCTTATCGGGCCAGCTGCCAACTGACACTCGCGGCCGGGGGCTAAATGCGAGCGCGCGAAGGGACTCGAACCGTGTTGCCAGTACAGGGAGACCAGTGCAGGCCAGCGCTCTAACCAACTGAGCTACCGGGGCGGCAACACAGGGTCACGGGGCGGATCACGCATTTTGCAGTACAGCACGACATAAACACGGCAACAAAAGTTGTTATCAATAAGACTTTAATACGAGGAGCATGCATCTGGAGAAGACGAGACTGCCAAGATTGAGGAAGGCCCTCACTCCCACTGCCGATTGTTTCTCGGTTGTGTACTCTGTGGTGGAAGTGAATGTGCATTTTGGGCGCATGAACTGCGTTCGTCATTTCGCGCACATGAATATATATATATATATATATATATATATATATATATATATATATATATATATATATTCCGGCGCCCAACAGAGTGCGTATTAAAACGATACATTGAGGAAGCACACCGCAAGACATATATTGGGAGAAGCAAACACATGAAGCAGAAAAAGAACCTTGGGTTCCATTACGACGCAATTAACTGCAAGGCCATATAGCGTCGCCAACTTCTCAATCTGATTGGTCGCGGGTGGACTCGGTAATTCCGCTGGTTGCGGGACTCGAACCCATAATCTTGCGGTCAAAAGTCCAACACCCTACGGACTAGGCTACCGCGGCTCCACCAAACACGTGACATTATCGGTAGCAGGTGCAGATAAGCCACGGTACTTAATGAGATTGCATTGCGGCAATACATTACAATACCTAACATTACAGTACGTACATATCTGGCACCTTATAAAATCGGACGAACTGGCAAGAATAGATGGAACATCCTCATCGTGACATCTGTGGCTGAGAAGAACTCGACATGCATACATACACAGACTACTCACGAGCACCGTGGTGGG